>OZ012737.1:627811071-628353571 GCA_963859935.3 Lathyrus sativus | reverse complement strand
AACCATACCAAGGTATCTTTCCCCAGCCAACCCTACGTCTAGGATTATCAGCATGGTGCAGGGATCCTTGTATCATACTTAGACTCATGCTTGAACTTCGGATTCCAAGTGATAACTTCCACTTCAAGAATCGTCGCTCCTTATGAGACTCTAAACCCATTTTGCATTTTATCCGTATGGGACTCACCCTAATTTGGGATCCACCGCATTTGAGACTCTAACCCATGTCAAATGAAGTATCGGTGTGTACATCCAAATTCTTACTCTATATAAGTATCGCAACTTAGGACGACACAATCAAGAGTTTGTTTCCGACTACGTGACTAGATAGAACATAATGTAGTTGTATTCGACAATCACAGGGTGATCACATTCACCAATTCTCATAATAACAAAACATGTTTCATACAAACCATATTAGTTTGTGACTAAGCTATAATTATAGTGGCTACTCGTCTATGGTACACACCGAGGTACCCTTTGTGTCCAAGCATCGCCATCTAAGTAATTTCCATAACCTAAGTTATCATTCTAGTTCATTTACCTAGTTATACTCCTAGATTTCCTTACTCATCTTCATAAGGTTTCAATCATGTTATTTCACATTTAACACACAACAACAATATTTAGCAACATCATAATATGATTCATAGCTTTCATAAGGCACACAATGTAATATAACATGATACAAGAATAATAGTCCTCCTACGTTTATCTTTCTAACATATCCTTCCACTTCCAAAATGGAGTTACAACACTTAAATTATCTAACAATTTAACCTAATCAAGATTTAGGTTAACACTTATTCATTGCACAAGTATTCCACAACAAAAATATTGGCCTAGCGTAAGGCTTGCACCATGACAAGGAGGTCCCTGGGTTCAGCCCCCACTGGTGGTGTATTTTCATTTTTCAAGGAATTAATCCATGTCATTGATTGGAAAAAAAAAGAAAGGTCCCAACTGACAATATTTAGAGCAGTTAAGAGTATATGGGATAATACATTCTCTCCCCCTTTAAATTGAAATTTGCCCCCAAATTTCATCCAACCCACAAATAACCACTCCTTGTATCACCGTCTCAGGTCCACACTTTATTCAATCTATGACTTCCTTTCTCGTACTCGGTCATACAAAACATAGCCATAATATCTTATCTTGATTTGGATAATCAATACTTATCAAATTGAAATTGCCCCAAATTCATCCACTCCACAAATAACCATTCCTTGTATCACCGTCTCAGGTCCACACTTGACTTTGATTCAGTTTAATCCTCCTACATACTCAATCTTTCCACTTATCTTCAGTGAAAATTCCTTCTTTCACAAACTCTTGAAACTTCATGACTTAATTATACTAGTGGTACAACAGGGCATTTGTCAGGATAGTGAGATTCATGCTAAACCCAAAGATATACACACATCACAAATATGTAAAAGGATAATTTCATGCCTTAAAATCACTTCAAATCACCATCAAACAGAACATGGCATATTGGTTGGCATCAATACATGAAAAAGCAAGATTGTCACAATCAAAGCAAGTAGGATCTGTCATGGCAGTTGAGACAATTTGGCATCACATACAAACTCAAAATGGGTAGATAATGATTCTAGGCACATGGATCAAGTAAAAACAAGCTGGAACAGAATAGGGCATATTATTGATATCATGAAGTTTTGAAAATGCAAGTGGAAAGTGAAAAGTTGTCTTGAACAAGTAGGGCCAGTTTGAACATACACACACACCACACACAACCTCTAAACATGCTAGCGAGTGATTCTACAACTTAAAAACAAACACAAACTGCTCCAAAGAAAGACTGGTATGCTGTTTCCAACACTTGACAGCAAAAACACATAATACCTCACAGCTGGCCCTATAGCTAAGTCTCATGCTCTTCACAATTTCAATAAGTTTCCAATAATACAAACATGACCAAACCAAAACAATTCAGCAATTTAAACATATGAGGTACAACATTGTAGGCACATAACATCTCAACATAAAGATTCATGACCATGGTATAAAATACATCAAATATCACAGCTGTGAACAAAGTTAAACTAGATTCAAACATGACCTAGGGGCATGGGGATTTCATGAAACAACTTACAAGTTATTCAAACATGACCAATGAACAAAGGTTGACAGATCTAGGGCAAGCACACCAACATTTCAATGTTTGGATCCTTAAGGCTAATCTTGGATAAAATCTCAAAACAAGTTGTACACAACATCCAAGTTCAACATTGGTAACATATCATCAACACATCATACATGAGCAACATACTTTAACAAAAGCAATACCATAGCCACAAAACATAAGTTCTTGACAAAGAACCAGTATGGGACAACATGACTATATTTTCACAACCAAGATAAAGAGGTTGAGCATTACATACCTCTTGTAGACTTTCTTGAACAAGCTAAAAATCTAAGAAACCCAGAGATCTTCTTCTTTGATAAAGATTTGGAGCTTTCTTCCTCTTGAAGTAATAAACTATCTTTCAAGACAGTTTGAGTTATGAACTTCCCAGCTGGTTTTTTAGGCTTTGGACAGTTGAAATATGATATATATGAGGTTTTGGGAGTGTTGAGGTGGTTGGAAAAGCCTTAAGTAGAGACTTGGCTTCCAAAGTGCATGAAAGTCAACATATGAAGGTATGGAGGTTGACTTTTAGATTGGTGAGTTTTTTGATGAAAGTAATGGTTGGAACAGTTTCAAATGGCCATTTTAAGGGTGTATAGATGGTCTTTGAAGTGTTTTGATGTTTGAAAAAAGAACTAGCATGAAAAGTGGAAAGTGGTGTTTTTGGTGATTTTGTGAACTCAAGCAATTTCAATCAAGGAAAGGGATGAGAGAGCTATAAGTTTCTTGTGTTGTTGATAGCTCTGGTGTAGTTTGTAACATAGAGAGAGGTCTCTATTTATAGGAAAAATGAAGGTGAGGGCAGCCTTGGGCTTTTCCTCATTTTGGAGGGAGATTGTGAAGCTTTGAATGAATTTTGCCAATATTTTGTGGCAGCTCTACACATCAGTTCCTTGGCTCAAGAAGGCCAGAAAATCAAGCGGAATGATGCATGAAGTGACTTCATAGATCTTAGAGTGATGAGTCTTGCAGCTACTACAGTTTATTTGGAGAAAAAGTTTCTCTTTCCTAGCCTTTTAAATGATTATTTTATTAAGCCACTTGCTCAACTTGCTAATCTCACCAATCCTTCTTTTCTTCTATTGTTGCTTCATCTAAGCTTCACATTATCAGAATACAACATGATCCAATGGGTGAGGTGGTCCAAGTTGTTAAATTTGAATTTTGGAAAGAGTTGAAGTGGTGACTTCAAGTGTGGCAGCCCCAACTTCCATGACCCATAACTTTCTGCTCACAAATGCTATTGAGGAGTTCTACCATAATTTAGAAAGCCCTCAAGTAGCTCTACAACTTTCATGTTTTTGAGATTTCCAAATTCTAGATAGAACTAGGTTGAAAAACTCCTCCAAGTTGCTGAAAAAACCTACTTAAAGGCCAAATAACTTAGAAAATTTCTAAGTTATTTCCCTTCTTGAAATGAACTTGGTCATATCTCCAAATCTATGCATTTTTTGATCATGGACCACTTGGGGACTTTTTTAGGACATGTCAAGAGCTTTCTAAGGAGCTTTGAACCACCTCAAATGGATGTGTGGTTGAGAAGTTATGGTTTTGCCCCTTTCAAAACCCTAATTCCCGATTTTTGCAATTACTTCTTAACCCTTGATCCAATGGTCATGAAATTTTATGGGAAGATGTAATATGACATAAGGAGAATTTTTGATTCACATCTTGAAGTCAAATTCCTTATGGTTGGAGAGTTGACTTTTTGGTCAACCGTTCGATCAATCGGTGACTACCGAGTCGACTGTTGACGATCCGGGTATCTTGAGGCCTTGAATCTTCTTGAATGGACTTCACTAAGCCATATAAACCTTATGAATTAATATTGCATCATTAGAACATCTTTTACATCAAAATTCAAACTACAATTGACTTTTCCTGATCGAAAAACCTAATCAGGCCTGAGCTGCATTGTCTTTAATATTTGAGTGCCAACCTCAAATTGAATTCATATTTGAACCAATGTAGAATCCTTGACCATATTTCATGGGAAATCAATTCAAGACATCGACTGATCAAACCATTGAAACCTCGACTTTTAACTGTGCGAAAACCCTAATTTCCTCTTTTTGCTTGGGCACTGTGCAGATGAACTGGGTGATCATTCCAATTCCACCATGAATTTTGAGATATTCAACATTCTTTCTTCTTTCTTTTTCTCATGCTCCTGATGGCTTGTACCAATGCTTTTGATCAAAAAAGGCGGGCAAATTTAGGGTATGACAACGAGTAGTCGCTAGAATTGTAGCTTAGTCACGAACTAATATGCTTTTTTGAGAACATGATTTGATGCTATGAGAATTGGTGTTTGTAATCACCTAGTGAAACACGAGTACAATCATGTTGCCTTTGATGAATTAGTCATGTATTTGAAAACAACCTCATTGTTGTGTCAGTCTCAAATTGTAATGCTTATGAAAAGTAAGAATTGGGATACATGCACTATTGCTTCGCATCAACCAAATGAGTTAGAGTCCCGTAGATAATGTGGACCTCAAAGGGGGTTATAGTCCCATACGAGGAAAATGATCTAAATGGGTTTGAGTCCTATATGGAACGACGATTTTTGAAATGGGTTAAAGTCCCATGGGAAATCTGAAATCCACAGGGAGTACCTCAAAGTGGGTTAAATTTCCATACAAGGAAAAGACTCGAAATGGTTTGAGTTCCATATGGAGAGAAAATTCTTGTAGTGGGTATGAGTCCCATGGAGAATCTGAAATCCACCAGAAATCTGAAGCATGATACAAGGATTCGTGATTCGTGTTGATAATCCTAGACATAGGGTTGGTAAGGTAAAGATACCTTGGTACGCTTTCTGATTAGTGACTTAATGTAGTTGGTGAACTTAAGTGTACATCTTTCCATACAATTCGAAAAGCATCTAGATGCTTAAGCCTTTATTCTCTTGAATAACTTAAGTTAAAAAATCGATTAAAAACCCTGAAGAGCCGAGTATGGTACTTCATTCAAAATAAAATACAAGTAGAAAAAACAACAACGGTATTGCAAAAGCATGTAATAAAGTTTCTCGTGCAATAATAGGAGCACTGTCTTTTTTTTTTACGCACAAAACCATCTAAAAACCCTGATAGGGAAACTCGCTGAGATTATCATCTCACCTCAATATTATTGGAGTGCAAATTTACCATTGATAATGTGAACAATTATAGAATTAATCAATTTTAGTATGGCTCATTTGTACAAGATTGTTGAACCTTACTCCATTCATATAATAATTCTTTAGATGGTTTTGTGCGTAAAATAAAAGACAGTGCTCCTATTATTGCACGAGAAACTTTATTACATGCTTTTGCAATACTGTTGTTGTTTTTTCTACTTGTATTTTATTTTGAATGAAGTACCATAAATTTGCTCGCGTAGAAAAATTGGTAATTAAAAAATTAAATTACGTATCTTAGAATAATATCTACGTGTAACGAATCAATAATTAGCTTTGAACTAATACTTGCACAAAATTGATCATAAAAAAATATATATATTTTACATTATATTACATATACTAAAATGAGAATGATATAATCTAAAAAAAATAATATTAATCAAAAGAGAATAATTTTTTTTACTTGAAAAAAATTGTTTTATTCGTTCAAAAAATTTGGGAGGAAGATAATAGTGGATATATCAGTATGAAAAACTATATTTACAAGAATAATGAGATTGCTTTAGTGTCTTTAGACATTTATTTTGTCTCAATGGTCGCGGGTAGGGCTGGCAATGAACCGAACCAATTCGAAAATAGTTTGGAATTCGATTCGACAATTAAATCGTTGAACTAGGTTCATGAACCAAATGAGTTAAGTATGAGCGAAAAATTAAGTTCGTTAACTAAATGAGCTGAACTTGAACTATACATAGTTCGGCTCGTTAGGTTCATGAGTCAACTCGATTACATATGAGAAGAATTATACTGTCTTTAAGATTAGGCTTAAATATTTACTCCAAATTTTAGACATATTTAATCTTCAATTTAGTAGTTTTTGAATTAGACTCTCAAATGTATCTCTTGAAAGTTGTGTAGGTTTTGAATTAGTAGATTTCAAAGATAAAGTTAAATTTCAATATGATAATTTTTATTTTATTTTAATATTTTATTTTTAAAAAATATTTATTTAAAAAAATAGTTTTTAAGTCCGTGAATCATGTGAGCTGAACCTAATGAGATGAACCTAACGAGTTGAACCGAACTGTTCGTAAACTTATAACGAGTCGAGCTTGAGCTTAAAAAAAAGTTCGTGTTGAAATCGAACTCGAACTCGAACTCAAATCAATTCTTGATGAGTCGAGCCGAGCTGAGGTGAGTTCGACTCGACTCGACTCATTTCCAGCCCTAGTCGCGGGTATGTAACCCACTCAAAACAGTGAAATTGAAAGAAAAAAATAGAAAAATTAAAATTACCCAGCTAAAATTGAATCAACACCATTTAACTATATATATATATATATATATATATATATATATATATATATATATATATATATATATATATATATATATATATATATATATATATATATATATATATATATATATATATATATATATATATATATATATATATATATATATATATATATATATATATATATATATATATATATATATATATATATATATATATATATATATATATATATATATATATATATATATATATATATATATATAAGTGAGTTAAATAAAAATTCAATTTGCATTAATTATCCTTCGTTCAAAGAGCACCATGCCATTGTAGGGGGACCAACATTGTAGTGGTGCACCAAAGTAGAAGGAAAGAAAAAAATGACAAAAAATAACACAAAATTATGTGTTGATGGTTCATCATTAGTTATAATAGAATTTATGATCTAATGGTTCTCTTTTTTTGACAAAATAATTAAATGGTTAAGATCAAAAACATTAATGAACTCTTTTGTGGACCATTTCCAATGTTTGTCCACCTTATAAATTTGGGGTTACAAGTTGACGAATGAGACTAATATGATTGATGAAGATATACTTAAGGGATCTAAATAGAGTGAACGGTGATATGAAAAGTTGTCACTAAACATCTCGATTAATAAAAAGTTGAGGGGTAAAGTTATATGCTCATAGGTTCAAACTCCAACATATGTATTTTTATTATTTACACAAACAACACCTCAAACCTCTTGATTTATCTAAACATCTAGGGGTTACATCGTTTGTTTTAAATAAATTCATTACATTATTTACACGAGATATTAATAAGTTAATTTGTTTACAAACTATATTCACAAAATATTACATTATTTGCACAAAATATTAAACTAAAAATATTGTTTTTCATCGTCATCACTGTCGGTGAAGAACAATTGCTGGATATCTTGGAGAAGATAAAATGTTGGAGATCCTTGTTTCGTTGATCTTGAGGAAGATCAAGTGTTGAATGCAATATATTTTCTATTGCGTTTTCATTCATTTGTTTGTGATATAAAAAAAAAAGTTAAATAAAATAAACATTCAATTATTTAAGAACATAAGCCTTGAACCCATGATAATTTTCTACACTTGCAATATATCACATAAATCTTTGGCAAAGTAAATACACTCTTACCAGTCACATATTAAATAAACTTGACTTTTTTCTGCTCTTGCAATCCAGAACATAGAGTTTCATAACAATGTTTCTTGTGGATTCCTTACTATCTAATATAAATACTCATAATGCTTTTATAATGTGGGTTTTAGTTTTCACGAGGATCACTAATGGTAGTGTCTTGAGCGTTAATACTAGTCATTAAATGGACGGTGAATATATGTTTAAGGACGATGAATAAATCGAAAAAACACGCTAATATGTTACCTCGTTTATTACTTAAAACCAGATAAAATATTTTTTATATATATTTACATTATTTTCAAAGAATGTTAAAATAAATTACTTAGCCAAATCCTGAGTTTGACAATAGATTCTTGGATAACAATCCAAAAGAGTTATGCGCTCCAAACAAGAGAAATTTTTTTTATATATATTTACATTGTTTTTCAGATTTCTAAGATATATGCTCCTACCAAGAGAAAACTTTTTTTCTCTACTTGCAATCTATCCCAGATTATATTGAGAAAATATTTTCATGGCAAATTATTTCAAATAAAAAAATATGAAAGAGAAATAGATATGTGCGTTTAGTAATAAATTTTTCAATACTGTCAACCGAGGAAAGTAATATATTTCTCAATGTTTTCTTTGATTGACAACATAGAAATGTTATTAGATAAATACAATAACAACAACATCATCATTATGTGAGATAGATTATAATGGAAGAAAAAAAATTTGTTTAATAACAACATTGCAGATTTCTCCTGCCTTAAAATTCATCCCAAAGAATGATGTTTGGGCGGCTTCATATTAATAAGGATTAGGGTAAAATCTATTTAACGAGTGCTTTTATAATGATATCTTATTATTTTATGCCTCAGTTAAATAGAAAATCGAAGGGTTAGAACATTTTGTTTAAACTTATAAACAAATAAAATCATAAATTGCAACAGTTGAGAATCAAAATTTGTACTGAATTATTTTTTCACCTCGGTTATTTTAAAAATCAAGAGAATTTATGTTTTTTATTTTTTTAAAATAAATAAAAATAACACTCTTTAATTTTATACCTCAATTTTCAATTATTCGAGATAAAAATTTCGTCATGAGTAGCATTATTTAATGTAGTAAATATTCAAGCTTGCAATGCACACCAAGTCCAAGTCTATTATAATAAAACCCGTAATTCCAAGTCCCTTTCACCAAAAGGAGGACCATTAAGATCAGCTATTAATCTATATATAAAATTTTAAAATTTGTCTAATCAATAAAGAAAAAAGAAATTAATTAAAAACAACCCCGAAACCCCTATTATAATTTTCCTATAAATAGTGTCCTCAACTTTCACTCATCAACCACAAGAAAAATTAAGTAGTTAAAAATAATTCATTAAAGCATCTGAATATTGCAAAATGGATTCAAAGGGAGTTCCATCCATTACCATACTCATCCTCTCCCTTAGCATCTTCTTCTTCTTCTTCACTACTCATAGCTCCGCACAAGGTCCGACTGTGTCACCGTCGTCATCACCACTGCCGATTTGTCCTGATTTGCGTGTTTGTGTCTCTCTTTTGAGAGATTTTGCACATATTGTTGTTGGCTCTCCAAAATCAGAGCCTTGTTGCTCCCTCATCGCTGATCTTGTAGAAGTTGATGCTGTTGTTTGCCTTTGTGCAGTAGTCAAGGCTAATGTTTTAGGAATAAACATTAATGTTCCTGTCAAGGAAATATTAAGGGTTTGTGAACGTAATGCACCCGCTCTTGCTTCATGCCAATAATAACTTAATACTATACCATTGCCAAATTATATACAATAAAGTACGTCCATGTATCTAGATATTACAAAAAGGATAAATCATGGAATTCAAGACTTTTATAAGTCTTACAATTATCTTCTTTGTAGTGTGTTATGAGCAAATGTTTGCTAATAAAAACTTATATATTTTATGATGAAATGATCTTTTTTTTTCACAAGAAAATATTATAATGAAAATGAGTATAAAGGAACTCAGGACCATTACAAAATAAACAAAGTACATGTAGCAGTTGTTAGCCAATTTATATGAGATTCTTTTTTCTGTTAGTTCCTATGCAAATTGAATTAAAAATAAGAAAGTTAATTGGACTAGGATCGGTCCTATGCACCATCTTGGCAGGGTCGGTCCTTTGAAGTTGGATGCCATAGGAAAATAAAGAGAATGATGCTCTTGTAAAAAAATAAATTTTAAAAATATTTAATTTTTTTTTGACAATAAGTCTTCCACTATGCACAAGTTTGTTTTTCATCATTGAATCAATAAATCTCATCACAAATGGCGAGACTTATTGATTCAATGTTGAAAATAACCTTGTATGTGATTTAAACAACCAGTGGTGGAGATAGGACAATACAATTGGGTGGGACATAAAAAAAATTATTACATAAAATTAAATACGAAAATTATAGTTTTCTTTGATGAATTAAGTGGTGGGGGATAGAGACATATCAGATCATCGGCCGGTGTGGTTGAAGTCCAATTTCGTAAATTAGGGGCCAAAGCCTTTTAGGACATTCAATTGTCGGTTTTATCATAAGGATTTCATCTCTTTTGTTACTCAATCGTGGAACTCTTTCAAAGCTACATGATCCTACTGTAACATTCTGGTTAAGAAACTTCAAACTCTGAAATCAGACATCAGACATTGGAATATCAATGTTTTTGGTTGGCTGGATTTATCTATTGAGGAAAACGTTGTTGAGTTTAATAAGTTGGAGAAGGTCTCTACTGAGGAAGCTAACCTAACTGATGACGAATTGGTTAGGCGGAAGACGCGACATCAGGAGGAAATGTGGAAAAATTTGAGGATTAAAGAGAGCATGCTGGCCCAGAAATCCAGGGTTAGATGGCTGCAAAATGGAGACCGTAATACTAAGTTTTTCCACGATTCCCTAAAATATAGGAATTCGTCGAACCGTCTATCAGCGGTTATAGTGGGAGGCAGGTCAGTGGATGATCCTAAGGAAATTAAATTCGAAGCGGTGAAGTTTTTTATGGGTAAATATATGCAACAGAATTCGTTTAAGGTCAGAAGTGACTTTGAATTGGCTACAAGACTTAATGAGGAGGACAATTGCCTTCTTGAAGCTGAATTCAACCCAGCTGATGTGAGAAAGACAGTTTTTAGCTGCGACGGTAACAAGTGTCCAGGTGTTGATGGATTTAATTTTAAATTCATAAAATCTTGTTGGGACATTGTTGGACAGGATTTCACTAATTGCATCCTAGAATTCTTCAAGACAGGAGTTCTGCCTAAGGTGTTCATGTCATCGTTCATATCGCTAGTGCCGAAAATTAATAATCCTCAAAAGTTTGAAGATTTCAGACCTATTACCTTGGTTAGCTGTGTCAATAAGATTATCTCGAAGATGCTAGCTTTCTGTTTAAACAAGGTCATTCACAAACTTATCTCCCCGTCCCAAACAACTTTCATCTCGGGGCGTCAAATTTACGGCGGGGTTCTCTTGGCCAACAAATTAGTAGACTATGCTAAGAGATTCAAGAAGGAGTGTCTGTTTTTCAAAGTCGACTTCCCTAAAGCCTACGATTGTGTGGACTGGTCTTACCTTGAAGATATGCTTCTCAAGATGGGTTTCGGTTCAATTTGAATGAAGTGGATTCGAGGCTCTATTTTTAATATCTTTGTTTCGATCCTTATTAACGGAAGCCCTACGAAGGATTTTAAGGTTGGAAGAGGACTGAAGCAGGGTGACCCATTGGCACCGTATCTATTCGCCATAGTTGCAGAAGGTCTTTCTTGTTTAGTTAGAGTTGGGACTGTCGATAACTTATTATCCGAATTCAAGATCAACGGTCAAGCCACTGCGAACCTGCTCCAATTCGCTGATGACACTCTGCTTATAGGAGATGGATCGTTTTCTAATATTTGGATTTTCAAGGCGATCCTGCATGCGTTTGAATTGAGCTCTGGTTTGAAGATTAACTTTTCTAAAAGCTGTCTTTATGGAATAGGTATTGAAACTGCGTTCCTTGATGCAGCAGAAGAATTTCTACATTGTAAATCTGGTAGGCTGCCCCTCAGTTTCCTTGGTCTTGTGGTAGGAGGTAATCATCATCGGAAATCCTTCTGGAATCCGGTTTTTCTCGGTTGAGGAATAAACTCTCTAATTGGGCTGGGATAAATTTGTCGATGGGAGGTAGAGTTTCGCTCATTAACTCGATTTTAGTCAACATGCATATTCATTCCTTGGCTTTTTTCAAGGCTCCCAAGAAAATTGTGAAAGATATTATTGCTATCCAACGACGTTTTCTATGGGCTGGGAATTCCAATAATAAATTCATCTCTTGAGTATCTTGGAATGATATCTGCAAGTCTAAGGAGAACGGAGGACTTGGTATTAAACATGTTGGTCTTTTTAATAGAGCCCTTCACTAGTAGAAAAAAATACTTTATAGTAGAGGTTGTTGATCGGGAAAATAGCAAGTGTACTATTTTTACCAATTGTAGTAATAAGGGAAAAGTCCCAAGTATCGATCTCGAGGACTGCGTAGTAATTAACGGAATTTTTAGGATTCAATTGAACAAAAGGTCTAGTGGTTTATTTGGTAGCAGAGTAATATCACAAGTAAATACGGACTTAATTAATCAATCTACGAACAGTGTTAGGGGAGTGGAGACGATGCGAGTAAAGACCCTGTATGATTATTCTACTATACTAGTTATTAACCTTAATTTCAGTTGGCCACTTTAGTTGCCTTAATTCCTTAATGGAAACCCTTTGATGATTTTCCTGTTCACTAATTCCTCAGTGTCCCTGAAAAACATCAAGCAATAGTTCCGACCATAAAATACGTGATACGGGATATCCTCATTCCTAAGCAATATCGACCGTGATACTATTTTGCAAAAGTGTTAGGTTGACTTTCCAGACTAAGCCTAAGCACAATTCGAATTCTACTTTCCAATATGAATACGAATAAGATTAATGCAAAATAAAATATATTAAGGTAAAAACATAGTTCTCATAGAATAATTAAACAAACGTCATTACATCACACTAAGGACCACCCCCTAACAACTTGGGGTTTAGCTGCTCATGTTCTTGGTAAACATAAAAGTAATTAGAATTAAAAAGGAGAAGATCATTACAATGCAAGTTGAAATCCTTGGATCATCAATTGCTTCCGCTTTTGATCGATCCTCTGTTTCCAGCCGAACTCTCCTCTCAGTTGTCAATCCTAATATCAGTTCTAAAGTGTTCTCTACTTTCTAAAATGTGCCTCTTATATCTAAATTCAAATTACATAGCGAAATGTCTCAAATGCCCTTCGAAATAGGTCTGACAGCAAAAAATCAGAAAACAGAGAAATTTCACGTTCAGTGGCCCTGACACGGGCCGTGTTGTGCAACACGGGTGGCCGTGTCAGGCTGCTGGCTTCTTCAGGGCGTGTTCCTCTCCAAGGGCTGCAACACGGGCCGTGTTGCATGACACGTGCACCCGTGTTGCAAGTCTGAGTCTTCTTTTTTCATCTGCTTTGGTCCACCCGTGTCTGCCAGCCGTGTCCTTCATGACACGGGCCGTGTTGTGCAACACAGGTACCCGTGTTGCAGCTCTAAGTTCCCTTTTTCGCCTTTTCTTTGCCTCCGAATGCGGTGCGATTGTCGTGCTATCCATTCCTGCCAAAAACACACTAAAAGAAACCAAATCAAATGCACCAGCGGCAAAAGCAACATAAACTTAAAAATAAGACTCGAAGACACACAACTACGAGTAATGCAGATAATAACAACTAAAGCTTCGAAAACTAGATAAAAACATTGCGAAATTAACCACCAACAGCGTTTGAAAACACAACTGAAATCCACCGATCAAATTCCCCCGAACTTGAACTTTTGCTTGTCCTCAAGCAACAAGCTCACCAACCCGAACTCAATATCTCTTTTTTTTATAACGGAACCGTCCATAGAATTGTGAGTTACGGTGATAATACTCATACTTGAACTTCTCATTCCAAGTCCCCTAGGATTTATTCGGCTTTTCCCTCAAAACAGGTAACCTGCAAACACTAGACTGCGGTAAACCACAGACCTCAGTCTCCCTCTAGGTAACCTCTCCGACTATGCTTTGTACTTAAGTCTTCTTTTTCGATTTTCCTCCCTTTCATTCGGACAATCACTATATGGCTTTTATGATTTTCCTCGTGTGCACAAGATTTATCAATGACATTTTTCTTTTTCTGGCACTGTTATTCTTTTTGAATGGCTTTCAGGTTCGACCGCCGTTGGGCTGAATAACTGGGTGAGGGTTACCCAACTTAGAAGGATTAGTCGCCTACTTGCCCCTTTTTGTTTGTTTTTTTTTCTGTGCCTTAACTCCATATTTTTCATTATCCTTGCACACACAATTATTTTTGATGGAGCCTGATTGTCAAAATAAACTACTCAGGGGTACTTCTCAGATCAAAGCACTATGGTACAAATCTACACGTCGAACTCGTTCCTCTTTGGGAAACCCAGGGTGTTGGCCTTTTACCTATCTCTCAAGATTATCCCAATTTCATCCTCACGGTTCTTTTCTGAGTATTCTATATACTTTCTCATCACCTCACTCAACATCTTCACTCAACAGTTCCCCAACCAACAATTTTATTAATTTTATAATGTCAGGGGGGTCTTCCTGTGGATCGTTATCATGTTCTCAAACTAACACTGGACTGGAAATTAAATAAACAAATAACTGCAACAAAATTGAAAACACACAAATAACATAAAAACAGAAATAAAATAAAACACAAATAAAATACCCCCACACTAGAATTCAACAGTGTCCTCACTGTTGGAACACTAGTAGCAGGGGACTCACAGAGTTCATGGTTGCGGAGGTTGGTCGCGCAGCATCATCTGCCGCATCCATTCATGCATCTCACCGATCAACCTGCCTTGTCGGATTTGTTCGTTCCCTTGTCTTGTCTGCTCCTCGCCTTGCCTCGTCTGCTCACTTCGGAGATGGCACATCTCATTCTCCATCCAGTCCCATTCTTTTTTAGATAAGCTCCACGAGCCTGAGCCTGATTCCTGATGGGGTGAAAATCGAGTAGGCGGTATAGGCGCTTCTTCTACCCGATCGCCTTCATCCTCAAAGAATTCTGCACCTGTACCATCATAAAATTGGTCTTCTTCATCCTGCAGGGGGCTCTCATATAGCCAGTTATTCACATTTTGAATACTAATAAAGTCAGGGGCAGGTAAAGCAAGGAGATGACTGTTTCGGCTTACCAAGGAGTAGTAATTATCAAAGACACGAATCATACCTTGGGCAGTCAGTGTGGCAAGATCTATTTTTGTCTTACCTGCAACAGTGGGTTCCTCTCTCAAGAGAGCACCGTGGTCAAAGTGATTCGCGATTTGAGTAATCATACCGCCTACACTTATTTCGCCTGAAGGTGCATTCGCAACCCTCTTCAGGTGATCAGCTGCAAAGGCAGCTACATTAATGAGCTCGTGATTGGCCATGCCGTACATGAAGTACAACTCCCTCTGAGTCGCCACCCCTGTGCTGTCACCCCTGCCGAACAGTGTATATGCCAATCCCTTTTGAGCGTACCTGAAACAAGGGTTATGGATACAAGAGGCTTTTGCCGCTTTCGCGACATAATCAGTTCTGCCTGTAATAGCCTTCCAGAAGTCCCCTGCACTAAAATTTCCCGGAGGGGCTCCGGGACCAAAATTGGGGAGCTTCAGAATATCTCCCAATTCGGCTATGGTCAGGCTATGGTCAGTATCAAATAACCTAAACCGCAGTGTACCATAATATTCTTCCTCCACCCCCGTCCACCTGTGCTTCAACTGAAATTCTAAAGTGCTCAAAAATTCAACAGTTATGCGCTCATAAGTTGGCGCTTCTAATTGCATAAATTCTAACATCCCCAGAGTGTGAAACATCCTATGGACCTCTATTCTCAGCCCTGGACTATCAAGCGTAGTGTTACAGATATACCTTGTGGGCGTGAGTTTACGCTTGATGATGTTAGAGTACTTTTTCTGATGATCCGGGTCTTCAAAGCGTATGCCGTGAGGGTTCGCCATACGGTGTGCTCTCTTTCTGAAGCGTGAAGTTTCCGCCACTGCTTTTCCGGTATCTCTACGAGGAGGCATTCTGAACCTGCAAAACACAAACAACACAGATGGTTCGAAAAATTTCGAAATCCCTGTTAGTGAAAAACGCAACCGTAGAATTAATTACAATGATGAGTAGAGTGTTTTTTGTGAAGGACGGAAGTGGTTCTGGTGAGTGGGTGTGGTAGATAATGAAGCTTTTGTGTAGAGAGGGTTATGGAGGTTAAGGGTTTTGTGAGGGAGAAGAAGGAGGAAGATGAAAAATGATAGGAATTGTGTGGTGGGTAATGATAAGTAGGGGTTAAAGTGGTGGCCCCCACGGGGTAAAAATTGAAAAATCTGACCGCGCCTTGCAACACGGGCCGTGTTGCACAACACGGGCACCCGTGTTGCTCCTCCTGTACCATTTATTTTTTCGAAATCACGCCTCTGCAACACGGGCCGTGTTGCACAACACGGGCACCCGTGTTGCTCCACTGCTCCACCTTTTTTCCAACTTTCTCACATCTGTCATGCTGGGCCTGACACGGCCCGTGTTGTACAACACGGCCACCCGTGTCAGGGTGCTGTTTTTCAACTTTTTTCCTCTCCTCCGGTCTCCGACATTCTTCTTTCACCGATGAACTGCGAGTTGATCAAAACCTGTTAAAACAAAAACAAAATGAAAGCGTGAATGTGAAATACGTGGGTTGCCTCCCACGAAGCGCTTCGTTTTACGTCGCCTGGCTCGACGGTCCGTCATCGTATCATGTGAGATGAATGACATTGTTTCGATCTTTCCGCTGTCCCTCGTAGTAAGGTTTCAGACGCTGACCATTTACTTTAAAAATGTCTCCATTTGCTGGATTTTTCAGCTCGACTGCTCCGTGCGGAAACGTCTTATGTACTACAAATGGTCCCGACCATTTTGATTTAAGCTTTCCTGGAAATAGTTTCAGTCGGGAGTTGTACAACAGTACTAATTGTCCTTCCCGAAATTCTTTCTTCTGAATACGTCGATCATGCCATTTCTTTGCTTGATCCTTGTACATTTTTGCATTCTCATACGCCCGGTTCCTGAATTCCTCTAGCTCATGGAGTTGGAGGGTTCTGGACTCTCCTGCTCTGGTGAGGTCTAGGTTAAGAACTTTTGATGCCCATAATGCCTTGTGTTCTAACTCTAGAGGCAGATGGCAAGCTTTACCATAGACCAGTTGGTAAGGGGACATACCAATGGGTGTTTTGTATGCAGTACGATACGCCCAGAGAGCGTCGTCCAGCTTTACTGCCCAGTCCTTACGGGATGCACGCACTGTTTTCTCTAATATCTGTTTGAGTTGTCGATTTGACACCTCAGCTTGCCCGTTGGTTTGAGGATGGTACGGAGTAGATATTTTGTGCTTCACATTATACTTAAGGAGTAGCTTTTCCATGAGATGATTTAGGAAATGAGTTCCTTCATCACTTATAAGGGCCCTTGGTACTCCAAACCGCGAAAATATGTTCTCCTTCAGAAATCTGACCACTACTTTAGCATCATTTGTTTGTAGTGTCACTGCTTCTACCCATTTCGAAACATAGTCAACTGCTACCAGTATGTAGTGTTTTCCAAATGATGGTGGGAAGGGTCCCATAAAATCAATCCCCCAAACATCAAACAACTCTACTTCTAACATGGAATTCTGCGGCATCTGGTTTCTTTTCGAGATATTTCCAGTCCGTTGACATCTGTCGCATTCCTTAACTACGTTCTGGGCATCCTTGAACAAAGACGGCCAATACAACCCTGATTGGAGGACTTTGGCTGCGGTGCGGTCGCCACTGAAATGCCCTCCATAATGTGAATTATGACATGCTTCGAGCACCTTCCTTTGCTCGTTTTCCGGAACGCATCGTCGGATCAGTCCATCCACCCCTTTCTTGTAAAGAAACGGATCATCCCATAAGTAGAACCTGCAGTCATGAACAAACTTTTTCCGTCTGTTAGAATCAAAATCGTCGGGTATGAGACCACCGACTAAATAGTTGGCGTAATCCGCAAACCAAGGAACGCCATGAATAACTAGGATGTGTTCATCAGCAAACTCATCCTTTATCGGGCGCTTTTCCTCGTTCTCTTCAATTGGTGACATTTGCGAGAGGTGATCAGCCACAGTATTTTCACATCCTCTCTTATCCCGAATCTCCACATCGAATTCTTGGAGAAGAAGGATCCATCTCAGCAGCCTGGGCTTCGACTCCTGTTTAGCAAAAAGATATTTTAACGCAGCATGGTCAGTATAAACAATCACTTTAGAACCCAACAGATATTGCCTAAATTTGTCAAAGGCATACACCACCGCTAGCAACTCCTTCTCGGTAGTTGCATAATTCATCTGTGCCGGGTTCAAAACGTGACTCGCATAGTAAATCACATGCAAAAGCTTCTCTTTCCGCTGCCCCAATACAGCTCCTACTGTGATGTCACTGGCGTCACACATGATCTCAAACGGCAGCGACCAGTCTGGGGCTATCACAATTGGTGCTGACACTAACTTATTTTTCAGGTTCTCGAATGCGTCAGCGCGTTCCTTATTGAACACAAACGCCGCTTCCTTGACTAACAAGGATGTCAACGGTTTAGCTATCTTGGAGAAGTCTCTTATGAACCTGCGGTAGAACCCTGCGTGCCCCAAGAAGCTTCGGATACCTTTCTCGTTTACGGGTGGTGGTAACTTGGATATTACTTCCACCTTTGCTTAATCAACCTCGATCCCTTTGTGTGAGATTTTGTGACCAAGGACGATGCCCTTTCTCACCATGAAATGACATTTCTCCCAATTCAGGATCAAGTTACTTTCCTGACATCTCTGCAAAACAAGTGATAGGTTAGTTAAACAGTCATCAAATGATGATCCGAAAACCGAAAAATCATCCATGAAGACTTCCATATGTTTCTCGAGCATATCCGCAAAAATGGAAGTCATGCATCTTTGAAACGTGGCCGGGGCATTACATAACCCGAATGGCATCCTCCTATAAGCAAAAACTCCGTACGGGCATGTGAAAGCTGTCTTCTCTTGATCCTCCGGCGCAACTGCGATTTGGTTGTATCCGGAGTATCCATCTAGAAAGCAATAGTAATCGTGACCAGCCAATCTTTCTAACATCTGATCAATAAAGGGCAACAGAAAGTGATCTTTTCTGGTGGCTAAATTAAGTCTCCTATAATCAATGCATACCCTCCAACCAGTGACGGTACGCGTAGGAATCAACTCATTCTTGTCATTAGTCACCACAGTTGTACCTCCTTTCTTAGGCACCACGTGAACAGGGCTCACCCATGAACTGTCGGATATAGGATAGATAAGCCCAGCATCCAATAATTTCACCACTTCCTTTCTTACGACTTCCTTCATAACGGGGTTCAGTCTTTGCTGGGGCTGCACAACCGGTTTATGTTCCTTCTCCATAAGGATTTTGTGCATGCAAACTGTAGGACTTATACCCTTTAAGTCTTCTATTTTCCAACCAATAGCACTCTTAAATTTTTTTAGAACCCCGATCAGTTGTTTCTCTTGGACACTTTTCAAACTAGCGCTGATAATGGCGGGACACTTTTCCTCGGTGTCTAGAAACACATATTTGAGATTTTCCGGCAGTTGTTTCAATTCCGAACCTTTAGGCATTTCGTCATTACCCTCAAGCTCTATAGGTTGCCGTAAGTCCTCCCATCGGTGTGGTCGGGATCCCCTTGGGAATGGTCGAGTGTCCAACATTTCGACTACCTCTTTGTCATTCTCATCTACTTCTTTGTCTTCCTTAAAGATTGACATGCTTAGCACTCTCTCCAGGGGTAGTTGGGTCACACTCTCCAAATATTCGCTCTCTACGACCTGTTCTAGCACTTGGATGTTGCTACTGGTGCCACGATCCTGTTTATGCTTCATGGTATTACTAACATCAATTTTTAACTCCTCGTCATATACTTTCAAGGTCAGGGTGCCGCCTTCCATATCTATCATGACTCTCCCGGTTTCCAAGAATGGTCGGCCCAAAATTAACGGCATTTCTTCATCTTCCGGCATCTCTAGGATCACAAAATCAACCGGAAACACAAATTTATCTACCTTAACTAGTACATCTTGAACCACTCCATATGGCCGCTTAACTGAATGATCAGCAAACTGGAGGGTCATCCGAGTGTCTTGAACCGCACCGATATCCAATTTTTTGTAGATAGACAAGGGCATGAGGCTAATACTTGCTCCCAAATCAATTAAAGCTCTGTTGAATGACCTATCACCAATAGTGCATGGGATAGTAACAGCTCCACTGTCTTTCTTCTTGACCGGAATCTTCAGACCCTGCAAAATAGCACTACAAGTTTCCGTTAGAATAACAGGTTCGGACTCACTCGTCCGCTTCTTAGCAATGATGTCCTTCATGAATTTTGCATAGGTGGGCATTTGTTCTAGTGCCTCCAACAACGGAATGTTCAGCTCCAACTTTTTAAACAGCTCTAGGAACTTCTCGAAATTCTTCTCTTGCTGTCCTTTCTTCTTATTTCTTGAGGGGTATGGCAGCTTGATCACCGGTTTCGGTTCTACCACTTTTTCTTTAGTTACCGGTACCGGTGTCACCACTTCTTCCTCGACTGTTTCATTCTCTTTAATTTCCAGCTCCACTTCAATCATCTGATCATTTAGTTCTGTTTCCTCTTCTCCTACTTCCTTGGCTTTTCCACTTCTTGTTACTACCGCCTTAATTTGGTGGTGATCCTTCGGATTTGGTACTGTGGCACTTGGAAGTGTACCCGACGCTTGTGAACTTGCTAGCTGTTGGGCAATTTGACTCATTTGTACTTCAAGATTCTTTATGGATGCTCCAGCATTCCTGAAGTTACTCCTTGTCTCTTCTTGAAATTGAGAACTTTGGGCGGCCATTTTCTCAATGGCCACTTCCCAATCAGCTTTTCGAGGCGCTTGTGGTTGATATTGAGGTTGGTACGATGTCTGCTGGTACTGCTGTGGCTGAGGTTGATACGGTTGTTGGCCTTGAACCGGTTTTTGCATATTACCTTGTTGATCTTTCCATGAAAAGTTTGGGTGATTCTTCCAACCAGGATTATATGTGTTGGCGTAAGGATTGTTCTGCCTCAACATATTAATCTGTTCCACTTGCTCTTGAGTTGCTACATAATGCATTGTAAAGTGTGGCCCACCGCATATTTCACAAGGTGCTGCTTGAACTGGCTCAACCTGTGCCACTACCTGAGTTTCAACATTCATTTTCTTTAACCTTCTCTCTACCTCAGCGGTGATCTGATCCTCCATTTTAACAACCTGGTCTGCCAGCTTCAGATAAATCTTACCTTCCGGTTGGTTAACTGTGCGATCGTACAACTCAAGGTGCTCGTTCGCGGCGATTGCTTCTATGATCCTTCTGATACCTGTGGCCGTTGAGAAGTTGGTTGAGCCACCGGCAGCAGTATCTATGACCTGTTTCGTTTTGAGTCGTAATCCATTCACAAAGTTTTGCATCTGCTTCGTGGCGTCCATGTTATGAGTAGGACATGCTGTAAGACACCTCTTAAACCGCTTATATGCATCCCCTAAAGATTCTCCTTCTTTTTGCTTGAAGTTGACAATGTCGTATCTTTTTCGGAACGCAGTTTCCATCTCTTGCCATGTTGTGATACTCCCAGCGGGAAGCGAGTAAAACCATTCTTCTGCATCATCAGTGAGTGTGAACGGGAACATAACTAATCTCTTGGCCTCTTCGGAATGTCCTTCTATTTTCAGCGAAGTGGTGGTTGTAAGGAATCTCTGAAGATGTTTATTTGCATCTTCGTTGATTCTTCCGGCGAACGGCTTGCTCTCCAACTGACGGATGGTGGAAGGGTGTAGCTGAAAATGCGCAGCATTCACCGGTTGATTCACAATGGTCATCCGGTTCGGTTGAGCATTGGCCCCTCCATAGTCTCCTAGCAGTCTTTCAGGCTGAGGTGGATTTCCAGCCATTTGAACAGTCTCAGGTGGTGTCTCTCTCTCTTCGGAGTCGCTCTGCACGGATATAATTTCCTCTATTTCTTCCAGTCTTTTAACTTTAGCTAATCTCCGTCTTTCGTGTAATGCTCGTTCTGGTTCTGTATCAAAAGAATATTTAGCTGAGGCCTGACCTCGCATACACAATTAGACAAGCGTTAGATAATAAACGGATAAAAGTTATGCAGTAAACAATAAAATTTTAGTCGCAGAGCAACAAAATTTCTTTTGGATTCTAAAAAACAATGTTAATTTGGCAGTCCCCGGCAACGGCGCCAAAAACTTGATCGGGAAAATAGCAAGTGTACTATTTTTACCAATTGTAGTAATAAGGGAAAAGTCCCAAGTATCGATCTCGAGGACTGCGTAGTAATTAACGGAATTTTTAGGATTCAATTGAACAAAAGGTCTAGTGGTTTGTTTGGTAGCAGAGTAATATCACAAGTAAATACGGGCTTAATTAATCAATCTACGAACAGTGTTAAGGGAGTGGAGACGATGCGAGTAAAGACCCTGTATGATTATTCTACTATACTAGTTATTAACCTTAATTTCAGTTGGCCACTTTAGTTGCCTTAATTCCTTAATGGAAACCCTTTGATGATTTTCCTGTTCACTAATTCCTCAGTGTCCCTGAAAAACATCAAGCAATAGTTCCGACCATAAAATACGTGATACGGGATATCCTCATTCCTAAGCAATATCGACCGTGATACTATTTTGCAAAAGTGTTAGGTTGACTTTCCAGACTAAGCCTAAGCACAATTCGGATTCTACTTTCCAATATGAATACGAATAAGATTAATGCAAAATAAAATATATTAAGGTAAAAACATAGTTCTCATAGAATAATTAAACAAACGTCATTACATCGCACTAAGGACAACCCCCTAACAACTTGGGGTTTAGCTGCTCATGTTCTTGGTAAACATAAAAGTAATTAGAATTAAAAAGGAGAAGATCATTACAATGCAAGTTGAAATCCTTGGATCATCAATTACTTCCGCTTTTGATCGATCCTCTGTTTCCAGCCGAACTCTCCTCTCAGTTGTCAATCCTAATATCAGTTCCAAAGTGTTCTCTACTTTCTAAAATGTGCCTCTTATATCTAAATTCAAATTACATAGCGAAATGTCTCAAATGCCCTTCGAAATAGGTCTGACAGCAAAAAATCAGAAAATAGAGAAATTTCACGTTCAGTGGCCCTGACACGGGCCGTGTTTTGCAACACGGGTGGCCGTGTCAGGCTGCTGGCTTCTTCAGGGCGTGTTCCTCTCCAAGGGCTGCAACACGGGCCGTGTTGCATGACAAGGGCACCCGTGTTGCAAGTCTGAGTCTTTTTTTTTCATCTGCTTTGGTCCACCCGTGTCTGCCAGCCGTGTCCTTCATGACACGGGCCGTGTTGTGCAACACAGGTACCCGTGTTGCAGCTCTGAGTTCCCTTTTTCGCCTTTTCTTTGCCTCCGAATGCGGTGCGATTGTCGTGCTATCCATTCCTGCCAAAAACACACTAAAAGAAACCAAATCAAACGCACCAGCGGCAAAAGCAACATAAACTTAAAAATAAGACTCGAAGACACACAACTACGAGTAATGCAGATAATAACAACTAAAGCTTCGAAAACTAGATAAAAACATTGCGAAATTAACCACCAACAGCGTTTGAAAACACAACTGAAATCCACCGATCAATTGTTAAGTCAGTTCACCTGCCACCTGACTTAAGAAGTGATGCGGTGACAATTTCGTAAATATTTGTAACATTGTTAGGTCAATTACATTTAGAACTGACTTAAAAAAATTAAAGAAAAAAAATATAATTCGTGTTAAATATCTTAAGTCGCCTAAATTCACTAACTGACTTAAAAAAACATATTTATTAAGTCAGGCATGCCCACCTGACCTAAGACATTTTATTCAAACCCTTCTCTCACTGCAAACCTTTCTTCTTCACAACAAACCTTTCATTCAACAAATGAACTCCTTTAATTTGTTAAACTCTTCTCACAGAAGCCAGAAACCCCTTCGTTCTCTCCTCCTCCAACTCTCCACCTCATCACCCAAATCTTCCCTTCATCAATCCCTTAACCATCACCTGCGACACCCTTTCCTTTTCTCTATTTCCTCTCATCTCCTCTACCCCTAAAATCTCCACCTTCCCTCCATCGTGACAACAACCCACGCCTCTCTTCACTTCGTCTGGGGAAGACAACTTCGTCCAGAGCTCTGTTCGCCAGTTCTTAAGAAAGGTCCTTCACTCCTCCGTCCTTGTCCCGCCACTGCAGGAGGAAACGATTCCGCCGGGTGAGGTCTGTTTAATCCGTTATGACTGAGTAAACTCAGTCTCAACACTGTACTCACTAATGTCATCTTCTGTGTTTTTTTGTTTACAGTGAAGAGAAGGTAGCTCCGGTTGGGTTCTTCAGCCGGTATCCAGCTCTTACTACCAGTGTCTTCTTCTTCACTTGGTACGTCACACAAGAACAACTTACGACAATGTTCTTTTCTGTGTACTCGATCGCGTGAGTGTGTGATTATGATCGATCACTGTGAGTATTGAAATTACATTTTTGTCCTTTTGATGCAGGTACTTCTTGAATGTGATTTTCAACATCCTCAACAAGAAGATCTATAACTATTTCCCATATCCATAGTAAGTTATTGTAACTCATTATATATTTCAAATTTCGTCTTGTTCGTTGATATATGTCATGTCTTATCTAGTATCATCTTTTGTGTTAAATAGATACTCACTATGGAATAGTTAATAGCTTGTGTATAGTATTATTGAGTATTTAAATTAATTATTTATACATTATTTTAAAGGTATTGAATTCTTTATGCACATGTTAGATTCATATATTATTATAGTAATCCCTAGTTTCTCGTTACTTGTCATAAGGTTTGTTGAATTTGATTGACTCTGCAGCTTTGTGTCGGTAATTCATTTAGCTGTGGGAGTGGTGTATTATTTGGTGAGCTGGACCGTGGGCCTTCCTAAGCGCGTTGTAACCCCAATTCAAGGTTTCACTCTGTTTAAGAACTTTTCATATGGTTGTTGTTTGTGTAGCCTATTGACGGTAACCTGCTGAAGTTGCTGATTCTCGTAGCTGTGTGTCATGCATTAGGCCATCTCACTAGCAATGTCTCATTTGCAGCAGTTGCTGTTTCTTTCACACATACCATTAAAGGTGACAAAACTTTATATGGAAGGAAGTTGTATTGTATTGTATTGTATCTACTTTCTTTTCTGAAGGTGATAATGAATGAACCTTGTGTTTTCTTCAGCTATTGAGTCATTCTTTAATGCTGCTGCTTCACAATTTATACTTGGACAATCAATTCCCATCACTCTATGGCTTTCATTGGCTCCTGTTGTTCTCGGTAACTTTTTCTTCTGATCCATCTCTTTCCTTATTCAAAAGATTTTGTTAACACATTGCAATTTGTGGTCATTTTATATGTGAATAATCTATGCAGGTGTGTCAATGGCATCATTAACTGAACTCTCATTTAACTGGCTTGGCTTCATAAGTGCTATGATTTCAAACATTTCCTTTACATACAAGAGTATCTATTCAAAGAAAGCCATGGTTAATTCTACACTTCATTACGCTTAATAATGTTTTTGCATATTTTTATATGTTATTAAATAACTCTTTTTGCAGACTGATATGGATAGTACCAATATCTATGCCTACATTTCAATCATTGCTCTAATTGTCTGCATACAACCGGCCTTAATTGTGAGTGTCAACTAGTCAATTTTTTTCCTGTAAAATTCGCTGTGATTTTTGACAATGCATACTCATTTATTTTACGATTTGATCCTTTAGATTGAAGGGCCTACACTGTTGAAAACCGGTTTCAATGACGCAATTGCTAAACTGAAAGAGCACGCATCTATAGAGGTTGGTGTGTTGGTTTTTGTCTCGTGTCTACTAAGTTAGTTGCGAGGATGGACTTTTGCCTTGATGTTCTAACCTAGCGTGTTTACCATGCAGATTAGAAAAGCTGATGCGGAAATAATAAGATGTGTTTCAGAGGTGCAGCAATTGGAACTCAAGCTTGGACATGTTTCTGCCAATGATTATCGAGCAATACTTGTGCCTCTGGTGAAGGTGTACCTAAAGTTTTGTATACAAACTACCCAATCATGTACCGTTATTTCATCTTTCACTTAAGTATATGTTTGTTTGTTTTGATCTGTTAGGCACTTTTGGAAGTTTGCATGAGAGTACTCTCATCGAGAACGGTCGTTCGAACAACATGTTGATTAACAATGATAATAGTATATTTAGCACGAGAGATCCAGAGTCTAGCCCGTACGGTACAAGTGACAACCTACGTGCTCCATTGAATCCATTTCACGGTGGTGCTGATAGGGATTATGGATCTAAGGACATGTTATGTATGAGAAGCCATAGCAGTTTGGTTCATGGAAATGATGTTGAAACACTGAGAAATACATACATCGATGGAGGTTGGCAATTGGTTTACAAATCAACTGATGATACAATGGGTGGAAAAAGAGAAGGACTGCAAAGGGTTTATTTGCATGCAGATCCTTCTGCGGCTGCAGTGTCTCAGGCTCCGCATATTTCTTTTGTTTCAACCTCTGGCTATGACATGCCTATAGATAGTGGTGAAGCTTTTCAGGCTGCTGGTATAGTCAGCCGATCAGTTCTTGGAACTAGTTATGCGTTGAGTATGACAGAAGTCGCTGCAAAAGGTCCAAAGCGGAGAGCTCTTCTAGAACCAGGTGTCAAGCGTGCGTTAATTGTTGGAATAGGACTTCAAATTCTTCAACAGGTACAATTAGTTTGTATTGTGTTTTATTATTACATTACATCACTCAAGTATACTGTATCATTCTAAAATTGATATTCCATCAAAAAATTTGAAACAAATAGAGGTAGACTGTGAGCTTTTGAAGAAATATTGTGAAACATTAACAGATGAAAACAGGAGGCTAAAGAAGGAGCTTCAAGAGCTGAAAGAAGATCATCACTGCTTTTACTATGGCTCCTAATTTTCACTTTTATAATCCTTTCAACAATCCTTCTGGTGCATGTTAAACAAAACAAAAGAAATAGAAGGAGTAGTATTATATTATCCCCACAACCATTGTATTTTTTTGGTTGAGGAAGATGTGTTGTAACTAGTAATAGGTAGAAAATTACCGTTACTGCTAATTGTAATTGTTTTTTAATTTTGGATTTTCTTCTCCTTTTATATGTTTATACATCATTATAGAATACATGGTTTTAAAAATCTAAAGATATTATTAAATAGTTATTTTTTCATTGTTGAATATTTTTTCTTTCATTTGAATGTGTTAATACTTTAAAATATATATATATATATATATATATATATATATATATATATATATATATATACACACACACACACTAAAAAAAGTGTTATTACAAAAAAAATCGACTTGTTAGGTCAGTTAAATATATCTGAAAGGCAAGACTTATTAAGTCGGACGCTGTTTAATTGACTTAATAACATTTTCTTAAGTCAGGTCTAAATCCGACTTAAGAAGTCGAAACTTCTTATGTCAGCAATTCTTAGGTCAGGTTCGGAACCGTCTTAAGAAGTCATTTTTAACCGACTTAACAAGCATTTTTTCCACTAGTGCTTATAGCAAAATGGTTGTGGAGATTTCAAAACGGCGGTAATGACATCTGGAGGTCGACGTTAAATCTCAGATATGGTAATTTGAGTTTAAAGGTGCAGACTTATGCCGATGCCGGTGGTTCGAAATTTGACTCAAATTGGATGAAGGATGCTCTATCTAGTTATAGCAACGGTTCCCACATGGAATTCAGTCAGTTCATGGCTTACAAGACTGGTGACGGTAGTGATACAGCTTTCTGGCAGTCCATCTGGATCGGAGAGGTTCCGCTTAAAAGTAGATTTTCGCGTCTATTTCAGGGTTGTTCCCATAAAGTCGTAAGTGTAAGCGAGTTGGGAGCTTGGGAAGACGGTAAATGGATTTGGAATTTGAGTGAATTGTTGACAGATTCGGATTCCATTCATGAACCAGAGTGGACAGAATTAATGTTGTTATTGGATCCGTTTGAAGCAAAGTTAGATGTTGCTGATAATTGGAATTGGATTCTTGATGAGTCTCATTCGTACAAGGTTAGTTCTTTCTACTCCGCTTTAAATTCTTCCGTATCGGAGTTTGATCTTCAAAGCGGTAGCGTAATTTTTCTGGAGAACCTTTGGAAAACGGTTCTACCGGCAAAAATTCAAATTTTTATTTGGAGGATGGCGTTAGATAGGCTGCCTACTAAGTCAAACCTGTTGAAAAGAAGGGTGATTGTTGATTCTCAATTTTTAGATTGTGCTTTTTGTTCGTCTAGTCTTGAGGACTTTTCTCATCTATTTTTCTCGTGCTCTAAATCGTTGTTGGTTTGGAATAAGATCTGCGAATGGGTTGATATTGGGTTCATATCGGAGGATAGTTATTTTCTTCATGCGGAGACTTGGAATTCGAGAATTTCGGGCCGGTGCAAAGATAATAAGATCTACTTTATTTGGTTTTTTTCGTGCTGGATTCTATGGAGGGCTAGAAATAATATTATTTTCAATCATGCAACTTTTGTCGTAGATGACATTGTTTTCGATATTAAAGTTTCATCGTGGAATTGGTTGATTCTAGGTAGGAAGGATAGTAAGCATTGTGGCCTGTACGAGTGGTTTAAATTTCCATTTCATTTCTTGTAGTAGTCCAGAACCTGTTAATGGTTGTTGTATTGTTGTCTTGAGATTCTCTTAATCTCTTTATAATAATATTTGCTTATAAAAAAATACGAAAATTATATTGCATATAAAATTTTAGTAATAAGTAGAAAGTTGATTACTCGAGATGGAGTGCAAATTTAGCATTGATGATGTGAACAAGTTTAGAATTAATCACTTTGAGTATGGTTATTCACACATGATTGTCAAACCTTACTCCATTCATATAATAATTCTTTAGATGGTTTTGCTAGGCATAAAAAAAAAGATAAAGCTCATGTTATTGCACGAGAAACTTTATTACATGCTTTTGCAATACTGTTGTTGTTGTTGTTGTTTTTGAAGGAGCGAAAAACACAAGAAATGAGGGGTTTGAATTGAGTTTCACCAAATGTAAATTTTTCTTAAAATTCAAACTTCAATGCTAACAAGAGAATAAAAATAGATAGACACAATTATTTTTATCCTAATTCATTGTTAACAAAGTTACTCCAGTCCACCTACCAAGGTGATTTCACTTTAGAAAATGACTTAATTCAATAATCTAGAAAGATTACAACCTCTAAATATTAGAAAACAACTTATCTCTCTCAAGTATACAAACTAACGACTTACTCACCTGAGAAATAACCACTTTGAAAAGTGTTACAAATGTGTGTATAAAGAATTGCTACTAAACAAGCAAATTACACAAGTTTAAGTGTAATAATACAAAAGTGTTTCTACCAAGATATGAACAGAAGTTTCTTGCTAATATACAAAACTATCTTAAGAATAATCTCCAAGAGATTTGCATCGTATCAGCATGAGTTTTGTTGCTTAAAAGCTTCTTTTAATGCTTCTTTCTTTTTCTTGTAGAGTAGTGCTCTATCTTTTATTTGAGAATTGAGCATCTACTTTTTGAGCTTATGGCTTGTTGTTTTGCTTCCGCTTTGCACACATACTCTCTTGTTTTCTTCAGCTCTCTCTATTCTTCTTCTTGTTCTTCTCTTGTTGTTATTCTTTTCTTCTTATCTCTTCTCGTCTTTTCTCATCTTTTTTTCTCTCTCTTTTTCTATATATTTTCTTCAAGTATTCAGATCTTTAATATATAAAGCTTGAGAGTAGATTCGTTAGAGGGTATAGATGGAAACGTGTTCCAACAGTAAGTTCTCAATGATCACTTGAAGGAATGATCACATCATAATACAAAAGAGTTGCCCTTGCGCCACCTTATCTAAGTAGAGGTCACATACTACTTTTTGTACTTTTATATTCAGCATATTATCCAACCACTCTTAATTTTCTATCTTCTAATAAATTTCTATTAGAAAATATATACAAATATTTAAAAGATGTGATTAGACATATTTGTAAAATAGTTTATAATATCGGTGCATATAATTAAATTATTAAAATTATATTAAGAATTACTACAATTAATAAAAGTACAAAAAGTTGAGAGAAAAATCGTATTTTTGAAAGAAAAATTTTTTTAAAAAAATTTCTCAAAAATATAATTTTTTAAAGAATAAATATTTTGAAGAATGTTTCTTTTAATATAAAAAAATTTAAATTTTTATGAAGTTAAAAAAATTTGATTTTAAAAGAGTTCAAAATATATAATTGAATTTAAAATTGTAAACCGAATTATAAACTAGTTCTAAACAAATTTTAAATGAATTAAAATCATTTTAGCAATTAACTAAATTTTTATTGAAATGATTATTGTAGATTGAATCAAATCATAAATATAGTTCAATTTAATGCAATTCGTAAACCATGAACATCCCTATTTTTAATACAATGAAATTGAAAGGAAAAAAAATTAAAAATCACCCCGTTAGAATTGAACCAGCACCATATATATATATATATATATATATATATATATATATATATATATATATATATATATATATATATATATATATATATATATATATATATATATATATATATATATATATATATATATATATATATATATATATATATATATATATATATATATATATATATATATATATATATATATATATATACTTCATGTCAACCAACTAGATGTTTTGCTATTTTAACGCATCAAGCAATATACACCCATGATTTTATATACATATAGGGGTATTCAAGTAATTTCGAATATTTTTGCGAGGATCGTGGCCCATTTAAACCACCACTACATCCTTCTCTAAAAATGACTATCTCTTAGAGTATCTTTAATGCAGATTTTTAATAGTTAAATTGTTTATAGTTAAGGATGATTATAAAGAATTTGCATTGGAATGACTATGACATGACATTTAATTCACTAACTTTTAGTTTCCGGCAATTATACAGTTAATGTATGTTATTTATTTTGAAACATATAATATTATTATTTATATTATTAAAATAAAAAAATTAATTACAATTAAAAAAATATAAAATATAGTATCAAGTTTTAGTTTTTTATAAACAACTATCATTAAAGTAAAAACAATTTAAATCAACTATAAATTTTTAAATCCTACAAAAAAATATCTTAGTTTATCTACTCAAGATACTTCTACTAAAGATATTCTTATACATCATAGATTTAGCGTTGAGGTGAAATTCAACTTTTATATATATATATATATATATATATATATATATATATATATATATATATATATATATATATATATATATATATATATATATATATATATATATATATATATATATATATATATATATATATATATATATATATATATATATATATATATATATATATATATATATATATATATATATATATATATATATATATATATATATAATTTTAGTGTTCCAATTAAGCTCTTGTAGATATAATAAATTAATTTTATTCTATATTTTACTTTATAATATGATTAATTTTATTCTATATTTTACTTTATAATATGTAATTATTAATTCTGTATCGATGTACTATATAATTTTAATGATATTTTTTATTTTTCTATATAGTATACAAATAAAAAATGAAAATTTGGTGTCCTTCTAAAATAATGCTAGACAATCGTCCCACACAACCTTACTCAAGGCCACCCATGCATCTCGATTTGCTTTTCAATCCAACCATTTGAAAATTGAATTCCAAAATTTTCATGCAATTCAAAAACAAATGACTAGTTGTTTCTAATCCATCAAAACATAAGACTCAACAATGTTGGTGCATCCTGAATAAATCCTCTCTTCTATAATTCAATTTTTGTTGAATGTTTATTTTGTAATAATTTTCAACCAGACAAAAATATTTTTTTTAAACTTACGTATCCTAGAAGCAAATTCAGTGAAGTTTTTAGTCTATTATTTTACCAAAAAAAAAAGACCTAGTTCAATTATTTTCTTTCACAAAATCATAGCTTTTCTTTTTATTAGATACAAAAATACAAATTTAGTTAAATACAATTTCAATTTGCATTAATTAACCTTCGTTCAAAGTGCACCATGCCATTATAGGTGGACCAACATTGTAGGTGGTGCACCAAAGAAGATGGGAAGGAAGAAGATGAAGAAAAAGAACAAAAAATTATGTATAGGTGGTTCATCATTAGTTATAATAGACTTTATTTCCAATGGTTATCTTTTTTGACAAAATAATCAAATGGTTAAGATAAAAAAACATTAATAAGCTATTTGGTGGACCATCTCCAATGTCTGTCCACCTTATAATTTTGGGGTTAAAAATTGATGGATGAGACAAATATTCTGACAAAGATATAGTTAAGGGGCCTAAACAGAGTGAAACCAACAATTTAGTTAAGGGACCTAAAATGTAATTTAACCTGAATATTTTCTTAATGATATATTAGTTTTGTTGAATATACTTAGGACCCATTTAGATTGACTTATTTTTGAGAATATGAAAAATAACATATGCAAAAAAACATTTATGTTAATTCATAACATCTCATTAATGAAAACTCTATATTTATAAATCGTTTTTTCATAAACTACATTGACAAACGTATGAAAATTATACAAAAGAAAAAACAATATTTTTTGCATAAATTGTTTTGAATACGTCGCTCAACCATTAACATAATCTCATTATTCATGGTATTAACATTCAAATTTTATTTCGGCAAGAGAACAGATTTACAACCATGTAAAAAGAGTTTAGAATGTTAATGCATTGTGTAATACCTCCATTTCAATTAAATTAATTAATTTAATTTATTTATATTTTTTATTCAATAAATTAAGTGGTTATGTGATATATATATGTGTGTGTGTGTGTGTGTGTGTGTGTGTGTGTGTGTGTGTGTGTGTGTGTGTGTGTGTGTGTGTGTGTGTGTGTGTGTGTGTGTGTGTGTGTGTGTGTGTGTGTGTGTGTGTGTGTGTGTGTGTGTGTGTGTGTGTGTGTGTGTGTGTGTGTGTGTGTGTGTGTGTGTGTGTGTGTGTGTGTGTGTGTGTGTGTGTGTGTGTGTGTGTGTGTGTGTGTGTGTGTGTGTGTGTGTGTGTGTGTGTGTGTGTGTGTGTGTGTGTGTGTGTGTGTGTGTGTGTGTGTGTGTGTGTGTGTGTGTGTGTGTGTGTGTGTGTGTGTGTGTGTGTGTGTGTGTGTGTGTGTGTGTGTGTGTGTGTGTGTGTGTGTGTGTGTGTGTGTGTGTGTGTGTGTGTGTGTGTGTGTGTGTGTGTGTGTGTGTGTGTGTGTGTGTGTGTGTGTGTGTGTGTGTGTGTGTGTGTGTGTGTGTGTGTGTGTGTGTGTGTGTGTGTGTGTGTGTGTGTGTGTGTGTGTGTGTGTGTGTGTGTGTGTGTGTGTGTGTGTGTGTGTGTGTGTGTGTGTGTGTGTGTGTGTGTGTGTGTGTGTGTGTGTGTAGTAGAAAATAATTAGAAATAAGAGAAACAGTAGTAGAGTTTTGATGAAAATGGAGTTATTAGAATAAATAATCAAATAAAAAGGAAATTAGAGTTAGCAGGGGAATTAGAGGTAAATCTGGAATAATCAAAAAATGAGAATTAGGTTAACGATGGTTTAGGTTGAGATAAATAGTAAAAAGGAAGAGTTGAGTTTTCTGATACGTAGTAATTGGAAAAAGCAGAGAGAATATGCAACAAGAGCAAAAAGGGAGAAAAATAGGGCATTAGGAAGAACAAAATTTAAGAGCGGAGTCGTAATTGTTTGAATTTTATGTAAAAGGGAGGGGGATGCTTTGAATATTTGTGTGACTTATGAAGGGTATAGAGGGATCCCCGCCCTTCTCTAAGATTTATTTTTATCATTGTTGTTGCTCATGATGTTCTTGAATGTTTATGAGGAAATTCTACTATTTGCCAAGTTATTGTATGACTTGCGTGCTCCACAATATGTTGATTTTTCATATGTGATTGGCGATTAAATCCTAAATTTGTGAATCACCATTGTTGTGTTTACAAAGCTTTCAATCATGAATTAAAATTCACGAAAAGTTTTTGATTTTGGTGTGTTAAATGATGACTACGTGCTATTTTATTATATATAATATGTATACGTAATTTTTTTGGTCGTTTTTAGTCGCCTGGAGTCGAATTCAGGGTTCCGAAATGAACTCTAATGCAGAAAACATAGTTTCTGCAACATGATTCACTGCACTAGTCATCACGGGGGAGATCACTGGGTCGTCACATTTCTGATTCAACTGATGGCCGTCGACATAGTGACAGAGAGACTGTCATGGTCTCAACGTTGGTTTTGAGTGTCAGTCGGCAGAGGGTGACGGGCACGTGTATTGCACGATGCCAAGCTAGGTGACGGTAGTTACCTAGATGACGGGTTGGCCGTCATGTTGTTAGTAAAAGCGTTTTAAACTTGTGTTTTGGATTTTCTGTGGTGTGATCGATATATGGTTGTTGTTTGAGTGTTGTTGAGTGAAATTAATTAATTAATTAATTTATATATATTTATATATATATATATATATATATATATATATATATATATATATATATATATATATATATATATATATATATATATATATATATATATATATATATATATATATATATATATATATATATATCATTATAATAAATCAATTATGTTGTTTTATTATGTGGTGTGTTTCAGTGAATAATTATGTGACGTATACATAATTGTGATTATTGTGGTGGTAGTTTAGAAGGGGGAACTGCATTAATGTTATTTTTGTTTGATTTTTATGGCTACAATGGGAACTGTAAATGTGTTATTATGGTTGTTGCTTTGATAATATGTCATGCATCATATTGTATCATGTTATGAAAGAGGCAAGTCACAAGTTCATAAGGGGGACAAGTGACTTGTCCAGAGCTCATAAGGGATGACTCGGGATTCAGGAGGGGGACCAGATTCGAACAGAAAGCATAGTTGAGTTGGTACTATATGCATAGTATCGAGTTGTGATTCATGTTTCATACATATAAGCTTTGTGATGTTGGTGTGAATTATTCATGGTGTTAAGTGAGAATAATTTATTGTCATTTTTTGTGTAACTGAATTTTGTTCTTGTTGTGCACTTTATATCTACCATCGCATTCTTTACACCGTTAATATATCGAAGTTTATTCTTATGAAATCAAGTTTCTCAAGATCAACTTATGTTTTGATGAAGACAAACCACTTAACAAGAAGGAAAATATGTTCAGTTATCTTTAAGACATCATGTTAAAGCAAAGAATCAGGACAAAGATTTGATATGAAGAATAATCTTATTAGAAGGTATAATGAAAATCTTCATCAAGTATTTAAGTCCTAGTTGCTCAAATAATAAAAATTGTTTCATTACTTTTTCACACTTTCACAAGCTTTTACTAGCAAGATTTTTCTAAGTTTTTGCCAGAGCAATTTGTAATACCCTAATTTTTACCCCTAAGATCCCACATTTCATTTGCATCATTACATACGCAAACAAGATCATACTTTTGGCTCTCCCACCCTTATTTGTTTTTTACTTGCTTTTTATTGTTTATGTTTACTAACCTCTAACCAAAATACCAAAGATATTTTGCAATTTTGCTTGTTTTCTCTTCTTTGTGTGTTTAGGGTTTTGCAAGGAGATTGATGGCAAGGACGTTCATTCAAGTCTAAATCAGATGGAGGTTTGACCTCATCTTGGTCAAATTATCAAGAGTTTGCTTCAACTATAAGTTACCCGTGGTGGTGGGCTATTTTCTCAGACAATGTGTTTGTTCAAGGTCAAGTTGTCCTGTATCAGAATTCATCAAGCTTTCAAGCATTGTTCTATGAGAAGTTTGGTCCGGATTATCATGATCAGGGTTCATCAATCTAGGTTGTGTTCATTTGTGGATTTATTTTCCCAGATATTAACTCAGACGTATTGTAAGTGATTCAGTTTTAATCGAAGATTCAGAGTTTTGTCTGTACAAGTCAAGTTTGGTGGATGTTCAATCAAGATGTTTGTTTTGGGATGCAAGTCCAAAGTGTTCATTCAAGTGTGCCATTTCCAAGTGATTCTAAAAGCATGATTGAAGGTTTGGATCTTTGGGTTCATCATGACATCAATTTCTTGAGAGTTTGTTTAAGAATTTGATTCAAGTTAAATTTGAAAGAAAACATGCATATGGCTTGCTTGGAATACAAGTTACTTGAAAATTTAAGGCATTCATCATCATCTAATATTGTCAAAGTTCAAAGTCCAATTACAAATGTCCAAATAAAATCCAAGAATGTGATGCTTGCTGCTTGCTGAGTTGGCGTTTTGGGCTTTAAATGTTAATGTTGCTCAATATCATGGTTGTGCAAAAGTAAATCTCATGATAAGCTATTGCTTGGGGCTGCTAGGGAAGCAGTACGAGCTCAGTGGAAGCTTGCTTTTCTAAAGAAAAAAAACACTTTGGATACTCTACGATGGTGAGATGTTTGTGAAAAGGATAGTCTGTTGGCAAAAGCATTGAAGGCTAGCCCGTATGTTACTCCTAAAGAAGTTGTTGTCCACTGGTTGGAATCTATGAAGTTCTCACTTATTCCATTTCCACAAACATGATACAAGTTGCTTATCCGTGCACTTGAAAGGTTGAAGGAATCCTACAATGTTGTTGTAAGATTAAATCAACTTCAAAGAGAAGAGTTGGGGCTGATATCAAAGCATATGCTGGTCCACCAATTCTTCCAGCTCGATATGAAATATTAAGGTCTTGCTTGCAGGAACTCATGCGTACATGGATACTGACTAGCTTTGAGGACTGTAAGAATATTGTACTTCCAAATTATGCTAGTGCAAAACAAAGGATGAATGCACCCAATTTTCATGAGGCTATTACATCCATGCAACTGTGCAAGTGACTAGTTGAAACTGCAGAGGCATGCGAGGGAATGAGTGGAAGGACTCAGAAAGCTTCCATTTTTGGCACATGATGCATTTGCAAATCCTTTTGATTGCAACCCTATCAAGTTCTTAAGTTCAATGGTGATCCAGCTAGAATGGGCTATGTTTACGCCTTCTCAATTGTGGCTGGAGTGAAACTCAGTATTTTCAGAATGTCATGCATGTTGGTTATCATCTTAGATCAACATTGGTAGCTGCAGTATTTCGCAAATCTCTAAGGTTTACCCGTGAAGCAAGAAAGCAATTTGCATCTGGAAAAATAACCAACTTGATGACTACTGATGTTGAGTCGCTTCAGCAAATATGCCAATCACTTCACACTTTGTGACATTCATCATCAGCAGAATGTAAAAGCTGTAAGAAACGGCTACTGGATTGTACTGGACGAGCTTAACTTGGCTCCATCTGATGTGCTGGAAGCATTAAACCGATTGCTTGATGATAACAGGGAGCTTTTTGTTCCTAAACTGCAAGAAACAATTAAAGCACATTCAAACTTCATGCTTTTCGGAACTCAAAATCCGCCTACACATTATGATGGGCGTAAAATGTTGTCTCGGGCATTTTGCAACCGTTTCATAGAGATTCAAGTTGGTGAGATTCTTGATGACGAACTGAGCAAGATGTTGGTGGCCGAGAATTCGCCGAGAAGTTTCTGTTATCTAGCAGCTGCAGGCCCTTGTGAAAAAGTCGCATTGTGTTTGTTGCGACTGTACAGGAAAAATCCAGATGTTGTCAATGTAAATGGAGGGGCACTGCTTGGTGTTGCTTATCGGACGTCTAGAAGAATCAGTCTTATTACTGCTACTGCTATTTCGACAATCCAGTCTATGCCGTCATCAGGTTATTGGAAGCAGCGATGAGATAATTGCGTCTTCGAGTGACAAAATTATGTTCTCTGAGAAATCAAGTGGAGCTGTTGTTAGAAGTTTGGGATCCTTCGGGGCTGGAAAGATTGCGTTAGCTGATAAGATATTCAATTTCATGCCGACATTGCTGTTATTTCAATGGACAATTAAAATGATTCTAGTTGAATTTTCAATGGAAACTTTGATGAACCATGTTTAACATACTGTGAAATGTTGCTTCAAAATGAGATTTAAAGGTAGGAAGCCAGCAGACTTCGTTGATTCAAGCTCTTGCTGCTAGGCCGCCACACATCCGCATTATAGTTTAAAGCTATAAGCTGTAGCTTACAATTCCAATATATGTCAACCATGTCCTTGGTGCTACCATTCTCAAGATGCTGGAAGCAAAACATCCTGCGGCTGAGGTTTTGTTTGAACCTGCTGAACTTCAAAATAGAGAAGTTGGAGATGGTACTACTTTCGTCGTCATTGTGAGGTGAAGCGTGTTCTTGGAAAGTTGTGCGTGAAGAGATGAACCAGGAGGATTCTTGTATGAGTGGTATTGCCGCATTACCGAACTCGATCCCTGCATAATTCAGAACCAGTAACAGCAGCAAAACTTCAGCCCTGCACCAGAGGAGCTGAGTCCATCTGAAATAAGTGAAACGTATCATTATTTTAGCCGTCAATCAATGTGAGCTATTACAAGCCATGTTAATATAATTCCAGCTGTGTTACACTCTAAGCTGACCCCACAAGCTTTCACCAAGTGAAGCCATGAGAAAAATAATCCACGTCACATTCAAATTACAACAAAAGCTGAAAGAAAATATCAAAACGACATGAAAAAAAATATCACAACAAGTCACGCTCAACGTAGCAACCAAAACACAGTGACAATTGCAAGACGGCAAATCACTCTCCCTCAATCTCAATCTATAAATAGAACACATACCTCACTCATTTTCTCAAGCTTGAAAAGCCAGAAAACCTCTGCTGAAAACTCACCAACACTCATCTTCAAGCTTGAACATCCCCTCCTCACTCTGCAAAAATCAAACCGACATTCAATTTCGCATCTGTCAATGTAAATCGTGGAAACTCTTCATCAACATCAACAAACAACAACAACTCGAGCATAATTTGCAAAGAAGAAGAAACAAAGAGTGTAAGAATTTATTATTCGAACCTGATTTCTTGTTCATCATCAACTTCGATCCAATTTTGTAATTGAGTTATTTTACTGGAGAAGTTGTTTACGAAAATGAGAGTGAGAGAGGGAGTATTTGTAAACGGTGCAAGATTGATAGAAGAAGATGGAAACGACGGTGAAATTGGCTTTTCTTGCGAGATCTACCGAGAGATGATGCACAGTGCCGCGGTTGAGAATGGAGAAGATATTGTTTCTGAATTTCTATTTCTCTTTTGTCCTTTTCACTTATTTTTTTATTTCAATTATATTTTTCTTCTTTTTTAATTTTTATTTTTCTTAAGATCTTGGGCCGTGTGGCTTTTTACCATCACCATCACCATGTTTTGTTTAATAAACCTCCCTTTTTTCTTTAATTTTTCATTCAAATTTTATTTTTCTCTAATATGTTTTTAAAATAATTTCTTAAAATAGATTTGGATCTTGAATTTTGATAAGATCTCATCAATATCAATGGACTTTGGGTGTCGATTTTATCCACCAAGAGAGGTGATTGATATTGATGATGATTTAATCGATTTAAAGATTCAAATTGTGATTTCTTTTCATTTTAGTTCTTATTCTTCTTCTTTTTATTTTGATCGATGAAATCTATGGATCATAGATTGTTGATTATCAAGGTTGTTTAATCTTCATTATTTCAAATCTATGGATGAATAATCATTGAGATAATTCTCCGTACTTTGGAATAGTGATAGATTTCCTTTGATTAATTGATGAAAAATCTTGATTATGATGAGATCACTACCTCTTTTATTTTTGTGTGGCATGTTTTAGGATAGTGATTTACATATCTCTTCTCTAACATGTGTTAACACTAACATTTTATTGACCGGCCTCAGATAGTCGTGGTTTCTACATAAACCCGATTATGATTGCTTAACATAGCGCTAAAGTGTCCCTTAATCGGAAAATGATCATTCGTGGCTCAAACTTATGTTTGAAAGTCCAAGTATGATTAGTTGCTTGTCTTAAGTCCACTACCTATGAAAATCATTGTTAGGAGGCTTTGATTCTATCAATCCTCTAATGAGTTTTCATTAACCTTGGTCTAAAGTGCAAGAATTAATCATCATTGATCATATGTTCTAACCACTAATTACTAATTCACTAATAATATCCTTGTTTAATTTTGTTTATATTCTCTTCTTACTCCTTATTTCTTTACTTTTATGCTTCCATATTATCATTTCATATCATATCTTTGTTTATGTTTATGTCATTTCTCTTTTGTCCACTTTGACCATATCTTGTTTAAAACACTAATAAAGGATAAAAAAATCTCTAAAAAACTTGGTGCTATTAACTTTGTGGTTATGCTCTTGGACTACTCTTAGACCTCAGACTTCATGGACCTTTGGACTTAGAATTAGGACTCTCATTCCTATGCTTGAAGTATTATGGATCTTAGCCTTTATTTGGCTCGCTCATTAGCTTATGCTTTAAATCGGATGGAATTCTTTTTGCTTGCTATGGAGTGTGCTACAAGTCGGTTAGATCTTTCTTACCTCTAGATCTTATTTTGGTTTCTAGGATAGTCACTTCATCTCCTCCCCTTCTTAAATTTTCAAAACTTTCTCCCTCTTTCAAAACCTTCTTGGTTTCAGACTTCAAAACCGCTTTCGCAATAAAACCTTGACTTTCGTCAAGTGATTTTCAAACTTTGTTCTACTCAATAAAAATCAATCAATGTTAATCATGCTTTGACCAATTTCAAAAGACATAAAAAAAATACAAAAAACTCATCAACTCTTTTTGTGACTTTATGCACTTTTTCACTTTAAAACTTTTCATAAAGTTTAGACATGATTCATTTCTATAGTTGAGATGTAATTCTCCTATTCCCCATATTATTAAGACTTTGACATTTTCCACGTTGATGTTGAGTGATAGTCTTGTTGATAATCCAAGCAAATCCTCCATCTTTATGTGACGCAAATGTTGTCTTAATACTTGTGGGCGACTAGTCGCAGTTTTCTCCTTAAAATGACGACTTGTCTTTACATCTAAAATCAATCAAAACCAACAAATTTTTGTCATTTGTACCACGAACTACGGGGTTTTTATCCTATATTGCACTTTGTGGGTACGTAGGCATGAGGCGATAAGTCTCTCCAAACACAAAAATCTAAAAAATAATTCTCTTCTCATCTCCCCCAATCTCTTTTCAAACAAGCCATTTTCAAACCAAAAAACGTAAATATTTCAAAGGGCTCCTATAGAGTACTATAGACGTTTTGGGTGCTAACACCTTCCCATTGCTTAACCAACCCCCTTACCCCGATCTCTGTTTCTTGTTCTTGTTTTAAAACTCTTTGGTTTTGTTCGCTCTTTTTCCTTTCCTTTATTTGGATAAAATAAAAGTGCGGTGGCGACTCTTGTTTTTTGAGTTAAGTTAATTAATAACTTACGCTCACGATTTTTACCGCTACAGAAAAGTGGCGACTCTGCTGGGGATATTTAGGTTCCTAGTGGGTTTCACCTACTTTGATTTATTTATCGTTTTTTGTTTGATTTGTTTGTTATTGCTTGTTCTGTTTTGGTGTCTGGTAATCTGTGTGGTGAGATAAGTCCTATACCCGGACTTGAGTGCACTTATGATAGGAGGGTGGTATAGTCTTGTTGGCTTACGTGGAGTAGTCCTTACTAAGCTGACTTGAGATCCCCCGCTCGGTGGAGGCCCCTTTGGAATTACTGATGTCTTACGAGTAGTCGTAATTGATATTACTTTTTCCGATTGGGAGCCTGAGAAACTGAGGACCTTAGAACCCTTTAACCCATCTTGGCCTTATTAGGACGTGGTGCGGTGGCTATTCAGGTGTAGACTTGAATTAGTCGTTACAGATACCACACTCAGACGAGTTTCTCTTAAGAATATTGTTGGCCGACGAGTAGTCGTTTAAGCCGATAATATCCAAAAGATGGAATTATGACTCTGGGAACTTTTTAGAACCTTGTTCTACAGGTGATGATATAACCATAGTACATACCATTATGGGTTGGTTGGTTCTTACCTATGGCTCCATGCTCGCGCTGAACCTTTGAACCCGTGTGCTTTGTGTGTCTTGTTTGTGGGTGTTGCATCTTGCACTCATTCATTCATGAGCATTTTTTCTCAGTTTTCAAGGAACTCAGAGATTTCTTTTTGCAAATATCGCAAAAAATTTTTTAGAATCATGGATATTGAAAGAAGTAATACTAAGAAGTACACTTTCACGAGTTTTGACTTACAAGAGTTGAGAAAGCTTGGATCTTTGGTATTTAGTCCTGTGGATTTCAAATGCTGTTTAGGAAACTGTTGATTATTCTGAGGAATGATGTTGAAAAGGAGATTCTTAATACCTTGGTCCAGTTCTACGATCTGTTGCATCATTGATTTAGTTTTCCAGATTATCATTTATTGCCAACCTTTTAGGAGTATGCGTATCTTATGGGTATGCAAATCTTCATTGAGTTTCTTGAGCGACGTGTCATGAAGAGATCAAGGGATCCAGAGGATTTATTTTCCTCTAGCATATCTTCATCTGCTCATCTTCTTACCTCTGGTTCCTGGAAGGGTATTGTGGGTTGACTCGTGAAAAAGAAAGACACCATGAAAATCAGCTATGTAAGATAAATCAAGAGGCTTCGCAAGAAGTATCAACTTAGAGTTGGGTCGTTTTCAGACACGATTCCTTAGAACTAGATTTCATTCTCTCTTGTGTTGTAGATTGATGAAACTGTACTTCGAAGCTGTAATTCTTTCAATATTAATGAAATGAGATTTTTGGTATATCCAGTGTGTTATCTTAATGTAATGTTTGCAAACTGCTTTATAGTTCCTTGAAAACTTGCATTTGCATTTGCATCAAGCATCATTCTGCATTGTATCTTGCCTTTCCCGGGTGTCTTATTTACTTCCTGTTCTTGGTCTTTGTTCAGACAAGTTGTCGCATCACTACAATACTCGAGCTAAAGATGGATCAGTTGCAACGAGAGAACCGCGATCTTCGCGAGGAATTGGCTACTTTGAGGGATGGTATGGAAAGGATCTCTACTTTGGTTGAAACTCTTGTTGTTGCTCAGAATCAACATTCTCCTCATATTTCTCAGACTCCACTACAAAAGACTGTGATTTCTGAAATCATTTCAACACTCATTTCTGTGGCTCCCTTTAGCGCTTCCAGTCATGTTACCGAGATGTGTCTCGAAGAAGGTGTCCAGAAAGGATGGTTGACCAAAGAAAATGGTTCTTCTAGAAATTCTAAGAAGTATGGAAATGGTTTTTCCAAAGAGAAAGAATATGTTGCTAACGCTATTTTGCAAGGAAAGTGTAGGAGATCTCGTAACAAAAGTAAGCAACAACATACACAACAAAATATTGATCAGCAAAGTTGTGTTCAAAAGCAAATGCAGTTTGATCCAATTCCGATGTCGTATGCAGAATTATTTCCTGTCTTGATACAGAAGAATCTTGTGAAGACCAGGTCTCCTCCTGCTGTTCCAAAAGATATTCCATGGTGGTATAAACCAGAGACTCGTTGTGCTTTCCATCAGGGTGCACCAGGGCGTGGTCTTGAAGATTGTTTTCCTTTGAAACATGAAGTGCAAAAACTAGTGCGAAAAGGAATTTTGTTTCTCAAAGGCACAAACGTCCAAGTCAATATGCTGCCTAAACATGGTAACACCACTGTAGTTGAGATGCATGCCGCAACTCCGAATCATTTCAAAGAAACTCAAGTTCGTCCACCACTTTTTGAGAAAGAATTTTTCAAAATCCAAGATGGTTCGAATGGCCAAACTAGTGGAGAAAATTTTGTTAGTGATTCTCAATTGGGAGAAAATGTTGAGGTTGATGCAATTCAGAATTCTTCTCAGACTCTGCAAAATCCAGTCTTGAATGAACCAAAAGGAGAGACTCGCCAATTTGATTCAATCCCAATGACTTACAGTCAATTGTGGTCTTATTTTTCCCGAAACTCGGTAGTGACACCCAGAAAAACAAGAGTCATGAAGTCTCGTCCTCATTGGTACAATCCAAATATCAGTTGTGAGTTTCACGATGGGGTAATGTGCCATCCAATTGAGGAGTGCAAGGTTTTCCAAGAAATGGTCCAAGAGATGATTGACGATGAGGTGTTGACTTTCGAAGGAGGAAGCCCATTTTTGAATGGAACGCCTTTATGTTGATAAATCTAAAACTCGAGGAAATTCATATTACCAGTGTTAATGGAGTGACCTGTAGCGGTCGTGCATTTGCTTCTGTTTCTCCAAAGAAAGTTGAGGATATTCTTTCAAGCTCGGATTGAGATAGTCTCCTCAGATCATTAGTTCATTTACTGCAATTTTATTTGTAATCTCTCATGTTTGTTAATGCTTTGTTTGCTTGTGAAACTTGTTTGATTTTGAATATTAATCATAATGAAATGAGTATGTTTGTCTTGAAGAAATCCATTCGCGTTCGCTCATAAATTTTTTTTTTCTCCTGCATTTGCAATACCAACTTCTTGTTTAAACTCTTGGAGGGAGGATGATGAGGTGAAAACGCAAAATTTCTGGTTATATGCTTTTGAATAAGACCCTGCTGATGATGTAAGGCATTGTTTCAAATTGCCAAACACCGGAGATATAAGGAAGATAATCCCTTGTTAACCCTTTTGGGCCTTGAAGTAGGAGTTTCCTTTTTAAATGAAAAAACCCTTACGTTTTAACCTGGGGCATGGTAGTCTTCAGTTAATTTGATCAAATGTTCAAATTTCCAAAAGGAATATGTATTTAAGGACCAACCATGACGATTATCCCTCATTCCAAAGGAAACAGACGGTCACAACCCTTTTAACAAGTCAGATAAGCCAATGTCACATGATTTGTTCAACAAAATAATAATAATAATAATAATAATAATAATAATAATAAGCCCGCTAAGTCGTACAAATTGAAAACAAGTGACTTAGGCAAAAGTTAGGGCATCCCGCTGGACATCAAAAATTCAAAAAAATTGGTCCAGGCAAAAATTAGGGAAAAGAAAAAAAAAACGCGAAAAGCGAAAAGAAAGGATTACAATGAAAAATTCTGAACAAATCTATGTGACTACAAAAGAAAAAAAAAGGGTGACTGTTATTCCCTGAAAAACCTTATTGGCTCTTAAACCATTATTTTCATCAGTTCCTCAACCATCAAAATCCTTTGAGGGATGAACAGTTGTGTCAAATTAGCTGAATATAGGACTGAAGAACATCACGGAGAATGGGTGGGTGCAGATAAACTTTGAGCCTAAATATCTTTTTTTCTGAAAACCGTGAACCAGACCCCATTATAACCCTCGAAAGACCTAATTGAAGTAGGATTTATTTTGAAAGCATACTTTAACGAGATAGCGTTCCTGACTCCCATGAGTTGTGCTAAAAGACCTTTGTTGGTATTGCATGTGCATTCAAAAATCAATGTCACATTTTAACTAGTAATTCGTTCACAAGGTTTTTGACATGTTTTCAGTAAAAAAACTTCAAGACAAACATATGTAATTGCATTAGAATTATCATTCTCAGAATTAAGCATTTTCTGCTTACATACATTTGTTGACATCATGGAAGCTTACATATGAGCATTAGTGATTAATTCAATATTTTGAAGCCTGAAAATCTGATGAGTAATTGGCAAATCATTTCAAGGAATGATCATATCCAGGGGCATGTTTCCTGAAGACTTTGTTGAGCCTGAGCAAGTTTGTTTTCACAGTTGATGCTTTCACAGAGGAAAAGCTTGAATACTCAATCAGTAAAAGAATATGCCGACTACAGTTAATCTGGGGCAGTTACGTCGAGATTCGACGAATCTCTAGAGTTTGAAGATATTGGGGCAGATTATCTCAAGTCCTTATGAACTCGACATTCTCCCAATTAGAGTTTGTCCTTGTTGGTGTTCTCCTCGATACAGTCTGTTGACAATCTCTCAAGCAGAGTTTGGTCTTATTGATGCATTTCTCAGTTGGGCACTAGTTCAAGCCTTTTAAACTTGGATTCCCTCTACAAAGTCTTGATTCAGATTTCCTCAGCCGAGCATGGTTCTTCTTCCCCAACCTGTTTATGATCAAGCATATAAGTGTAAATGTGATTGTTGGATCCCATCATGTTCTGTGGTAAAATTTGATGAGGAATACCTGGCAGGTTTCTACCTCCTCCGTTATGGTTCTTTGCTCTTATGGCCAATCTGAATCATATTTCCTTTCTAAGAAGTGTTGATATAGCAGTCAACTGTTGGGTTTTCTCTCACCCTGTGTTGAGTTTTAAAATCCCCTACAGGTTGACTTTTTGCTATGATGTTAACTTCTTAATTATACCCGCAATTCCAAGTTTTTCTCTCAAGGTTGTTAGTACCCAGAGTATTATCCTTGTTGATCATGTGCAGAGGATACACATTTATCACTACTGGTTGTGAAAGATAGGATATGATCCTCATCAAGTTCTTATTCTCCCCAGTAGAGTTGTGTTGATGTTTCCCCATTTGAACTATATCGAGGTCTCTTCAGTAAGATTTGCTGATATTCCCTTAGCAAAGTTTGTTCCTGTGGATGACCAGACGAGTGTTGAACGGTTTTCCACAGCAAAGTCTTGATTCAAATCTTCTCCAGATGAGTATGTTTCTTTCATACAACCAGGTTATGATCGGACAGTTGAGAAATTTGAAGACCACTTCTCCTTGGTGTTATTGCCCATGCAGATATTTGTCTTTGATGATTCCTAGTAGAGGTTATGCATATTTACTTTGGATTATTCCACAAGTAGAGAACAATGTTGCTTACTTCTAAGAAGTGTTGACATAACAGTCACCTGTCGGGTTTTCTCTCACCTTGTGATTGGGTGTTGATTTAAAATCCCCCACAGTTTGACTTTTTGCTATGATGTTAACTTCTTATTCCCCCGGCAGGGTTGGAAGATTTGTGTTGTTATGTTTTCTCCAACAGTTTTTTTTCTCGAAGCGGAGTTCATATTGTTGTTCTCTCTTGTTGAATTATTGATGGTTGAAGATTGATCTTTGGGGTCTTCTCCCCAAGCGGTATCTTTATCTCCTCAGCGAGATTTAAGCCTTGCAGTAGGATTTATTTTCCTTTGATGGCTCTTGTGTATCTCTTGCAGGGTTTCTGTTGCTGATCCCTAGCACGATCTCCAATGATATCTCTAATTTGCTGAGATAAGCCGAGTATTTCGGTGGTGTTGCGATGTTTTGCTCACCCTCTATTTGCCTTTTTTGTCTGTTTTGTCAACATATTCATACTCATATGCGTTGCATGTGCATTCATTTTGGTTTAGCATAGCATGTTTTTGTTGCATTGTGCATCCTGCATTTTTTGGTGTTTCCCTTTCGCCGGTGTTGTTATCCCCGCGGAGTGCGTGTGTCCTCTCTTCATTAGAGTGTCGACCCCTAAGCAGAAAATACCTATCCTTTTTAATTCCCCACTGAGTTTATGCCTCGTGGAAGATGTTTGTTTAGCTTTCTTCCCCAGCTTTTATCTGAATGGAATTATTCCCCAGTTGAGTTATTTCCTCATTGGGTCGAGTCTTGTTTGACCGTTTCTCTCCAGTTTATTCCTGGATCGAACTTTTGGTCTCCTGCAATAGTTACTTTGGTTTTCCTGGGCTGTGAAACTTGGATGATGAGAAAGTGTTTATTCTTCTCATTTGAGGATTTATTTTCTTCGGCAGGAATCTGTTATTGATCCCCATCAGAAGATGAAGATTTGATTTCCCCAATGGTGTTTTGGTAACACTCTCTTGGTGATTGCTTGTGCAACTTCATGTGACAGTCTCTTTATTTGAGAAACCTGTATGTCTCCAGCAAGATAAACCTCACCCCAACAAATGGTTGTCTCTTTATTTGAGAAGTTTGTTGTGTGATTTGAGCTGCCCATTGACCGGTAGCAGGTATCCCTTGTGAGTTCATTACCCAAAAGTTTCTACCTAGTACTGGGTATCCGGTAATGTTTCTTCACCTTTCGAGTATATTGCCTCTATTGGCTGGTAATATTTCTCACCCCTTTTGGTTGGTTATGCTTTACCCATTTGACCGGTAAAAGATAATCCTTCCTCCCGAGCTTGTTGCCTTTATTTTCTGCCTAGTGATAGGTAGTAGGTAGCATTTGTCTCCTCCTTTCTGGTCAGTTATCGACATATTTTTCTACCCAGTAATTGGTAGTCGGTAATCTTTCCTTGTGAGTTCATTACCCAAATTTTTCTACCTAGTAATGGGTATCTGATAATGTTTCTTCACCCTTTTGAGTATTTTGCTCATCCTTTTTGGTCAGTTATTGACATATTTTTCTACCCAGTAATCGGTAGTCGGTAATCTTTCCTTGTGAGTTCATTACCCAAAATTTTTCTACCTAATATTGGGTATTCGGTAATGTTTCTTCATCTTTTGAGTATATTGCCTTTATTGTTCTATCTATTGATTGGTAGTCGGTAATATTTCTCACCCCCTTTGGTTTATTACGCTTATTTTCTACTCAGTAACCAGTAGAAGCATTTTATCTGTTCTCTTTGGATCGATTATCTTCGCCCAGTAACTGGAAGTTGGTATCTCTTTTCCCGTTGAGTCGTTTCCTTTCCTTTATCGGAATAGGATCTTGCTCTTTTGTTTTCCCTTGTGGAGTCTCTCTTTTTCTCCCGAGCTTTTGTTTGTCTCCTGTGGCATTTCTCTCCCCACAAAGGTCTTGTGTTTGCATACCATTAGCATAATCATAGCATTTTGTGGTCTCTTAGGGCCAAAAATTAAGTTTATTGTTATATTTAAGTCTCTTCTATCTAGTCGAGACAAAGATGTCAATCTTCATATCTCCGGATAGAAGAATCTTAAATAGGGGCAGCTGTAATACCCTAATTTTTACCCCTAAGATCCCACATTTCATTTGCATCATTACATACGCAAACAAGATCATACTTTTGGCTCTCCCACCCTTATTTGTTTTTTTACTTGCTTTTTATTGTTTATGTTTACTAACCTCTAACCAAAATACCAAAAATATTTTGCAATTTTGCTTGTTTCCTCTTCTTTGTGTGTTTATGGTTTTGCAAGGAGATTGATGGCAAGGACGTTCATTCAAGTCTAAATCAGATGGAATTTTGACCTCATCTTGGTCAAATTATCAAGAGTTTGCTTCAACTATAAGTTACCCGTGGTGGTGGGCTATTTTCTCAGACAATGTGTTTGTTCAAGGTCAAGTTGTCCTGTATCAGAATTCATGAAGCTTTCAAGCATTGTTCTATGAGAAGTTTGGTCCAGATTATCATGATCAGGGTTCATCAATCTAGGTTGTGTTCATTTGTGGATTTATTTTCCCAGATATTAACTCAGACGTATTGTAAGTGATTCAGTTTTAATCGAAGATTCAGAGTTTTGTCTGTACAAGTCAAGTTTGGTGGATGTTCAATCAAGATGTTTATTTTGGGATTCAAGTCCAAAGTGTTCATTCAAGTGTGCCATTTCCAAGTGATTCTAAAAGCATGATTGAAGGTTTGGATCTTTGGGTTCATCATGACATCAATTTCTTGAGAGTTTGTTTAAGAATTTGATTCAAGTTAAATTTGAAAGAAAACATGCATATGACTTGCTTGGAATACAAGTTACTTGAAAATTTAAGGCATTCATCATCATCTAATATTGTCAAAGTTCAAAGTCCAATTACAAATGTCCAAATAAAATCCAAGAATGTGATGCTTGCTGCTTCCTGAGTTGGCGTTTTGGGCTTCAAATGTTAATGCTGCTCAATATTATGGTTGTGCAAAAGTAAATCTCATGATAAGCTATTTCTTGGGGCTGCTAAGTAAGCAGTATGAGCTCAGTGGAAGCTTGCTTTTCTGAAGAAAAAAAAACACTTTGGATAATCTACGATGGTGAGATGTTTGTGAAAAGGATAGTCTGTTGGCAAAAGAATTGATGGTTGGCCCGTATGTTACTCCTGAAGAAGCTGTTGTCCACTGGTTGGAATCTAGGAAGTTCTCACTTATTCCATTTCCACAAACATGATACAAGTTGCTTATCCGTGCACTTGAAAGGTTGAAGAAATCCTACAATGTTGCTGTAAGATTAAATCAACTTCAAAGAGAAGAGTTGGGGCTGATATCAAAGCATATGTTGGTCCACCAATTCTTCCAGCTCGATATGAAATATTAAGGTCTTGCTTGCACGAACTCATGGGTACATGGATATTGACTAGCTTTGAGGACTGTAAGAATATTGTACTTCCAAATTATGCTAGTGGAAAACAAAGGATGAATGCACCCAATTTTCATGAGGCTATTACATCCATGCAACTGTGCAAGCGACTAGTTGAAACTGCAGAGGCATGCGAGGGAATGAGTGGATGGTCTCAGAAAGCTTCCATTTTTGGCACAGGATGCATTTGCAAATCCTTTTGATTGCAACCCTATCAAGTTTTTAAGTTCAATGGTGATCCAGCTGGAATGGGCTATGTTTACGCCTTCTCAATTGTGGCTGGAGTGAAACTCAGTATTTTCAGAATGTCATGCATGTTGGTTATCATCTGAGATCAACATTGGTAGCTGCAGTATTTCACAAATCTCTAAGGTTTACCCGTGAAGCACGAAAGCAATTTGCATCTGGAAAAATAACCAACTTGATGACTACTGATGCTGAGTCGCTTCAGCAAATATGCCAATCACTTCACACTTTGTGACATTCATCATCAGCAGAACGTAAAAGCTGTAAGAAACGACTACTGGATTGTACTGGATGAGCTTAACTTGGCTCCATCTGATGTGCTAGAAGCATTAAACCGATTGCTTGATGATAACAGGGAGCTTTTTGTTCCTAAACTGCAAGAAACAATTAAAGCACATTCAAACTTCATGCTTTTCGGAACTCAAAATCCGCCTACACATTATGATGGGCGTAAAATGTTGTCTCGAGCATTTTGCAACCGTTTCATAGAGATTCAAGTTGGTGAGATTCTTGATGACGAACTGAGCAAGATGTTGGTGGCAGAGAATTCGCCGAGAAGTTTCTGTTATCTAGCAGCTGCAGGCCCTTGTGAAAAAGTCGCATTGTGTTTGTTGCGACTGTACAGGAAAAATCCAGATGTTGTCAATGTAAATGGAGGGGCACTGCTTGGTGTTGCTTATCGGTCGTCTAGAAGAATCAGTCTTATTACTGCTACTGCTATTTCGAGAATCCAGTCTATGCCGTCATCAGGTTATTGGAAGCAGCGATGAGATAATTGCGTCTTCGAGTGACAAAATTATGTTCTCTGAGAAATCAATTGGAGCTGTTGTTAGAAGTTTGGGATCCTTCGGGGCTGGAAAGATTGCGTTAGCTGATAAGATATTCAATTTCATGCCGACATTGTTGTTATTTCAATGGACAATTACAATGATTCTAGTTGAATTTTCAATGGAAACTTTGATGATCCATGTTTAACAGACTGTGAAATGTTGCTTCAAAATGAGATTTAAAGGTAGGAAGCCAGCAAACTTCGTTGATTCAAGCTCTTGCTGCTAAGCCGCCACACATCCGCATTATAGTTTAAAGTTATAAGCTGTAGCTTACAATTCCAATATATGTCAACCATGTCCTTGGTGCTACCATTCTTAAGATGCTGGAAGCAGAACATCCTACGGCTGAGGTTTTGTTTGAACCTGCTGAACTTCAAGATAGAGAAGTTGGAGATGGTACTACTTCCGTCGTCATTGTGAGGCGAAGCGTGTTCTTGGAAAGTTGTGCTGAAGAGATGAACCAGGAGGATTCTGGTATGAGTGGTATTGCCGCATTACCGAACTCGATCCCTGCATAATTCAGAACCAGTAACAGCAGTAAAACTTCAGCCCTGCACCAGAGGAGCTGAGTCCATCTGAAATAAGTGAAACATATCATTATTTCATCCGTCAATCAATGTGAGCCATTACAAGCCATGTTAATATAATTCCAGCTGTGTTACACTCTAAGCTGACCCCACAAGCTTTCACCAAGTGAAGCCATGAGAAAAATAATCCACGTCACATTCAAATTACAACAAAAGCTGAAAGAAAATATCAAAACGACATGAAAAAAAATATCACAACAAGTCACGCTCAACGTAGCAACCAAAACGCAGTGAAAATTGCAAGACGGCAAATCACTCTCCCTCACTCTCAATCTATAAATAGAACACATACCTCACTCATTTTCTCAAGCTTGAAAAGCCAGAAAACCTCTGCTGAAAACTCACCAACACTCATCTTCAAGCTTGAACATCCCCTCATCACTCTGCTAAAATCAAACCGATATTCAATTTCGCATCTCACAATGTAAATCGTGGCAACTCTTCATCAACATCAACAAACAACAACAACTCGAGCATAATTTGCAAAGAAGAAGAAACAGAGAGTGTAAGAATTGATTATTCGAACCTGATTTCTTGTTCATCATCAACTTCGATCCAATTTCGTAATTGAGTTATTTTACTGGAGAAGTTGTTTAAGAAAATGAGAGTGAGAGAGGGAGAATTTGTAAACGGTGCAAGATTGATAGAAGAAGATGGAAACGGCGGTGAAATTGGTTTTTCTTACAAGATCTACCGAGAGATGATGCACAGTGCCGTGGTTGAGAATGGATAAGATATTGTTTCTGAATTTCTATTTCTCTTTTGTCCTTTTCACTTATTTTTTTATTTCAATTATATTTTTCTTCTTTTTTAATTTTTATTTTTCTTAAGATCTTGGGCCGTGTGGCTTTTTACCATCACCATCACCATGTTTTGTTTAATAAACCTCCCTTTTTTCTTTAATTTTTCATTCAAATTTTCTTTTTCTCTAATATTTTTTTTTAAATAATTTCTTAAAATAGATTTGGATCTTGAATTTTGATAAGATCTCATCAATATCAATGGACATTGGGTGTCGATTTTATCCACCAAGAGAGGTGATTGATATTGATGATGATTTAATCGATTTAAAGATTCAAATTATGATTTCTTTTCATTTTAGTTCTTATTCTTCTTCTTTTTATTTTGATCGATGAAATCTATGGATCATAGATTGTTGATTATCAAGGTTGTTTAATCTTCATTATTTCAAATCTATGGACGAATAATCATTGAGATAATTCTCCGTACTTTGGAATAGTGATAGATTTCCTTTGATTAATTGATGAAAAATCTTGATTATGACGAGATCACTACCTCTTTTCTTTTTGTGTTGCATGTTTTAGGAGAGTGATTTACATATCACTTCTCTAACATGTGTTAACACTAACATTTTATTGACCGGCCTCAGATAGTCGTGGTTTCTACATAAACCTGATTACGATTGCTTAACATAGCGCTAAAGTGTCCCTTAATCAGAAAATGATCATTCGTGGCTCAAACTTATGTTTGAAAGTCCAAGTATGATTAGTTGCTTGTCTTAAGTCCACTACCTATGAAAATCATTGTTAGGAGGCTTTGATTCTATCAATCCTCTAATGAGTTTTCATTAACCTTGGTCTAAAGTGCAAGAATTAATCATCATTGATCATATGTTCTAACCACTAATTACTAATTCACTAATAATATCCTTGTTTAATTTTGTTTATATTCTCTTCTTACTCCTTATTTCTTTACTTTTATGCTTCCATATTATCATTTCATATCATATCTTTGTTTATGTTTATGTCATTTCTCTTTTGTCCACTTGGACCATATCTTGTTTAAAACACTAATAAAGGATAAAAAATCTCTAAAAAACTTGGTGCTATTAACTTTGTGGTTATGCTCTTGGACTATTCTTAGACCTCGGACTTCATGGACCTTTGGACTTAGAATTAGGACTCTCATTCCTATGCTTGGAGTATTATGGATCTTAGCCTTTATTTGGCTCGCTCATTAGCTTATGCTTTAAATCGGATGGAATCCTTTTTGCTTGCTATGGAGTGTGCTACAAGTCGGTTAGATTTTTCTTACCTCTAGCTCTTATTTTGGTTTCTAGGATAGTCACTTCATCTCCTCCCCTTCTTAAACTTTCAAAACTTTCTCCCTCTTTCAAAACCTTCTTGGTTTCAAACTTTAAAACCGCTTTCGCAATAAAACCTTGACTTTCGTCAAGTGATTTTCAAACTTTGTTCTACTCAATAAAAATCAATCAATGTTAATCATGCTTTGACCAATTTCAAAAGACATAAAAAAAATACAAAAAACTCATCAACTCTTTTTGTGCCTTTATGCACTTTTTCACTTTAAAACTTTTCATAAAGTTTAGACATGATTCATTTCTATAGTTGAGATGTAATTCTCCTATTCCCCATATTATTAAGACTTTGACATTTTCCACGTTGATGTTGAGTGATAGTCTTGTTGATAATCCAAGCAAATCCTCCATCTTTATGTGACGCAAATGTTGTCTTAATACTTGTGGGCGACTAGTCGCAGTTTTCTCCTTAAAATGACGACTTGTCTTTACATCTAAAATCAATCAAAACCAATAAATTTTTGTCATTTGTACCACGAACTACGAGGTTTTGATCCTATATTGCACTTTGTGGGTACGTAGGCATGAGGCGATAAGTCTCTCCAAACACAAAAATCTAAAAAATAATTCTCTTCTCATCTCCCCAATCTCTTTTCAAACAAACCATTTTCAAACCAAAAAACGTAAATATTTCAAAGGGCTCCTATAGAGTACTATAGACGTTTTGGATGCTAACACCTTCCCATTGCGTAACCAACCCCCTTACCCCGATCTCTGTTTCTTGTTCTTGTTTTAGAACTCTTCGGTTTTGTTCGCTCTTTTTCCTTTCCTTTATTTGGATAAAATAAAAGTGCGGTGGCGACTCTTGTTTTTTGAGTTAAGTTAATTAATAACTTATGCTCACGATTTTTACCGCTACACAGTTGATTGCACTCTTGGAGCAATCGATTGCATGATCAAATTTTTTCTTTCTTTTGGCTACAATTTCTTAGTGCAATTGATTAGCACAAATGTGCAATCGATTGCGTACATGAAAATTCTTCTTATTTTTGCTTTTGTTTTGTATGAAATCGATTGGTGCTTTTCATGCAATCGGTTGCTCAGTTTAAAAATTCAAAATTCAAGTGTTTCTGTGAGTGTGCAATCGATTGCTCACTTAACGTTTTTAAAAAATTGTTCTGAAAAATTGCGCCTCTTCAACCATTCTTTTCTGAATTGTTTCCATTGAATAATGGCAATTGTTCATCATATTTTATGAAGGTTTTCATGATGATTTAAAGGGGTGCTTGTGACATATAAATACCTAAACTTTCATTTTTCAAAACACCTCTTTCAAAATCTTTACTAATATTTTAATCTTTCCACATCTTGAGTCAAACCATTTTTCATAATAATTTTCTACATATTTTCATATCTTTTGAAAGAAAATTCTTGAGCAACAAAGTCTTAAATAGTTGTAGAAATTATAATTGAAAGAGAAGATCAATCATAGTATTGATGACTTTGTATACACAGATTTCAAACTCATTGTAAATTAAAGATTGTATCTATTCTCCTTGCTATTCAGGATTGTTGAAAGCAAGTGTGTCCATTGAAGAGGATTGTTCTTCTTGCACTTAGTGTTCAGATTTTAAAGGTGTTAAGTTAAGAGCCTTTAATCTACCTATAGGTTAGATCGTAAGTTGTACACTTAGTCTAACTATAGTGAAATCTCTTTCGGTGTGAAAGGGGACTGGAGTACCTTCGGAGTGTCGAGGGAACCAGGATACTTCTCTGTGTTATTTACTTTCTGCACTTTATTGCTTTCATAACCCCTTCATATTTCAAAGAAAGTAATAACCTCATTCAATAAAAACTAGAAAATTTCAAATAACCTAATTCACCCATCCCCCTCTTAGGTGCAACTCAGACTATCAATTGGCATCAGAGCAGGTGTTAGGTAATCTGTTCCTAATCGATTCAGAATGGCTTCCGCAAACAACAAAGGTGTGTTTAAAGACGGTGGTAGTAGCAACAAGCCTCCACTGTTTTGTGGTGAATACTTTGACTTCTGGAAGATTCGCATGAAGGCTCACTTAGAAGCACAAAGAGATGGAATATGGGATGCTGCCCAAAATGGCCCATTTGTTCCTTCAACGGTTGTTAATGGTGTTGGATCAACAAATCCTAAAGGTTCATGGGATGACGATGATAAGAAAAAGGTTCTCTATGACAAAAAGGCAATTAATCTTCTACAAAGTGCACTAAGCATGAACGAATTCTTTTGCGTCTCAACATGTACATCAGCAAAGAAAATCTGGGATACTTTAGTGGAAACTCATGAAGGAACCATTGAAGTTAAAAGATCGAGATTGAATATGTTAATTCAGGAATACAAGTGATTCAGAATGCAGCCAGAAGAATCAATTCTTGATTTGCAGAAAAGATTTGTGCACTTGACGAATCATCTAAGAGCACTTGGTAAGATGTTAACTAACGATGAATTAAATCTTAAAGTGCTTAGATCTCTGTCCAGAGAATGGCAACCCAAAGTGACAGAAATATATGAAAAGAAAAGTCTATCCATGATGACATCCGCTACATTGTTTGGAAAACTTCAAGAATATGAGACTGAACTTGGGCGATTAGAAAAACATGAGAATCAAGAAAAGAAATCTAAAAGCATCGCATTAAAGGTTGATTCCAAAGAAGTAGAAAAGGAAGATGATGCGGTTGAAGATGAAAACTTCATGCTTATTGTAAAAAGGTTAGGAAAATATTTTGGTTCTAAGAATAGTATTGGAAATTCTAACTATATCAAAAGGAAGAAGTTTTCAAAGAACAAAGAAAAGGAGGCGTCAACATCCACACAAGATGTAAAATGCTATGAATATAGAAAACAAGGACAAATCAAACCAAACTTTCTTAAACTCTCCAAGAACGATGCCTATAAAAGCAAAAAGGGTTTCAAGAAAAATAAGGCCTACGTAGCATGAGAGGATAACGAGATAAGTTCCTCACCAGACTCAGATAGTGATCAAAGCGTGAATCTAGCACTAATGGCCTCACATCACTTTGACGATGAAGACAATAAGGTATGCTTGAAGACATCTTCATATCAATGGTATCTTGACAGTGGGTGTTCAAGGTATATGACGGGTGACCTTACCAAATTTTCACATCTAACGCTTAAGGCCAAAGGATTTGTAACCTATGGTGATAACAACAAAGAAAAAATCCTTGGCGTAGGCATCATTGGTGCACCACCTTTCACAACCATTAAAGATGTCCTCTATGTAGAAGGCCTAAAGCATAACCTACTTAGCATTAGCCACTATGTGACAAAGGTTTCAGAATCAACTTCACCAAAGATGAATGTTTGATAGAAAATGAAGTCACTCATGAGGTAATGTTAAAAGGTAATTGAATTAACAACATTTTTATGATTTCCCTTGATAACATGTCTTTGAAGGTTAAGTGTCTTATGGCGAACAACAATGACTCTTGGTTATGGAACAAAAGATTTGCTCACATTCATATGGAGCATTTGAATAAAATGATCAAACATGACTTAGTTGTTGGTCTTCCAAAGATCAAATTCATAAAAGATGGATTGTGTGGCACTTGTCAAAAAGGGAAACAAACCAAATCAACTTTCATATCCAAGAATGTGGTGTCTGCAACAAGGCCACTACAATTGCTACACATGGATCTCTTCGGACCATAAAGAACAAAAAGTTTTAGAGGTAATGTTTATGCATTAGTAATTGTGTATGACTTCTCTAGATATGCATGGACTTTATTCTTAGTGCAGAAAAGTGAAGCCTTCAAGGCATTCAAGAAGTATGCAAAATAAATTTAGAATGAAAAGTCACTTTCAATTGTCTCCATTAGAAGTGACCATGGTGGAAAGTTCCAGAACGCTTTATTTGAAGAATTTTATGAAGAAAATGGAATCTCACACAACTTTTCTGCACCAAGAACTACACAATAAAATGGTGTCGTAGAAAGGAAGAATAGGTCGTTGGTAGAACTTGCAAGAACTATGCTTAGCGATTCAAACCTGCCTAAATACTTTTGGGTAGATGCGGTGAGCACAACTTGTTTTGTAAGTAATTGTGTCAACATTAGACCTATTCTCAAGAATACCCCTTATGAACTCTTCAAAGGGAGAAAACCAAACATGTCATTCTTTCACATCTTTGGGTGAAAATGTTTTGTCTTGAACAATGACAAAGATAACCTCGGTAAGTTTGACGAGAAATCCGATAAAGGTGTTTTTCTCGGCTACTCTCTCTCTAGTAAGGCTTTTAGAATTTTTAACAAAAGAACTTTAACTATTGAAGAATCTATGCATGTATCTTTTGATGAATCTAACCCCTCCAAGGAGGATAATATTATCGTTGATGATGATGATGATGTAGTAGAAACCTCTCAAAATAATACTCTCAATGATGTTGTAAGTGATCAACCAAAATAACAACAAGATGATTCACAATACAATGAAGAACATAATGATCTACCTAAAGAATGGAGGACTCATAGAGATCACCCGATCGATAAAGTCATTGGTGATATTAGTCAAGGTATAGCAACAAGATTGAATCTCAAGGATGCTTGTTTGAACATGGCATTTGTTTCGCAAATTGAACCATCCAAAATCGATGAAGCCTTAGGCGATGATCAATGGATAATAGCTATGCAAGAAGAACTAAACCAGTTCGAAAGAAATCAAGTTTGGAGTTTTGTCCCTAAGCCGAACAATAAACACATCATAGGAACAAGATGGGTCCTCAAAAACAAACTTGATGAAAATGGAATAATAGTTCTAAATAAAGCAAGATTAGTCGCACAAGGATACAACCAAGAAGAAAAAATTGATTTTGACGAAACATTCGCTCCAGTTGAAAGGTTAGAAGAAATTATACTTTTATTGGCTTATGCGTGCTCTATGAGTTTTCAACTTTTCCAGATGGACGTCAAAAGTGCATTTTTGAATGGATTCATAAATGAAGAAGTTTATGTCAAGCAACCCCCTGGATTTGAAGATTACAAAAAATCCTTCTCATGTCTTCAAATTAAAGAAAGCTCTCTATGGATTAAAACAAGCACCAAGAGCATGGTACAATCGTCTCAACAATTTCTTATGTGACAAAGGCTTTGAAAAAGGAAAAGTTGACAAAACTTTGTTCATCAAAAAAATTAAAGAATATACTCTTTTGGTACAAGTATATGTTAATGACATAATCTTCAGATCAACCAACACAAAGTTATGTAAAGAATTCTCATCCATGATGCAAGGAGAATTTGAAATGTCTATGATGGGAAAAATTAATTTTTTCTAGGACTGCAAATCAAGCAACTCAAAGATGGAATTTTTATTAATCAATCCAAATATTGTAAAGAATTATTGAATAAATTTGATATGGAAAATTGCAAGACCTTGTCTACACCTATGGGATCCGGTACATATATAGATAAAGATGAATCCGGTGTGTCGGTTGATATCACAAAATACAGAGGTATGATTGGCTCCTTACTATATTTGATAGTAAGTCGCCCTGACATTATGTTCAGTGTTTGTCTATGTGCTCGCTTTCAAGCAAACCCAAAGGAATCTCACTTCATGGCAGTCAAGCGGATCATGAAGTATCTTAAAGGAACAACAAATGTCGGCTTATGGTACCCTAAAGGTAGTATTTGCAATTTAATTGGATACTCTGACGCGGATTATGCAGGCTGTAACATAGATAGAAAAAGCACAAGTGGAACATGTCACATCTTGGGAAATGCGCTAGTCTCGTGGGCATGCAAGAAGCAAGTGTGCGTAACACTTAGTACGGCCGAAGCAGAATACATAGCAACTGGTAGTTGTTGTGCACAGATACTTTGGCTCAAACAACAACTTCGTGACTATGGACTCAATCTTGGATTTATTCCTCTATGTTGTGACAACACAAGTGCGATCAACATTACAAAGAATCCATTCATGCATTCGAGAACCAAGCATATCGACATACGACATCACTTTCTGCAAGATTGTGTACTTCAAGGAGATGTCGAGATAACCTTTGTGGATACTCACAATCAACTTGCATATATATTCACAAAGCCATTGGCAAAGGAACGTTTCTTCAAAATTTAGAGAGAGCTTGGAATTTTGGATGAAAGCGATGTTTAATCATGAAAGATCATCAACTATGGTACATATTATCTCTTCTATTCTCAAAATATCATAGTATAACATGTTTTTCTCACTTTTCACTGCTTGCAGTCGATTGCACCCTGGTGTTAATCGATTGCTCACTGAGACTTTTTCAAAAACAGTGAAATTTCTATGCATGCAATCGATTGCACCCTGTGTTTTTTTTATTTCTTTCGCTTTTGTTTGGTAGTGCAATCGATTGCACCACAGTGCAAATCGATTGCACCTACTGTGAACTCAATTTTTTTCATATTTTTAAATGGTCCATGGGTCTTTAATCCTTCCAACTATCCTACTATAATACACCAAATTTTACCCTTAGATTAGTTGTTTCATTTCGAATTCCATCTGATTTTGCATTGCGTTATCACTATCCGCTAACCAGTTTGCTCAGTCCGTTGGTTTTGCAGGAAAAATCACACTATGCGCAGTTTAATTGGTGAAAGGAAAGATGGTCATTTATTTGCAACCCGCTGACAATTTGTGAAGTTGAGTCGTCCTCAAGAATCCCTCGAGCGTTTAGGGTTTTATCTCCGAGTTCTGTGACTTATTTGAGGATGAATTGAATTTTACGGCAGTTTTAACGTCAGATTTATCGTAACACAGTACTGTTTATTCAAGAGTCGAGATTGAGTCGTCAGTCAGATTTCAGAAGTGCCTGTGGATTCATAAACTATATGGGGCGAGTGCATTGAGATATAAATGGATTCAGGTTAAATCGGTGCGAAGATTTGCTTCGAGGAATTTATTTTAACAGTTGCACGCTCCCCTGCTTTCTGCTGGCCAACGGTCGATGTGAAGGAAATAGTGGAATTTTGGTTCGTGTGGAATTATAATATATGTGGGTTTGATAATGATGGCTAGCTGAGCTAGTCAGGTTATCGAGTTAAATCAGTCGAGATGCTAGATGAATTTTTCAATATGGAAGTTTGTTTCGTTGTTAATCGGGTTTCTATGCTTATCTGCTTAAGGCTATATTCATTGACTTTATTATCAAGTACTAATTAATATGCAAAGGGATTTGTCGAGCTCAGCCGTTATGGAAAATTTAAATCGGGCAAGTGGATCAATTGTCAAATTCGGAATTGGAACGTCACAGTTTAATCGGACAATTTTCGTTGGACAAATTTAATTAACTGAATTTATTTGGTGAAGTCAATCAGGTGAGTTTTAATTTGAATGAATTTTATCAAGTGAACTTAGTCAGAGAAATTTAATCGGACGAATTTAGTCGGGTAAAGTGAATCAGTTGAGTTTATTCGTGTGGATTGAAGCATGGGGTTTTAATTGGAGGAGCGTAATCGTGTGAATTTAATTAATCGAATTTGGTCGGTTGAATTTATATGGAGGATTTGAATCGGATAAATTTAATTAGTTTAATTTATTTGTTGAGATTAAGCAGATGAATCATTTCGGGAAATTTAATCGAGAAAATGAATTCAAGTTAATAGAAAGGATAGAATTTTATTTATTCTATTATTTTTATTACAATTTTACAAAAGAATTACAAATTACAAATAAATCCTAAGAAGTCCTATTTTTCTAAATTGGTCTTTTTATCCGATTCTTCGATCTTTCTCCGAGCCTGCAAAACAAATCAATAATAGGAGAAAATAGTGTTAAGGTTAGAATCGGTAAAAAATTTGGTTTTTTTCGATACCCTCAGTTTAATTTTTTCATCGGGTACGTCGGGAGGGTAACGACGAAGTCGAAGCCAGCTTCCGACTTATGTTCTCGACCCCGGCACAAGTCCAAGCTGCATCTGTTCAAGGCAACTCAGAGAGAGAAAGAGAAAAGAAGTGATTTTCAGGAAAAGTGGGTTTGAAAAAAGTGCGTTTGAGAAAAACACTTTTTCATGAAAATTTGGTTTTGCCAAACAGAAAATAAATAAGTTTCCCAAATGAATTCTAAACTCAAATGAACCAAACAAGTCAAACTCCTCCAATGTAAATGCAAAACGCAATTCAGCAGCACCATGAATTTTGCAACAAACCATTTTCCCCAAAGGATCGTGCAACAAAACGGATCAAGTCCCACAAACAACCAAATTTCCTAAAAAGCAGCACAAGTCAAACATAAAATCCGGAAAATTGTAACCAAATCTCATCAACAATGAGACCCAGGCCCAGCCAAATTCAAGAAGAAACCCTCGTTATAAAAAACGAGTTCAAGAGAGAGGGAGGGGATTCAGAAAAAACCATAAAGAGGCATCACCATGAAAGACCAAAAGGCGAAAGTCATCATCATCATCAGAGTTAAGAAGGATATCAATACAACAAGATCCAATGGCGGACGTAAATTATAAAATTCCCAAATCACCGGCAAATCATCACTAAACGGCAGACGAAAGGGACGCGAGTTCATCACAAGAACGAACACCATCGTCACCCAAACTAAAACCGACCAAGTCTCAGCTTTTCTCATCATTGACCGTTGTCCCTGTTAAGACGAAATACAACAACAACCATTAGCAAGCAAGAAAATCGTAAGCTTTCATCATGATTGAAAATGGGTTTTTTCTTCTTTTGTTTTTTAGGTGATATAAGAAAGAGGAAGAAGAGTATTTCGCGGTTCATGGAGCAAGGAAAGAAGAACAAAGAACATGCAAGAGAGAGGAAGAGGAAGAGCTTCAAGACTCATCCATGGAAGTCGCCGCCACAGGTCTTAAAGGAAGAAGATGAGGGTTGTAAAAAACCCTAAACAATCTCAGCATATCCGCCCCCCTTCTTATTACTTCATCTTTTTACTTTTTTTTAATTATTATTTACTTTTATTGTATTATTTTTTATTTACGTTTTAATTTGCATTAATTGTGTTGGTTGTAAATACTAATGAAGATTAAAATTAAACTAATTAATTGTGTTGGTTGTAAATACTAATGAAGATTAAAATTAAACTAATTAAATTGTGTTGGTTGTAAATACTAATGAAGATTAAAATTAAACTAATTAAATTGTGTTGGTTGTAAATACTAATGAAGATTAAAATTAAACTATTTTAGTAAAAAGCCATGTAATTAAAATGTAATTAGCATCTATTTTAAAAGAAATCAAGGTCTTTTTTTAGCCATTAATTAAAATTTGGCAACCTTTTCAAAAAAGAATTTTAAAAGTTCAACCATTTCTTATTTTAGAAATAAAGTAAATAAATAAAATTAAAAGTTTTGTTTAAACTTAAGAGTTTTTAAAGTTCACTAGAATTTCTAATTTTGTTTAAATAGAAAACTATTTTTTTGAAAAAACTCATTGTTAATATTTGTTTTCTTAAAAGGTTAAACTAGTCCTTCTGTTCAAAAATTAAGATATTTATTCCTCTTAAATAAAAATTCAAAAAAATAAAGAATTCTTAATTTGGCTGTTTCAACTTTTGTCTGATCATCATTTGATCCATACCCGTCTTTGTTTATTAATCTGCATTTTTTTGTATTTCAATATTTCGGTTGTAATTATGTGAGGCTATCGTCGCTTTATTCTGTCATTTTTTTTCATGGTTGTAATTTACGCGAGTGATCGTCACTTTGCAGCTTTTACCGCTTTCATATTTTCCTCTATTTCAATCCTGCCATGTAATAGCTTATCATCTGCATCATTTACCGTTAAACCTTCCGAAGGATTAGGTTTAGTTGTTTGACGGCCGAGTCAATAGTTCTCTCCTTTGACCCGTTCAAAACCCTAATTGCATAGGCGTTCTGCCGTGGACGAAAATACTCTTTACCCTAACATTAGGTTAAGGAGTCGCCGCACTCCATTTTAGGGTTTCCTGCCGTGGAATATCTAAGTCAATCCTAATTTCAATTCAACTTTTCAACGTAGAAATAGGAGTCGTCGAACTCCACGTAAGAGTTTCCTTAAGAACGCTTATTCCCCATTGAAACCTTGACCACTGTCAAGAAGTTTCTCTTCCTCCCTTTCGAGAGAAACTATGATTACTCTGATTCCATCCCCTACCTCAGATACGTAGGCACAAGATGTGAATCTTGGCGAGTAAACTTAGGACTAACCCTTAGGTCTCTCTGTCACTTTCTAACCCTTAGCTCAATATATACCCTCAAGAAGATAATCAAGCAAAATAGTAAATTTAAACAAAAGGTTCCTGTAGAGTACTACAAAAGTTTAGGGTGCTAATACCTTCCCTAAGCTTAACCAACCCCATACTTAGAGTTCTTCCCACATTCTTTACGATGCAAAAATTAGGTTTTCCTTCATTTGACCTTTTCCTTCGGATAAATCAAAGATCGGTTGTGAATCAAAGATTTGCGATTCAAATTAATTAATAATTTGATATCCTATTCTCACCACAACAAAAAATGGCGACTTCACTGGGGAGTGTTCTAACGTTTAAGGGTTACCCCTACTTTGTTCATTTTTTATTTATTTCATTATTTGCTTACTTGTATATATACCATATTGTACCTTGCTTGGGGTATCTTTATTGTGAGATAAGTCCTACACTCGGACTTGAGTGACACTATTATAGGAAGGTTATATATTCGACGAGGCTTATAGGGAGTGAGTCCCGACCAAGCTGACTTGAGAATCACCGCTCAATTGAGGTCCTCCCGCAATTTAGTTCGGTTGAACGAGTATAGTCGTGAAAACCCTTACTATTTTCGGCTAGGAGTTTATGATATTGGGGACCGTAGTACCTTAACACCACATTGGCCTTATATAGGACGTAGTGCGGGAACTATGAGGGAGTATTCCCAAAATAGTTGCTACGCGATGCTACACTCAAAAGAGGTTCTCTTGGGAATATTATTAACCATCGAGTCAGTCGAAAAATTGATAATATACAAAAGAGGGACTGATGACTTTGGGTACTTCTTTAGAACTCTTGTTCTGAAGGTACAACTAATCTATAGTACATACCCTATAGTGATGGGTAGACCTTGACTCCACTCATTGTCCATTAACCTAGGACTTATGTATACTTGTGCATTGCATTCATAAAGCATTACATTGCATTAAGTTCATGAAATTCAAACCTTATTTATGAACGTTGCAGGATACCATGGATTACAATAGGAAAAACACTTTGAAATATTCTTTTAAGAGTCTTAAGTTGGATGACCTAAGGGAGTTAGGAGTTTTGGTTCAAGATCAAGAAGGTTTCCGAAACAAATATGGAAGGTTGTTATCTTTGTTAGAACTTCAAGTGGACGACAAACTTCTTTCTGTTTTGCTACAGTTCTACGATCCAAATTATCATTGCTTCACATTCCCAGATTATCAGCTATTTCCTACCTTAGAAGAGTACTCTCAATTGGTGGAGTTACCTATTCTGAAGGAGTCTCATTTCCCTTTCTTGGAGAAGGACCCTAAAAAGCAAGACATTGCTAGATCCATATGCTTGAAGGTATCTTACATTAAGAACAATATGACTCATAAAGGTGAGAGTTTTGGGTTACTTACAAAGTTCTTAATCAAGAAAGCCCAGCATTATGTAGATCATTTGAACATGCCTACCTTTGAGGCTATCCTCGCTTTGTTTATCTATGGAGTGTTACTTTTCCCGAGTTTTGAAGGATTCATTGACCTTAATGCCATCAAAATCTTCATGATGAGAAATCCAGTGCCGACTTTATTGGGTAACACTTATCATTCCGTGCATCTCCAAAACTTCCATGGTGGAGGGATGATCACCTGTTGTGTGTCGTTATTGTACAAGTGGTTTATTTCGCACTTGCCTAAGTCTGGTCCTTTTTGGGATCTCACTAAAGGACGTTGGCCATAAAGGCTTATGGCTCTAACGCACTCGGATATTTGTTGGTATAACTGTGTGTATGATGGAATATTAATCATTGATGGTTGTGGAGACTCCGCCAATGTACCTTTACTTGGCTTTAATGGAGGGATCAACTATAATCCAGTTTTAACTCGCCGACAATTAGGATACCCATTAAAGGAACCACCTAAAGGTGTTCATGTGGAGAAAATATTCAATAAATACAATAAACAACTTCAAGATCAGATTGTATCTGCCTGGTATCACTTGCATAAGAAAAGGTCGAGAAAGTCTGGGAAGGCCAAATTGTGTGTCTATGGAACCATACCTTCATTGGGTCCGAGAAAGAGCTATCAAATTGAATATGCCTTATCCTCGCCAAGATCCTTTACCTCCAAGAAGGGAACCTGCTCTAGTGTTCATGTGTGAAGCTGAGACGTTGAAGATCGCTTTGAAGAAAGCACAACATGAAGCAGAAGTATGGAAGAACAAATACCATGTGGTGGTCGGTGAGAACAATGAACTTCAAAAGCAGCTTCAGTTGAAGAATGAAGAGGCACTTTCCTACAAGAAGGGAAGAATCTACGAGGATTTATTTTCCTCCGACTCTCCGCCTACTCATTGAAGTTATGGATAACGCTTCCTTAGGGCTTTATTAGCTTTTATTTAGCTGTTTTGTTAAGACTTTCTCTTAAGAATATTTATTTTTAATCCATTTTTAAATTAATAAATAAAATTTCTTGGGTATTCTGCGATATTCGTAAATATTTGGATTCCATGAAATCAGTCATTCGCATTTTGCACTTTAGCATCATATCTTTGCATTACACGTGTCTCCCGGTTTCTCATACTCGGTTCTCTCGCCTTCCAGTTTCGCCACCCTGAGTTCTCTGTATCGATACAACATTAGAGCTCAAGCTCGAAAAAGGATGGAATACCAAAATCGAGAGATGAATCGTGTCAACAATGAGCTCGAAGACCTTCGAGGGAATATGGGACGTATTATGGAGATGCTATAGGTTATGAGTGTAAAGATGGATACTCAGCCTACTGTTGTCTCCGAGATTACCGCTCCTGTTGCAGATCCTCCACCGACTGTTACTGTTGCCAATGTACCTCCTTATGGTCTTCCACATGGTTTTATGCCTCCTCCTGTTGTTATTTCTACGGTCCAACCCGAGCAACAGGTTGTTCCTGTTTTCCAACCAGTGCAACAAGCTATTCCTGTTATGCAACCTGTTCAGCAAACTGTGCCTTTGGCTTCCGAACCTCCTCGAGTGGTTCCCACTTTTGCACCAGCTACTGTTCACACTCGTGTACAACCGTATCTCAACGAGCCTGTGTATGAGATTCTTGATGATAATGAGGGATATGAGCAACATGACAGGCTTCGTGAGGAAGTTGTTACCATTGATAAAAGATTGAGAAAGATTGAAGGATACCAGATCTTTGGTGTTGCTGCCAGAGACGTCTGTTTGGTTTCCGGTCTGGTTATTCCACCAAAGTTCAAAGTTCTGAACTTTGACTGTTATGAAGGGACTACTTGTACAAAAAGCCATTTGATAATGTATTATCGTAGGATGGCTGCCTATGTGGAAAACGATAAATTGATGATTCACTGTTTCCAAGACAGTCTGAAAGGTGCTTCCTCCAAATGGTACCTGACTTTGGATCAGGCTCACATCAGATCTTTTCAGGATTTATCTGATGCTTTTATCAAGCACTACAAGTACAACATGGATCTGGCTCCCGACAAAAGACAATTGTTGAGTATGACTCAGAAAAGTTCTGAGACCTTTAAAGAATATGCTCAGAGATGGAGAGAGATTACTTCACAAGTCGAACCTCCGTTGACTGATTAGGAACTAGTTGATTGGTTTGTTGACACCGTTCGTCCATAATTCTATGAGAGGATGGTGGGTAGTGTGACTACGAATTTTGCTGACATTGTTGTTGTTGGGGTTAATGTTGAATTGGCTCTGAAGAGTGGAAAAATGAAAAGTGGCCCTGGCAGTTCAAGCTCAAAGGACCAAGCTAAGAAGTCTTCTTTCAATTCTCAGAAAAAGAAGAAACGATCTTGGAAACAGTGATAAAAGCCTGATAAGGACAGTGAATCATATAGCGGTTCAGTATGCTTAGGATCATATAGCTTGTTGTCCTTTCAATTCTCAGGATTTAGCTTGTTGTCCTTTCAATTCTCAGGATTTAGCTTGTTGTCCTTTCAATTCTCAGGATTTATCTGATGCTTTTATCAAGCACTACATATAGCTTGTTGTCCTTTCAATTCTCAGGATCATATAGCGGTTCAGTATGCTCAACCGCTATATGTAGTTGTTGTCGCACCATCTTTTAACCGACAAGCTCCACAAGCTCCCGTTTATCAGCCTATGCAATAGGCTCCTGTTTATCAGCCTCCGGTTTATCAACAACCTCCGCCTAATTATCAGCAAGCGCCCAACGCTCCTGCCAATTAGCAACCGAGGAATCAGGCACCTCGTCAAAATGCTCCAAATAGGAGACAATACAAGCCTTGTCCTCCGATTCCAATGACTTTCACCGAGTTGTATCCTTTCTTGGTACAACGAGGTTTGATTACTACCCGAGCTTTGGGTCCACGTCCCAATCCATTGCCTGCCAACTACAACGCCGCCGCTCATTGTTTATTTCATGAGGGTGCGCCCGGCCATGATTTGGAAAACTGTTATACTCTGAAAAACATTGTCAGGGATCTGATGGAAAATAATATTCTGTCTTTCAATGATCCGCAACCCAATGTAAAAAGCAAGCCTCTGCCTAACCATGGGGCTATTAATGCCATTGATGATTCGTCTGACGAGAATTTTATTCTTGATGTAGCTCAGATCAAGACTCCGCTCAAGGCGTTCCATTCAAAGCTGTTTGAAGCTGGTTTAGTATTTATTTCTCATACCGGGTGTGCAAGTTGTGAGGATTGTGCTAAGGGTTGTGTTATGGTTCAGAAGGACGTTTAGAAATTGATTAACGAGGTTTTATGCAAGTAGTCAACAAGGTGAAGAAGGAGTAAGTTGCCACGATCGAGCTTGTCTTCAACTTGCCCGAACCAAGGGGCAGGATGACAGTGTTTAATTTTCCAGGGGAAAGTTCTGCCATGCTAGTGTTCAGTATGCTGCAGCCTGTTACTCCAACGATGGGTCAGCCTAAACCATTGATCATTCAGAAGCCGAGTTTGTTTCCGTTCAGTGACCCCAAAGTTATACCCTGGAAGTACGACGTAACTGCGATTGACAAAGAATCCGGGAAGGTCACTTCGAGGGCAGAAGTGAAGATTGAGGGTGAAAGTGTGATTAATATAGCTGGCACAAGCAGGATGACTCGCAGTGGTCGTGTCTATAATCCCTGTTTCAATGAGGCTCCGCCCAAGGAGACAATTACTACTTCTGTTGTACCTGCCAGAGATAAAGGTAAAGAGGCTGTTACCAATGATGAAGATGTTGAATTCTTGAGAATCATCAAGAAGAGTGATTATAAAGTTATTGACCAACTTCATCAGACTCCCTCGAAGATTTCTATTCTGTCTCTATTGATGAGTTCACCTGCGCATAGAGCTGCTTTGCAGAAGGTATTGGCTCAAGCTCATGTTACTCAGGAAATCACTACAGATCAGTTTGATAGTGTGATTGCTAACATTACCGCTTGTAATACTCTCAGTTTCAGAAAAGAGAAGTTACCGAGAAAGGGTCTGAATCACAACCGTGCTTTGCATATAGCAATGAAGTGTCAAGAGGATAATTTAGTGAGGGTGCTTGTGGATACCGGTTCTTCTTTGAAAGTCCTACCCAAGAGGTTTCTTAGCAAGGTGGCCTATAAGGAAACTTTAGTGAAGCCTACTTCTTTAATTGTCAAAGCTTTTGACGGTTCTCGCAGATCTGTGATTGGAGAAGTCGAGCTTCCAAATCTAATTGGTTCGCATATTTTCAATATCATTTTCCAAGTCATGGACATCAATCCCAATTACAGCTGTCTACTGGAAGGCCTTGGATCCATGTCGTTGGGGCAGTAACTTCAACTTTGCATCAAAAGAAGAAGTTTGTGGTCGACGACAAGCTAGTTATTATACATGGTGAGGAGGATTTGATGGTCAGCAACTTATCTTTGTTCCGTTATATTGAGGCTGATGAAGACGCTTTGGAAACTTCTTTCCAAGCACTTGAGATTGCCAACGCTGTCTTAGTGGAAGTCGAAGAGATTGTGGAAGGCCAGAGTAATCCATCTTTTGCATCCTTGAAGAGTACCAGATCAACGATCGACCGGGGCATTCCTGAAGGTTGGGGAAAGGTAATTAACGTCAAGACCAAGACTGATCGCCATGGGTTGGGTTACAGACCAACTCATGATAAAGCTTCTACATCTGTCGAAGGAAGTCCGAAGGTTTTTCAAGAGGTGTTTGTCAGCGGAGGTTTTCAAGTTAATGCCATCAGTGACTATGATGAAGATGAAGACCTGAGAAACCTAGTATTCAAGAGCGATGCATCTTTGAGCAACTGGGAGGCTATAGAGATTCCCGTTATTTTTCCATTGTCAAAGTAATTTAATTTTTCATTTGTGTTTTTAAATCCGTAGTTCTGCCCAAGGCTATTGGATCGCTTTGTAGGGCCACCTTTCATTTCAAACCATTATTAATAAATAAATTTTGTTCCCGTTCCATTTTGTTTCACTAGCACTTTTTTTTCGTTTTCACCTTTTAAAAGGAAATTGGCAATCTTTTCAAAAACAAACAAAAAAACAAAAAAAAAAATTTATTTCTCTTGCATTTTCATTAAACATTTAATAAAATAAGCCTTTCAACATGTAGTGACATTACAACCTTGTTGAATCCAATGACTTTACTGTCTCTCCTGACTGGGATTCACCCATTTATCAAGCTGAAGATGAGGGTGAAGAAGATTTTGAAGTACCCGCCGAACTGACAAAATTGGTTGAGTACGAGTACACAGAACTTCAATCGCACAAGGAGCAGGTAGATTTGATTAATCTTGGCACAGATGAAGAAAAGAAAGAGGTCAAGGTTGGTGCAATACTTGGGGTTGAGGTCAAGCAGATATTGATCACGCTTTTGAAGGAATATGTTGATGTGTTTGCATGGTCGTATCAAGATATGCCTAGTTTAGACGCAGATATTGTTGTTCACAAGTTGCCGCTTAAACCAGAATGTCTGCTATCAAGCATAAACTTCGAAGAACAAGACCTAACATGTCTTTGAAGATTCAAGATGAAGTTAAGAAACAGCTGGATGCAGGTCTCCTTGCAGTTGTGAAGTATCCTGAGTGGGTTTCCAATATAGTTCCAGTGTCCAAAAAGGATGGTAAAGTCATAATGTGTGTAGATTACAGGGATCTGAACAAAGCTAGTCCAAAAGACGATTTCCCTCTGCCGCATATTGATACTCTTGTCGATAATACAGTTAGTTTTGTGGTTTTCTAATTTATGGATGGTTTCTCCGGTTACAATCAGATTAAGATGGATCCTGACGACCGAGAAAAGACTACATTCATTACTCCTTGGGGAACCTTCTGTTACAAAGTTATGCCCTTCGGTTTGAAGAACGCAGGGGAAATCTATCAGCGCACCATGACAACTCTCTTTCATGACATGATGCACTAAGAGATTGAAGTTTATATGGATGATATGATTGCCAAATCTCAGAACGAAGAGGAACATTTGGATCACTTGGTAAAACTGTTTGAAAGACTCTGGAAATACCAGTTGAAACTGAATCCCGCTAAGTGTACTTTTGGTGTCAGATCCGGAAAACTACTTGGTTTTATCGTCAGCCAACGAGGAATTAAAGTAGATCCTGATAAAGTCCGAGCCATTCAGGACATGCCAGCTCTGCAGACTGAAACACAAGTCAGAGGTTTTCTTGGACATTTGAACTATATCTCCAGGTTTATCTCTAACATAACAGCTACTTGTGAACCAATATTCAAGTTTTTATGCAAGGGGGAGACTGTTGATTGGAACCTTGATTGCCAGCAAGCATTTGAATGGATCAAGGACTACTTGCAAGATCCTCCTATCTTGATTCCTCCTGTTCCTGGAAGGCCATTGTTCCTGTACCTTACTGTTCTTGAGAAGTCTATGGGCTGTGTACTTGGTCAGCACGATGAAACTGGAAGAAAGGAACATGCAATATACTACTTGAGAAAGAAGTTTACCAATTGTGAAAACAGGTACTCACTTTTGGAGAAATCTTGTTGTGAGCTAGCATGGGCTGCTAGGCGTCTCAGACAATACATGATTTGTCATACTACCTTGTTGATTTCGAAGATGGATCCAATAAAATACATCTTTGAAAATCCTGCTCATACTGCAAGGCTTTCCCATTGGCACATGTTGTTATCAGAATATGATATCCAGTACGTACCTCAGAAAGCTATTAAAGGAAGTATCTTATAAGATTATCTTTCGGATCATCCAGTCGAAGATTACGAGCCTCTCAAGTACGATTTCCCCGACAAAGAAATTATGTTGATAAAAAAGGATTGCGAAGAACCCGATATCGATGAAGGTCCCGAGCCAGGTCTCTGGTGGAAGATGATGTTTGATGGTTCCTCTAATTACAATGGGCATGGTATAGGCGCCATTTTGATGAACCCGAAAGGTGGTTATACCCCATTTACTGCAAGGTTGGATTTTGATTGCACAAACAATATCGCTGAATATGAAGCATGCATTCTTGGCCTTGAAGAAGCTATTTACCTAAGAATCAAACTTCTCAAAGTAAGCGGAGATTCAGTTTTGGTTATCTATCAAGTGAAAGGTGAATGGGAGACAAAGCATGAGAAGTTAATTCCTTACAGAACCTACATTCTGGAATTGATCGAATACTTTAACGAGATCAAGTCCAAGCATGTTCCTAGATCTGAGAATCATATTGCTGATGCTTTAGCCATGTTAGCATCCATGTGGAAGGTCAGGTTTGTTAACGAAGCACCTCTCATACAAATCGAACGCAGGACCGGGCCTGCCTATTGTCAAGTAATTGAAGAAGATGAGGTGGATGAAAAGCCTTGGTTTCATGATATCAAGAACTATCTGCTCAAGCAAGAGTACCCAGCGGATGCTACCAATCTTGACAAAAAGAATTTGAGAAGACTAGCATCCAGGTTCTTCATTAGCAATGATGTGCTGTACAAGAGAAACTACGATATGGTTTTGCTCAGATGTGTTGACAGACGTGAAGCAGACATGTTACTTCAAGAGATTCATGAAGGGACCTTCGGAACTCATGCCAACGGTTACGCTATGTCTAAGAAGATGTTGAGGGCTGGATATTACTGGTTAACCATGGAATTCGACTGTATCCAATACGCCAGAAAATGTCATAAGTGCCAAGTCTATGCCGACAAGATGCATGTACCGCCTGCGCCGTGGAATGTTCTAACTTCACCATGGCCTTTCTCAATGTGGGGCATTGACATGATTGGGACAATCGAGCCAAAAGCTTCCAACGGTCACTGATTCATTCTCGTTGCTATTGACTACTTCACCAAATGGGTAGAAGTTGTTTCCTACGCCAACGTGACCAAGCAAATAGTTGCCCGCTTCATCAAGAAAGAGATTTTATGCCGTTATGGAATTCCAAGTCGGATCATAACTGACAATGGTACCAATCTGAATAACAAGACTATGAAAGAGCTATGTGACAGTTTCATGATCGCACATCATAATTCTTCTTCGTACCATCCTAAGATGAATGGAGTTGTTGAAGCTGTGAACAAAAATATCAAGAAGATCCTGCAAAAGATGGTCAAGACCTACAAGGATTGGCATGAAATGTTACCATTTGCCTTGCATGGATAAAAAACTACAATACGCACTTCAACAGGGGCAACCCCTTTCTCATTGGCATATGGAATGGATGTCGTCCTCCCCATCGAGGTTGAATTACCTTCCTTAAGGGTGTTGATGGAAGCCAAGCTGGATGAAGCTGATTGGGTTCAAGACAGATATGACCAATTGAATCTTATCGACGAGAAGCGCTTGACAGCTTTGTGCCACGGTCAGCTATATCAGAACCGGATGAAGAGAGCTTTTGACAAGAAAGTCTGAATCTGTGAGTTCCGCCCAAGAGAACTCATACTCAAGAAGATCTTGCCAGTTCACAAAGACATGCGTGGGAAATGGATGCCCAACTATGAAGGCTCATTTGTTATTAAGACAGTCTTCTCCGGAGGATCGCTGGTTCTTACGACGATGGATGGTGAAGAGCTCGCTCATCCTGTGAACTCTAATGCAGTCCGAAAATATTATGCCTAGAAAGAAAAACAAAAAATATATAGCTCGCTAAGTTGAAAACCCGAAAGGGCGGCTTAGGCAAAAATGAGCGTCCCGGTGGATTGAAAACCCGAAAGGGCGGTCTAGGAAAAAATTAGGGACAAAGGCATTTCACTGCATCGGACGACACTAAGCATTGTAGATACATTTTTGCGGACGTCCATTTCAAATCCAATCGCTCTTGTCAGAAGCAGGATTTCGGGTAGTCTTAGTCATTAGGGTCAGTAGAGGTCGTTGGATTCAATGTAACCTTTCCCACATTGCCAATTTCAAATTGTAATCTCCATGGAGCTATGCCTTTAGCAAGCTGCCATTCTTCAATAAAATTAACCTTTTGCTATTCAATTTCCTTGTTCACATTATCTCTATTTTCATTTATGTTATGCAAATTGCTTTTGTTAATTAAGTTTTGAACGTGAAAAGTGTTTTTTTTTTAACTTTAAAAATTATTTTTCCCGAAAATGCATTTGAAAAATAAAAGTTATTTTGACTTGTGGAAATCTCTGAAGGATCTCTTTGTTACCCAGTAAGTCTCATTGTTGCATAATCACTTTACATCATCACCAATGTAGTCCCCAGCGAGACTTTAAGCTGACATAGTCCCCAGTGAGACTTTAAGCTGACATAGTCCCCAGCGAGACTTTTAGCTGACAATATTTTGGATTAATCCGATAAATATCCAGTGACTCCCAAGACTGCAGAGATCTTCCCGGTATCCTTCATATGTTCTTTGTTCTTGAGGACCCACGCTTAGTGGAATCAGCTGCTCCTTAGTGGAATTGCCTTACTTCCCTCAACAAGTACTCCCCAGGAGGTCGATGTTCTCCCCAAGAAGTCAAGTTACTTTCCCCAAGAATGTCTTGGTGAATTCTCCTCAGTAAGTCTGATGAATTCTCCCCAGGGAAGTTTGATATATTTTATCCTCAGTCGGATGTAACTTTCTCCCAGGAAGTTACTACACTATCTCCATGAAGCTGCCCAGCTCCACGTCTTCCCCATGCAGCGGATATTTATCCCCAGAAGTCTCTAATCCTAAGATTTTATGTGGCTAATTATGATGCATGATAGAAATCTCTCTAGTGAAGTCATGATACCCAACTCTCCCGTGAAGTCATGATGTCGTACTCTCTAGTGAGGTCGTATCGTATCCCCATGTGGAAGTCATGATACCTGTCACGGTGAAATTTGGATACCAAACTATTAATTAGCTTGAATTGTTAATTCCATTTGCAACTGATCTTTGATTTGTCCAAAGGAAGGGATAAATATCGAAATTCCCACAATGCAATGCAAATGCAAGTTTAGAGAGTTATAGGTTCGGGGGTTGGTTAAACTTAGGGAAGGTACTAGCATACTTAGTTTCTGTAGTACTCTACAGGAATCTCTTGTTTTATGTTTGTTTATTGCTATGGTTATTTGCTTAAAGGTATAAAAGACCCTAGTGGTTTATTTCTAAGTATACTCGGTAAGACATCGCATCTTATGCCTACATATCCTTACGGGAGTGGAATCAGAGTATCTGTAGTTCCCCTAAAGGGTTAGAGGAGTTCTTTGACTGTGGCCAAAGTTCCTACGGGTTTTAGGATAGTTGATTGATTGGGTTTAGGAGAAGAGGTGCGCTGTCATTTTAAGGGAGATGTAATCGCCACAGGTGTAAGAGGTTGTATTGTTGTGGGGTGGAGATTCTATCTCGCTTAAGATGATTAACATCTTTCTCTAATGTGTTTGAATAAATTGTTTTGTATTGTTGATTGTTTTGTTTCTATGTTGTGAAGATAAAAGACAAAGTCCTTCCTATGGGGTAGGAGCTATCCTAAAAGATCGACTTGAATGGGATCAAGGATCACGGGGAAAATGATACAAATGTAAATGCAATACACACAAGTATTAAGTCATGTGTAGGTTCTTCCTTTGGGCGGAATGCAATGCGAGAATGTAAATACGGTAATGAAAATTGCAGAAGATAAATTGCGGAAAGTAAAACCATACACACGCATGAAAGCGCTAAGGTGTAAGTGAATGTGTCGTGGATGTGAGTGTGCATGATTAAGTTGTGTTTTACGATGTTGATTGTTTTTAGTTGAATAGTTTGAATTAAGATTTTAGACGGGATTTAAAATTAAAGTCTAAAGCCTAATAAGACGATATGATGATTAATTTATTAAGTAAAATGATTTGCTCTAATGTGAGAAGTTGATTTTAAAAGTTACTTAATCTTAAGAGTTTTAATATAATATAAACTATATAAAAGTTGGATGAGATAAAAACTTAAAATGCTATTTTAAAATATTAATTAATAAATGGCACAATAAGAAAGATCATTATTATTTTAAGAAAAAGGCCAAGTTATTTAGGATAAGCGTTGATTTATATTAGTTTAAATGAAATAATATAATAGATTAATATTAAATAAATATAACTTAAGGAAATACAATTAAATTAAATAGGATAATTCATAAAGTTAAAAGTTATATTTAAAAGTTAACTAGTTTTAATAATAAAATGTTTTAATATTAACTATAAAAGGTTTCCAATAGGTAAGCAAAGGGGTACTGATTAATTAAATTATAAAATGATTAATTAGATAAAAGTTGGTTAATTAAAAATGGATTATTAATTTATTTTTAAAACTGACTAACGATTAATTAATAGGGGTTATTAGCATGGATTGATTAAACGATAGTTAGAATAGGTTAAATAAAAGGTTAAAGGGGGTAATTAGAAATTATGTGTGTGTTTAGTGTAAGTGGTGAGTGATTACAACATAAACAAAGGATTAATAAAACAGCAAAAATGGAAACCTAATTTCCCCAAATCGATCCCCCCAAAATGTCGTCCGCTCCCTCCTCCTTCACTTTCGTTTCGATCGCGTCTCTCTCTCTGAGTCGTTCTCCTTCGTCTTTTGAGTTCTTCTTCTAAAACCTGAAACACAACAAACAATCAGCAAGTTCGATGCTTTTTACAAGGAAACGAGAGTTCACCGAAGATTGGGGGTAGCGGCATTGATGCGATGCTTCGTCGATTTGTGTTTGTGGTGGTCGGAAGTGATTTCGCCGGCTTAAAGAGATAAGTCACTTTGCTCCAATTCCTCTGTTACGAAGTTAGGTTTTGCGGTAGCTGCGATTTCGTATGATAGTTTTTTTTTTCCTTTTTCGTTTTCAATCTTCTCTTTATATAGGCTTCAATTGTGATTTTCTGGTATAAGAATTGATTAGGAGTTTGAATGCTGATTGATGGTTGGTTTAGGGTTTCCTTTTTCAGGCTGAATCAACTGAAACTTTCCCTTTTTGTTGATTGCAATGATGACTTGATTAATTGATATTCAAATCTTGTGATTCAGATGAGATAGGATTTGATTTCTGAACAGGATATTCTATTTTCATGGAATATACTCTAACCGTTTCTTTCTGTGACCTAGCAGGTTCCGGTGGCGATTATTTGGGCCAAATGATGAATTAGAAGCCCAGAGGGGGAATTCGTGTTTAACTGTAACACGTGCAAAATTTCATTGTTTACAGCAGCAGCTCGAAGGTCAGTCAGACGACCTGGTGGCAGATTCGCGTACGAGAAAAACAAGTGTATGGTTATAAGATGGTCCAACATAGCATCCCTAACAAGCTCCAACCGCTGATAACAGGATACTCCTGAGGATGGTCTTGAAGCATGAGTTAGACGAGGATTAGGTTTATATGAGGGATTGCCAAGAGAATCAAGCATGTAAAGGAAGTTCTCTATGTAAGACAGTTTGTTGGATGGAAGCACAGGTCGCTAAATCATTGGCACTGGCTGTTGAGATTGTTGAACAGGGTGAGCTTCAAACGCTTTGGTGTCCTGGTCCTCATATAAATCAAACTTGTTTACTTGTGTCGGGATCCTGATTTTCTAACAACTGCTGCTTTGGTTTTTTAGTGTCCGAGGGTCCTTGTTACGAAAAGATTGGCGAAGCTGCATCATGTGCAGGAGGCGGCTAATCAACGAACAACTCGCGTATAGGTAGGTTGTATTGCTTCCATAGGCAAATAATTGGTACTGAACTCATTAAGTGGTTAATCTTGATTTCTGTTTCTTCTTCACAACAACCTTAAGTTTGAGAATCGTAGGCAATGCTCATTGGTTCTATCCGGTCAATAAATGGTGTTCTGAGTTATCTTGATTACACTTCACAAGATTACTGACTTTGTTAATGTCAAATGCAGGTTCAAACTTTCACGGTCGGTCCCGTCGCGTATCACATTGCAAGTTGCTTCAGAAAAGGTAGTGACTGGAGGTGCTGCTTCCTTTATTGGTGCTTTGTTGATAGTTCTCATGAATGAAGTTAGCTGCTATAGACACTGTAAAATATTATGCGTGGGAGAGTAGTTTCCAGTCTAAAGTATCAAATGTACGAAATGATGAATTATCATGGTTTCGAAAAGCATCACTACTTGGGGCATGTAATTCATTTATCCTAAATAGCATTCCAGTTTTCTGCAACTGTGATTTCCTTTCTTCATGCTTCTTTTGAGTTTTCTCCAATTTTAATGCAGGTATTTTCATGGGTTCGATTGAATGAATATAACAACAGACTTTTGGAGCCACTAAAGTTTTGGAGGGAGGAAGGAATCAAGAAGATTAACTCTAACGGACAAATGAGAACCACCTGATAGTCTCCTGTTAAGGTGAGAAAAAACATCCTGCTATTCTGTTCTTTCAATTTATGTCAAATTATGTTACTGTTGTTTACGAGGTGTGTCTGCTTGTATGTATGCTACTGTGATTCTTTTGTATGTATACTGTGGATTTCTGTGTGAGTTCTGCTTTGTTGATATCCTACAACCGTGCCTGCGAGCTCTTGTGTCTATTAATTTTCAAAATATCTCTTTTCTGTTGAGTTGGTTGCGTATGCCCCTACTGTGACATGATTTTTCTTTACTGGTGTGCATGATTCTCTAAACATGGTTTTGAAATGAAAGTTGTGAGTTCTGCATTTAGCTTTATGGATATTGTTTGAATTTGATGTTGTGCTTTCCTTTTGTGTGAACAATGTTGATGCAGGCTGGTGGGACTTCATGATGGCATTTGTCCCTGTAAACCAGGGTATATAGGACTTCGATCCAATTGCAGTTGCAGTATCATGATCCTGCAGATCAACTATCCAGCCATGATACAATGGGATGTCCCGCAAATCAAATATGGCACGCTCTGAAGTGAACTCAAAATCATTTATTCTCGTAAATCAGATTTACATCAATTCCGGTGGCAAGCCTAGGGAGCAAATCAATTGCATCAGAAATGTTCTACTGTTGATTTTCGACACGGCCTACATCTTTGTTATTACTATTTGAATCAATCAATCGTTTGGCGACCAATGGAAGCAACTTCTCCTGTGAGACTTCAGCCACATCCAGGCTCAAACCTAACCGGTTTCTTAGTGTCGCACCCTAACTTTTGACCTTAAGACCCCACCTCTTTTTTTTGCTTCTTGCGTTATTTGACTTTATATTTCACATTTTATGTTTATTGTGATTAACAAGTTTGCGCAGGTATATAAGTTTCGAAGATAAAGTATTGATTCTCTCAGCCAGCAATACTCAAGTGTGGTTTGAAGGCCCGATTGTGATTCCAAGTTATATCCAAGGGATCCCGCAAAAAATTTTCCTATTCATAAGGGTTATGGCCCACTGAGAGGCTTCAATACTCATGTTCTCCACAAAGTCAAAACAGAATTTCATGGTCCAAATCAACATCCTGATCATGATCACAAACCAAGGCCAATCTATGTGACCGCATTTTGGGTTTGTCGGTGAAGAGTCAAGGTTTACTTTATGATTTTGAGGATTTAAGCCTACTTTTGTCTATGAAGGAAATGGTGTGCTATAAAATCATTTGAGGGAATTATTCAACAAAGGCGCAACTACGTGGTGATTCGTTTCCAACGCACCCCAAAGTCCGCAGCTTGTTTAACTTAATCACATGTTTTGATAAACTTAGCTGTCATTTTAGTGCATCATTATTTTCTTGCCGGAGTCGATATATTTCTTCATAAACCTTGGCAACTTAAGGCGTGGCATAATAACCCCTGAGACCGCCATTTATTTTTGGAACTACCTTCATTACTTTCGAGACATGATAATTAAGCTGACCGATAGATGATTCGGTACAAATCGATGCAAGTTCAATTCTAAAAATAAAGAAAAACAAAGGAGATGATTAAAAAGGGAACTGGCAAGAGGTATTAATTCTTGGCTTTGTTGAAAGTGAAAATTGGTTAGACTGTTAGTTAACGATGGCATTGACCAAGACAACTCTTGAGTCTACTATAAATTTTATTCATTTATTACAAAGTAATCCATGAAATATTACAACAAGTTGGGAGACAATTATCATAGCTAAGCAACTTATGCTTCACACATCCAACTACAATTCACGCACCTTGTTCTCCTGGCATGGGTTGAAGCTGCAAAACCCAACAAACTTCCACATACCAGCCACGAGGACAGGCAACATGACGGCAAGCGTCGTCTCATTCTCGTTTGGAAGATAGCAGAATCATAACCAAATGCGCCCCTGAAAGGAAAAATAGAAAGATTATCAGTTATTCAAGTCAATAATATAAACTAACTCAGATGTCTCCCAAAATCCTATCAGACCTGTCTAAAACCGTTTACCGCCATGATTATATCCCAGCACAGAATCATAAAAGTACACAAGACAGAGTCGTAAGGAGGTAGATTGCACTTTGTAACAGAACGAAGACTCAGAAATTTGACAGAAAAGAACCGGCTCGAATGCAAGAAGTTACTCTAGTTGTTCACTTCGTGACCTCGCTTAACATCAATAAAATGAGCTACAAAAGATAGCAAGTCAAGCCACCGTATCAAGGAATGGGAATCCTCGCTACCATAATATTGCTACGTTTAGAAAAGAAAGAAAAAACAAGTTGTCTTACGTGAATTCCATTTGACCAACAACATCAGCAGAGTATGATCATTTTCAGCCCCAGTCTTGAACTAAGCCAGTTGGAAACCTCATCCATCTTTCTTATGACCAAGCCTGCATTCATTACAGCAAACCCTGAAAATATGTCCTACTAATTGCCAATTGTTTCATTAATATGATGATTGATTACATCTTACCCTTCATAAAATTTGAGTGCTATATATCGAAACCCAGCCGAGCTCAAGGATTGTGCAGTTTCCTCTCCGTACTTGCAGTGTACTATATCATCACCTGCAAAATGTCTTTTTCGGTCGTTATTTTAAAACTTCACAAATTAGCTACACCATCATATAAGATTTTAAATACGTAATAATTCCATGGCGTAGTAAAATCGGTAACGAAGTAGCTCACCTTCGTGATTCATGTGACACTTCTATCTTGGTCCCTAAGCTCCTGCAAGGTAACAGGTTCCGACGCAACCAAATGGTTCGTGAAAATGATGAGAAAATAATACATGTTTTAAAGTTATTATCAGTATATTATACCTTGATTTGGGAAGCCAACCACTAAGTCCAACAACCGCTCTTAGACAGACAGGGTGAGAAATGCCACTTCCGTACCTTCCCAGGGCATAACGAGTTGAAGAATATGATGCTATTGTCGCACCCACGCAGAACCTTCCAACCTGTCAAAACAAAATCGGTAATCAAATTCCGTCAGAAATAAGGTGAAGATTAAGGAGAGTTGATTTAAGCTCGGCCCTCAATTTTGACTCATCATCGGGCTGAAGTTCGAGCGGCCGGGAGGACAACAACCGAAGTTGTCACCGACTCCCTACCGAGCATCGAAAAAACTGAATAAAAGGCAACTATTTCAAACAGCTCAACATAATTCGCAAGCAACAACTGCATTCAACAGTGCCAACGCGGTTCAGACCATCAAGTCATCATCACCGGTGAACCTTTCCCGGCAATGGCACGAAACCGGCAGCTTCTGAACTTAGCGATGGGCCCTGAAAGAAGAAGAGGAAAAGTCAGTTTGGTCCAGAGCAAACAACCACAGACATTTGCAAGCAACTGTAGCAGCCACGACAAAAGCGTATCAGCAGGCAAGTTCGTGCAAACAACCATAACATTGATAACAAATACTTCAACAATTCACAACAACCATGACTAAAGCATCACAGCCTCGGCCACAAGCATTAACAAGGTCAGTGCACCACCCGCAAACGTCAACATTGTGACAACAGCCTCAAAACACATGGTTCAGACTCCTTGAGTCATCATCACGGCTATACCTTTCTCGACACCAAAGCCAAGACCAGTAGATCCTGAACTGATCAGCAGCAACCTGAAGGAAGAAGAGAAATGTTAGCGTCAACAATGGCAATTACAAACAAGCATCCATAACAGCGGAACAATCTCGAATATCAGTTGAAACAAGCTACAAATAGCAACAGAACAGCACCGGTAATCCCGCCTCATCATCTGCAACAACGGAAAATATGAACCACCACAAAGCATCGGATAACAATGACAGGTTTGGAAGTTGGTAATGTATGGACACCCCTTCCAGCGCATCACTGCGTCTCGGAACAAGAAAAACCCTCAAATACCATAACAGGAAATCAATAAGTACAAAGATAACCTCAGCCCTCAGTTTGAAATCAACATAGGGCAAAAGCTCGAGTAGCCGGAAGAGCAACGAAGATTCGTCGCTAACTCCCTACCAACTCAAGAAGCAATGACGGACGCTCAGAGGCAACAGCGGCAATTGTAATCCTCGGCTCAGACACAATGTCCTCCTCGCCGGTTTGAAACCCCTCTCGGCAAGAGCAAAATCAAGCAAATATCTGGACTCAAAAGTGATATCCCCTGCGAAGAAGAAGAAAGCTTTAATTCAAAACCAACGAAACATCAACAGATACGGTGAAAAGGTTTCCAAATATAACAAATTGCCACGAAGGAAGAGAAGTTCAAAACTTCCCAAAATTAAAGTCAACATCTCATCGACAGAATCAAGAGAGATTTAAATGCCTTTTCCCACAACCATCAAAGCAGTCACAGACAAGAATCACCGGATTTGGAAACCCATTCACTCTTCTTCAATTCGTTGCCTCCTGAAACCCTATATAAGGAACCAAATCAGAACACACAAAGAAAAGAAAGGAGGAGAAACACTCAGAAAAAAAGCATACACAAAATTTGCAGCAACCAGCAAACCTACGAAGACCTCAGAACCCCATCACCGGTCTTCGTCCAGAAAACTACCTGAGAAATCAAATAAGCCATCAAAAGAAATCATAACAACTTCACCATACAAAACCCAAGAATCACAAACCCGGATGACTCAGAGAACTCAAATTCGTCCTCATCATTGTCTCCGAACAAATCCCCCCCAACCGCTCGCGGATCATTAACAACCTTCAAAACACGCAAATCGTGAGGTTTATCCTTCAACATGTTAACCTTTTTTGTGCTGTTTGATTTATCATCAGGAATCAAGAAGCATGTGAAGAAAGGGAGACCGATGGAATCGCGAGAAGAGATGTAGGGAGAAAAGTTCGAGATCGGAGCTAATGGAGAGAAGCAAGAAGGCCGATCGATAGAGAATAGAAGAAGGAGAACACGAGGGGAGGATGAGATGGCGAAAAGAGATCGAAGAAGGAGAAGTCGATCGCGATTTGGAGGGGACGGGTCAATTTGGGGATTAGGGTTCCTCTGCTTTCTGTTGTAATTTTTGGTTTTGTATATTATGTAATCTAATGCACACACACACACAACACCACACTAATCCCACTAACATCCAGTTAACCACTAATCAATTTTTTAATTAATCATTAAAATCAATCAACCTTTTATAAAATTAACTAATGTTTTTAAATTAACCTTTAATTATTCTTTTCCTTTATTAATTTAATTAACTTTTTAACAAACAACTCAATTCATTTTCTTTTTAAAATAATTTATAATATTAAAACTATCTTACTTAATAAATAAATTTGTATTCATTTGTTAAATAAAAAAACCATTATTATAGACTGATAGTAAATCTCGTTTTATAAGAAACCCTCTTAATTAAAATAATTTACATCATAATTGGACTAATTATCTTTTATAACAAACTCCTTTTTACAAATATAAACTTAACTGCATAATTAATCTAAAACAACCTTTTATTAAAATAAACAATTTCTCTTTAAGATTAATCCTTCTAGATCCCCTCTTAGCTAAATTACTAATTTAAAATTTAAATCCACCTTTAGTGGAAAACCTTTATTTAAAACTAATGAAATCGATTCACAAAAATTAATATAATATTTTGTAAAAATCAATTAACCTCACCGATTCAAACGTTTTCTTAAGATAATCAAAATCAACTCCGCTTAAAATCAACCAATGTTGCTTAAAATCAATCGCACACCCCACGACACATTCACCTACACCTTAGCGCTTTCATGCGTGTGTATGGTTTTACTTTCCGCAATTTATCTTCCGCAATTTAATATTAGCGCAATTTATTTTCCGCATCGCATCCGTCCAAAGGAAAAACCTACACATGATTCAACAATTGTGTGTAGTGCACATCATTTGCATCATTCTCCCCTTGATCCTTGATCCCATTCAAGTCGATCTTTTAGGATAGATCCTACCCCATAGGAAGGACCGTTATCTTTTACAACATAGGAAAACAATCAACTCAACACAATATTCAAACACATTAGAGAAAGATGCCAAATCATCTTAAGCGAGATAGAATCTCCACCCCACATCAATACAATCAATATCGTAGGAACTTTGCCTTAAGAGAGATAGAGGCGTACCTCGTCGATCCCTATCCGAGTACTTGAGCCCTTCTCTTAAGATGATGCAAAAATTACATTCCTACAACTTGTGGCGGTTAAATCTCCCTTAAAATGACAAATCACCTTTTCTCCTAGGATCGATCAAACAACCACCCTAAACACGTAGGAACTTTGACCACAGTCAAAGAACTCCTCATACCCTTTAGGGGAACTACAGATACTTTGATTTCACTCCCGTAAGGATATGTAGGTGTCGTACCCCAAATTTGTCCTACTTCGATATTTAATGAATGTCTTACTGCTCCACGACTTCTGGCTATGACTAGTTGAGACTTTGTTCATAAAAAACATGTGTGTACACATTGTGGTTGTAATACCTGGCTTCTTTTGTTGAATTCTTGTGGGAAGAGCGCGCCTCCAGCCCCTTATACCCAAAATCATATCCTCACTACAAGTTGCTTATTACGGTCTGTACTTAATTCAAGTTAATTCAAAGATACTTCACACGGTGCTTGTGGACACGGTCAATTTAGCCTCAGGATTTGTTCGAATCGATTACCAGTGTCAGGCTATGTCTGGGATACTAAATCAGTTTGTGACAAACTTAGATTTAGCTTGCAAGTCTTAATTGAATTTTGGTGCAATCAGTTTAGAAGATATTCCGGTTCGCTTCAAGAAATAATCATTTGGTTTCAAGTAGTTATTGAACCATGCTTCAAATTGGTGCTCAAGGCGTGCGGTAAACAAGTTAAACTTGGGCCAAGTTTGTTTCGAGAAAGTTCAAAGCATAGAGATTTTGTTTACACTTACAAATTTTTGCAAAGGAAGAAAGGTTACTCACATACTAACTGTCCAAGTCTTATAGGTTACACACCTCTAGATATGATTTAACTTGCCTTAAAAATATTTGCAAGATATTATCTATTTGTTGAAAGTCAAGAGTTACAACACCTTTCGTAAAAGAGCATATCAAGAGCTATGAATGCACACATGTTAATTTTTCAGCCAAAAATTTCTAACCATCCAATTTATTCTCGAAGCTGTTTTATCAAAAGCCATAAGAGGAAACAAGTTGGAGCAAGGATAAGTTATATTACAAAGACCGTATAATTAAGATTGTAATATACAAATGACACAGTGGCAACAACAAGTTGTGATCCTTATTCACCACCAAAATTTTAATTCTCAAGCGGTATCTATTGGTTTAAGAATTCATCACTATTACAAACTCAAATAAAGACTTCATGTATGGAGTAGGTTTCAAGAGGCAATATAGCCAGCTTTTGTTACATAAGTTTACAAAGACCGTTTTACTAATTTATGACGGTAATATGGCTGTTCAATTTGACCTCAATACGGCAGCTTTATGACCTTGTAGTTTCTACTGTACACCACTTGGACTTGGACCAAAAATCTTGAGATTTGCTTGCCAAGTTCTGCAAAAATCCATTGGCATGGTCGAGTATTCCCTCAATGTAAACTTCAATGTTTGATTAAGGTTGTGATGGCCTGCACTCTTATTATGAACATAAAAGAATGATTAGCACAAGTGAATTAAACGGTAATGTGCAAAACAAGGTTTGACAAGTGACTTAAAGTATAGTAGTGGCATCATCGTGAAAAAACAGTTTGACATTCCAAGTGGTACTATTCTAACAAAGATTATACCTTCAAATAAAATGTTAACTAATGATCAAGAAATGCATGTTCCATCATGTTTCATAGATCACCATCTTCTTGGCCGAATATGTCAGGTCCATGAATTTATATCGCCATTCTCGCACAGTCCATGATTGGCTCCAAAATACATGAAAAAGAATGAATACATATGGTCAGAAAAAGTACACAGATAGAAAAATAAAGAACGACATGGCTCGGAGGAATTTTATGAGCAATAAAAATTGGTTTTACAATGGTCAAAATACCATTACATTCTAGAAGGCATAACAATGAACTGTGAAAAGAATAGAGAAGGTATCTTGCCCAATCCAACTTGCCATGCTACCATTACCTTGTTGGTGTCACAGACTCACAACCAAAACCAAACTCGATGCATATAATAAGAAGAATCACTGAATTATCATCCGAGATCATGGTCTGAAGTGCACAGGCAGCCAGCATCTAGCTCGTATGGTTTAATTGGCAACAAGATTGTCACCAATGCAGGCTCACGTGAAAGAAGTCTATTCTCAAGCTCACTCTCTGATATGTTTAGCCAAAAGTTGAGGTTGTTGGGAAATGGTGTTCTGTCTGATCAGAACATAGCTGCTGGTCTTCTTCCTGAGGAAGAACCGTACAAATCTCTTGAAGAAATTGAGGCCGACACCATAGGGGGTCTTCTTCCTGATGAAGATGATCTGTTTTCCGGTGTCCATGATGAATTAGGAAGCACTGTTCATGCCAGAGCAAGTGATGATTTTGATGATTTGTTCAATAGTGGCGGAGGCATGGAGTTGGAAGGAGATGAACTCTTAGTTTCAGGAAAAAGACTCGGTGGCTTGGATGGAGATCCTGCATACTTTGGGGGTTCTAAAGGCAAAAGTCCTTTTGGCGAACAATCTTCTAGAACACTTTTTGTTAGAAACATTACTAGCAATGTAGAAGACTCAGAGCTAAAGGCACTCTTTGAGTAATATGGAGATATTTGAACCATTTATGCTGCCTCCAAGCATCGTGGCTTTTGTTATGGTTTCTTATTATGACCTAAGGGCAGCACAAAATGCAATGAAATCACTTCATAATAGGTCATTGAATTCTAGGAAACTGGATATACATTATTCAATTCCAAAGGGAAATGCTTCAGAGAAGGATATTGGCCATGGCACACTGATGATATCTGGTCTTGATCCATCTGTTTTAAAAGATGAACTAAAACATATTTTTGGGCTTTATGGAAAAATCAAAGAAATATATGAATACTCAGAAATGAATCATACCAAATATATTGAATTTTATGATGTTCGAGGTGCAGAAGCTTCTCTCCGTTCATTAAATGGGATCTGCATTGCTGGGAAGCACATCAAGCTTGAACCTGGCCATCCGAAGATTGCAACATGTATGATGCAGCCGCCTCAAAAGGGACCAGATGAACCTGATCTTGGTCATAATCTCAATGACATCCTATTCTTAAGACAAAAGGGAGTGTCTTCTAGAGTTATTGCATCTGGTGGAAGCTTGGAAAATGGATATAATCAAAGATTCCATTATGCATCACAGCTGCCTTTGAATACTTTCATTGATGACACAATTTTTCACAGTATTTCCAACAACACAAGAGGGGCATCTGCTGTTCCGAGATTCCACCCTCATTCTTTGCCCGAGTATTGTGATGGCTTGGCTAATGGTAGTCCTTACAATTTGTCAAACACCATTAAAATGGCCGCCAATATTGGAACTGGATCCACAGAAGCATCTGATGGCAGGCACATTCAGGGAATGAGCTCAACTGGGAACTTAGCAGATTTTAATGCAGGAGGAAATGGGAGCCTTCCCCATCACCAGCTTTATCATATGTGGAATGGCTCAAACCAATGCACCTGAAAACAAGTTGAAGCAAGGAATATCATAAGCATTCAAATCATTCATTCTTTCACAAAGAACACCAACTCAATTGTAAAAAAAAAAAAGAAGAAAAAAGCTATTAAAGTTAAGCTTACAAAGTCTGAGCTGATGTTGTTTCCAGTTTATGGGTTCTGTCGATACCGAACACAAGTGTTGGATTGAGCTGATAAATTTGATGAAGTTAAGCCTGTGCAAATTAGAGTAAAATATCGTGGCTCAAATTGAATCACCCAGGTCTCCTTTAGCATACCACAGATACAATACGAGGGAATATTCAACACCGGTTTGTCATAACAAATGATTTGCTTGGGGCTTTGCTCGCCTGCAGCCAGATCCCTGTAACTGGACCAATTCCTAAACAAGTTATTTATCACCTCATTCTTACAAAAAAAGGTTACAGAACAGCTGCAGAAATATGAACAATAATCAAAGTCAGCAAAAAAGGTTGTAAAAGAACATGACAGTTATAACAGAATGTGGCAGCAAGAACAAAAAGCATTGAGTCAAAAAAAGAGTCCCACATCAGCAAATTGATAAGCAGTAAAAGAAACATTTTCACATAGTAAAAAAATAGGGTAAAAAGCAATTTTTTTTAATTCACTACAGACAAACACAGAGGTCACTATCAAGTCTCAGAAAAGCAGAAATCATGGCAAGACCTCCTAACAGAATTGTACTACCTCACCTCACACGATACCAAGGTTTCCTTCAGCAAAAATTCAAATTCTCACACGTATCAAAAACCCTAAAAACCCTCCTATAAATATGGTCCTATTCATTGGCAAGAACACACAAGAAAAAACCTAAAGAAACTCTGTCAAAATAGACCCCCAACCCCCATTAATCACTAGAGCTCAAAAATTTCAAGAGTTACTCAGGTTCAACATTAGAACCTGAGCTTACTCTGAGCTAGACCAAAACACGCAAGTTTCGAAAGGAAGAGAAAAGGAACAAGGGACTCGAAGCAAAGAAAGGAAACCACTCACCGTATCGCCGATACACCCAAATCGGTAAAATCTTCATCGCTTTTAACTTGTTTTCTTCGCTTTTGATATCCTTACACCGTCTCCATGAGTCATCTATAATGCTTGGTGATTACTCGCTCGCTGTGTAATTTCCGCGTGAGATTAAGGGGTAGAGTTAGGGTTCGTGGTTTGATTTAGGAATAGGGTTAAGAAAAGGGATTAGGTTTGCGTTTTAGAAGAAGATTTAGGGTTATGGTCAGAGTAGAGGTTTCGTTTGAAAATGAGAGGAAAACGAAAGGGGTTGGTATCAACGGTGAGAAGAGAAAATGTTGGTAGAAGCTCGGTTGAGTTTCGAGGGAGAGAGAGAGGTGTGAGCGTAGGGATTTGGAGAGGATAGGTTTGAAGAAGGTTAATTTTTGCTTTTCCATTTAATGTTAGACTGATCCTTTAATTAGGACTTAATGAAATTTGATAAGGGTTTATTTTAAAAAACTAATTACTAGTAACATTAGTAATATTATTATTAATATTATTAGATTTTTATATTTAATATTTGTTTTGCAACTTGATTTTATTTAAATTGTATTTAGATTTTTATCAAATTTATTTCTTTTTCTTTCATTAGGTCCAAAATATTTTATTATTAGTATAAAACAAATAAAAATTTCTTTTCAAATTTATATGAAAGTAGTGAACCCTTGGAGTCTAAGCACTCCTTGGATCCTTAAGCGACCGCTCTCGAGGTGCACGCCTTGAGTTGTGGTCGCTTCGTCTTTCATCCTTAAAAATACCTAACCTTATTTAAACCCTTCAAGATTTACAAACCCTAATTCGAGCAATACGCTCACCCTAGTTTAATCTACACACTAATATTTTCAAATTATTTTCATGATTAAGTTATGAAAGTATCGAGCTCTTGGAGTCGCGCATTCCTTGAATTCGAGAATAATTACGATCAAGGTGTACACCTCGAACAGTATATTATTCGAACTTTCGTGTCTAAAATATCTCCATAATTATTTGAACAAGTATTCATTGTCCAGCAAACACTTTCATAATTAATGGAATGAAAAAGAGGTCGTTGGGGTCTAGCATTCCAACGATATCCCGACTAATTGGTTGTGAGACTGACGTCTCGTTTATCGAGTAGTCGTCATTCCTCCCATTTTTTTCAACCCATCTAACCTCGTTTCTCACCTTCATACGATCGAGTCTAAACCCTAGTACGCTTCTAAACCATACGTCAAATTCAAAACTATTTTCTTAATTAAATTGCGAAAGAACTGAGTTCTTGGAGTCTCGCACTCCTTGAATTCTCGAGTAACCACTCTCAGGGCGTACGTTTTAAGTTGTGGTTCACTCAACCTTTCGTATATAAAATACGTGCCCTAACTATTTGGACCAATATCTTTATTATCCATTCAAATACACTTTCCTAATTAATTGAATGAAAAAGGTATCATTGGGATCCAGCATTCCAATAATATCCTGATTAATCGATTGCGAGACTGACGTCTCGTTTATCGAGTAGTCGTCATTCTCCCTTAAAATATTCAACCCAACTTTCTTTCCTCGCCTCCGTGCGATTGAAACTTTCTCAAACATATTTCGTAATTATTCGAATGAAAAAGGTGTCGTTGGAATCTAGCATTCCAATAATGCCCCGATTAATTGATTGCGAGGCTGACGGCTCGTTTATCAAATAGTCGTCATTCTCCATCAAAATTGTCTAACCAATCTCCTATTTCTTGCCCCCGTGCAATCGAAACCTTAAACCTATTACAATCTACCCTCCTTTTCCTCTAACCAAAACATCCAATACGATAAACCTAACCCCTCGCCCTCACGCGATTTCAAACACTACAACCCAAATACACCTTGCCTAGAACATTGTTTAGTCCATTCTTTCGCGCATAACAAACTCATGCTTCAGCCTCCCCTAGCGAGCAGACAAGCCAACGTTTAGCAGTTAGAATGCGACCTAAACTCTCGTTCATTCCTATACCAAACCTTTTTACCGTAGTTAGCCGAACTACGGCTGCTCTGATTTCTCATTCTCTAATGAGAATACGTAGGCACAAGATTGCGATGATCTTGGCGAGCACAATCCCCTACCTTTTCCTGTAGTCCCACGAACTACGAATGCTCTGATTTTCCACTTATTACAAGTGAAGATACGTAGGCACAAGGGCCCCAATCCTTGGCGAGCACCCTATCCTATAACCATCCGTCCCCCCATAGGAGAAACCTTAGAAGAAAACACATAAGCGTAGTTAACTTTACTCTCGAATCGATCAAGAGGTTCCCGTTGAGTACAACGGACGTAGAGGGTGCTAATACCTTCCCTTTGCGTAATCGACTCCCGAACCTAGAATATTGGTTGCGATGACCATGTTCTTATCCCTTTAAAGGTTTTATCGATATTTTCCTATTACATCCTTGGAATGAATAAAGTTCGGTGGCGACTCTGTTTCGAACAGTATTTTTCCGTGGCCATCGCGAGGATCGTATTTTTTGAGGTACGACAGTAGGCATAAGATGCGATATCTTATCGAGTATACTTAAAAATTAACCCCTAGGTCTTTCAACCTTTAAGCAGATAAACCATAGCAATAAACAAACATAAAACAAGAGGTTCCTGTAGAGTACTACAGAAACTTAGGATGCTAGTACCTTCCCTAAGTTTAACCAACCCCCGAACCTATAACTCTCTAAACCTTTGCATTTGCATTGCATTGTGGGTATTTCGATCTTTTTTCCCTTCCTTTAGACAAATCAAAGATCGGTTGAAAATTGAATTAAAGATTCAAACTAATCAATAGTTTGGTATCCAAATTTCACCGCGACAGAAATGGCGACTTCACTGGGGAATGTACAAACATTGGGTTCCCCTATCTTGTTTTATTTACTTGTTATATATTTGCTTATTTGTTTACTTGTATAATTGTTTAATTGTTGCTTTCTGGGATGATCCTTGAGTAGTGAGACAAAGTCCTACACCCGGACTTGAGCGAACTTAAGATAGGATAGTGATATGTTCGACGAGACTTATAGGGAGTTGAATCTCGACCAAGTCGACTTGAAAATCACGCTCAGTTGAGACCCTTTCGAAAATAGTTCGGTTGAACGAGTAATCGTGAAAACTTTTACTATAGTCGATTGGAGTCTATGATATTGAGGATCATAGTTACCTTTAACCCCACTTTAGCCTTTATTAGGATGTAGTGCGGGACTATGAGGGAGTACACCCGAAATAGTGCTACGCGATGCTACACTCAAAAGAAGTTCTCTTGAGAATATTATTAATCACCGAGTAATTGGGAAGTTGATAATATCCGAAAGATGGGCTGATGACTTTGGGAACCTCTTTACAACCTTGTTCTGCAGGTACAATAAACCTTTAGTCCACAACTTTTGGGAATGGATATACCCTTTGGCTCCATGCTCGTTGCAAACCTAGGGTCTCCCTTTGTCTATTTATCTTTGTGTGTCCTTATGTGCTTACTTGTGTTTGTTGCATTCATAAAGCATCATATTGCATTTGTTTCATGGAATTCCTAGTTATTTATAAACATTACAGAAACCAATAAGGATTACAAAAGAAAATATTTTGGAATATTCTTTTAAGAGTTCTAACTTGGATGTCCTAAGGAAGTTAAGGGCACTGATTGAAGAATCAAGAAACTCAAAAGGACAAATACAAGAGGTTTCCTTTATCATGGAGGATCATTAGAAGTTCAAAAGACTCTCATCGAAGATCCAAGAAAACAAGGGATTCCTTTCTCATTTTCCAGCAAGAACAAAAGGAGGAGATGAAGGATTTATTTTCCTCTATCAAACTAAATATTTAGACGTTGATCATGGATAACTTACCTTCAAGAAGATCCAAGTGGAGTAACAAATCAACAAGCACGATGAAGGACCTCCTTAAGGCTTTACTTAGCTTTTATTTAGCTATTATGTTGGGACTCTTATAAGAATATTCGCTTGCAATCCATTATCAAAAATAGTAATAATTAAAATTTTCTTTGGTATTCTGTAACATTTATAAGAACTTGAGTTCCATGAAACCTTTCATTTCTGCATTTTTTGCATTAGCATTTTGCATATGCATGTGTCTCTCCTCTTCTGTGGCTCATCCGGTCTTCTGTCTTTGTCTATCAGCTGACATCTCGACCATCTGACTAAGCTTGAAGTATTACTAAAGGATAGTAAAGAGAACAAGGATATGGATCCCATGATTGGCTTCAGAATCGTGACTAATCCGTTATTTGATCTCCCTTCTGATGGCAATGTTCAACAAGTGGATGTTTCTACAAAACTTCAGCCTGTGCAAGATAATCTGGTTGGTCAAGTTGGTAGAGGAGCTTCTCAGTTTCCATAGCCTATACCTAATCCTCATAATGTTCGTACTGAGATGAAGGTGGATGATCCTAGATTCATAGCAATGGAAAAAGAATTTCGGGATCTTAAAAAAAACAATTGAAAATAGTGAAAGAAGCTAATGCATCTGATCTTGATGCTCGTGACCTATGTCTGGTTCCAGGTGTAATCATTCCTCCGAAGTTCAAGATGCCTGTCTTTGAAGTGTACAAAGGTGTTGGTTGTCCAAGATACCATTTGACAATGTTTTGTCGAAAAATGGCTGCTTATGTGGACGATGACGGATTGATGATTCACTGCTTTCAAGAAAGCTTATCTGGGGCATCCTTGATATGGTATATGAAGCTACAAAGGAATCGAATTCAGTCTTGGAGAAACTTAGTCGATGCCTTCATGAAGCAATACAATTATAATTTAGACGTGGCTCCAGACAGTGATCAACTGATGATTATGAGTAAGAATGACAATGAATCTTTCAGGGAATATGCTCAGCGATGGAAAGAGTTGGCAGCCCAAGTTCGTCCACCACTTCCAGAGAAAGATTTAACCAAGATGTTTCTAAGAACACTGCCATACTCTTATTATGTTAGGATGGTAGGCATTGTGCCATTAGATTTCTCCAAAATTGTGGAAGTTGGAGTAAACATCGAGAATGCACTCAAGAGTGGAAGAATTCAAGATAACTTGAATGGCCAAGCTAATGAAGAATTTTCAATTGATGATTCCCTAGAGGAAAGAAGCATTGATGTTAATGCAACTTGGGATTCCTCTCAAATCCTGCCGGTTCCAGTACCTCATCCTCAACATCAGTATGTGGCGCCTGCTCAGCGCAAGCGACAACTACCTCATAAGCAAAGATTAACTTCTCCAAATCAGCATCAGAATTGACAGGTTCGAAGATGGTTTCAGAATCAGGAGACACCTCTAAGTGTTCCGAAAGAAGAAACTCGTTGGTTTGATCTTATCCCAATGACTTACAGTCAACTATGGTCTTATTTTGCTAGAAACTCGACGATGACACCTAGAAAGACTAGAATTATGAAGTCTCACCCACCGTGGTTCAACCCGAACACCAGCTGTGAATTTCATGATGGAGTGTTGGGGCATTCGATTGAAAAATGCAAAGTTTTCCAAGAGAGAGTCCAAGAAATGATAGATGATGAAGTTCTAACCTTTAAAGGAGAAAGACCAATTGTGAATGGAACACCGTTATGCTGATCACCTATTCACTTTCGTTTGCTTATGTGTTTCATTTCTTTGATTAAAAGCATAATTGGCATGTAAGAACATGTTATTTTGAATAAGTAGTGCAATAAATGTTTGTCTTGAAGAAATCCATTCGTTTCACTCTTAAAATGTTTTTCATATTTTATAATGCCAACTTTTACCCAATCTTTCCTCACTTTGGTGAAGAATTGGAAGGAGGATGACGAAATAAAACGTAAGATCTCTTGTAGTATGCTTTTGAATAAAACCATGCTGATGATGTAAGGCATTATTTCAAAACCTCCTAAACACTAGATATAAAGCGGTTAATTTCCTTTTTAACCATTTTTCAACCTCATTTTTTTACCTGGGGCAAGTTTCAGTAAGCTTGATTGAACACTTAATTTTTTTCAAAAGATAATGAACACCTTTCAAAAATGGATAGGTACAAATAAACTTTGACCTTTATTCCTTTGTTTTACAAATCGTAAACTAAATCAATATAACCTTCAAAATCCTAATTGAAGTAAGGTTACTTTGAAAGCATACTCGATGAGATAACGTTTCTGACTCCTATGAGCTACGCTCAATTTTTTTTTTGGCTTTATAAAAATAAATCTATATCCTAACTAGTGATTTCGGTCACCAGTTATTGCAATATCTTTTTTTCAAAACTTCAAGACAAACGTGTGTTGCATTACCCGTTTCGAAATTAACATTTCTGACTTGCTAACATTGTTTGATGTCTTAGAAAAATTACACATCAGCATTAAGTTTGGATTTTGAAGACTATGTTGACCTGGGGCAAATTATTTTCAAGTGGTTTGTTCTGTGCAAATTTAACTTCACCTAAAGAGTTGTTTTTGGAGACTTAGCCATAATACCGTCAATCAGGTCCAGTTACGTCGAGATTCGGCGAATCTCTACAAGAGTTTGAAAACAGTGGGGCATTTGGACGCCATGTTTTCTGTAAAATCCTCTTAGAACGACTTTTTCTCATAACCATTTGACTTGGGCATCTGAGAAGTGAAGATTATTTTACCCATTTACAACAAACTATTATTCAAATGGCGACTACCATGCAGTCTTCAATACAAATTTTCAACAATCCTCATGTCCCGATAAATTTTATTTTTGGTGGTCATGACAATTCTTCGACGAAGCTTTTTGATGCAGAATTCTCGACGATCTGTTTGACTTCGCCTCCTCAACGAAGTGAGTATGATTTTTAATCCTCAGTGAATCTCCTCCAGCTTCACCTTCCTAGTGAAGTGGACGTATTTTACTCCTCAATGGACTTTCTACAACGTCGATCTTCTCCAGCATGAGTCTCTCCAGTGAGACGGTTATTTATTTTATCCATGGCTTCCCACAATTATGAGATTGATCCACCCCTGCTAGATCTTTATTCTCGTCTTCAACAAGACTTATCAAGATGTTATGCCCCCAAGTGGAATGTTCTCTATTCCCCTATACGAGTTTTAAGACCTTGAAGCAGGATTGTAATCCCATATTTGGTTCTCCATCTATCCCCAGTGGTACTTCTATCTTTGAAGATTGGTCGAATGTTTGCTTCGAGATGTTTATTTCGTCTCCATTTTCCTCTGTCTGTTTGTTTCGTCAGCATAAACATACGCGTAGCATATAGATAGATAGCATGGCATATGCATTTTGCATCTTTCCGTTGGTTTGTTCTGTCTCTTTGGTCGTGTTTATCCCCGAGTGGTTGGGCGCGTCTTCTCCTTCCAATTAGAGTTGTCAGCCCTAGGCAGAAAAAGCATAATATTTCTGTTTCCCCACAAAGATTGATCCTCGTGGAAGACGGTTGTTTCAGCATATCCCATTTGAGTTCATACCTCAATGATCGAGTCTCGCTTAACAGTTTCTCTTCAGATATTTCCTGAATTGAACTTCGGTCCTTAGCAATCACATTGTGGACATCTCCAACTTTTGAGTTTGGATTAAGTGTGCATTTATTTTGCACTCAGTTCCCCAGGAAGAATCTTTATAAAGGTGCATTTCTCCAACAGTGTTATTAGAACTTCTCAACAATGTACATCTGAATTGCAAGCAGCTCTTTATTCGAGCAACTCGTTTCAATCAGGTTTTTATCTCCACAAGACAGTTTGTCCATCCCTAGTGATTATCAACTTGGTAAATGGAAAAGCTTACATATATTTCTCTTTATTTGAGAATTCACACTTTTTACAACTACGATAAGGATGCTCCTCAGGAATGTATTCCCCGGTGAGTTCATCACGCAAATTTATTTCATCAAGCGACATCTCCCCAGAGAAGTCGAGGAAGCTTTTACATTAGTCTCTTTATTTAAGAAGACATACTTTACAGTTCAACCAGCTCACATCTCTTCTGAAGATCCCCGGTGAAGTCTTACAATCTCAATTACATCTACAAAGTTCTACAATTCACAACATATTATGGCTCACAGCTAAGAAGTTCTACAATTTACAATACATTATGGCTCACAGCCAAGAAGTTCTACGACATCTACAGTCTACAACGACATCTACAGTCTACAACGACAATCATTCGAACATCTTACAGTTCCTGGTTAATCTCGGCAGTAGATTCCCAGAAGACCTCGGCAGTAGGTAGTTCTATTTCATTTCCTAGTTAATCTCGGCAGTAGATTCCCAGAAGACCACAGCAGTAGGTAGTTCTATTTCATTTCCTGGTTAATCTCGGCAGTAGATTCCCAGAAGACCTCGGCAGTAGGTAGTTCTATTTCAGTTCCTGGATAATCTCGGTAGTAGATTTCCAGAAGACTTCGTCAGAAGTATTTCTCCAACAGACTTCAACACAGAATCTCGGCAGTAGATTCCTTACAGATTTTAACAGTAAATATTTTGGCAAAAGTATTCTCAATTACAGTTACAAGTCTCGGCAGTAGACTTCTTCAGATGATATCTTGGATCAATTACATTTGACATATGCAGTAGGTTCTTCAAGTGGATCTTCTCGCAAGCTTCCCCGCAACATCTTTACAGACACTTTGTGATTGTCCATCTTTCCCCGTGGAGTCTCGCTTTGATGAGCCCGTTCTTCCCGTGTGTCGCGTCCAGTTGTTCCCCTGTGACATCATTTCCTCACAAGACCCGTCTGCCTTGCATTCTCATCTCATTGCATATCATTTGCATTCGGTGGCCTCTTATGGCCAAAAATTCGTGCAATGTTTGTATTTAAGTCCCTCATATCTCGTCAAAACGGAGATTTCAATCTTCATATCTCCGAATAGGAGTAACTTAAATAGGGGCATCTATCGCACCCTAATTTTTGACCTTAAGACCCCACCTCTTTTTTTCGCTTCTTGCGTTATTTGACTTTATATTTCACATTTTACGTTTATTGTGATTAACAAGTTTGCGCAGGTATATAAGTTTTGAAGATAAAGTACTGATTCTCTCAGCCAGCAATACTCAAGTGTGGTTTGAAGGCCCGATTGTGATTCCAAGTTATATCCAAGGGATCCCGCAAGGAGTTGTATGTCTTACCATGATTTATGAATATGGTCATGATCAAAGAATTTTCCTATTCAGAAGGGCTATGGCCCACTGAGAGGCTTCAGTACTCATGTTCTCCACAAAGTCAAAATGGAATTTCATGGTCCAAATCAACATCCTGATCATGATCATAAACCAAGGCCAATCTATGTGACCGCATTTTGAGTTTGTCGGTGAAGAGTCGAGCTTTACTTTATGATTTTGAGGATTTAAGCCTACTTTTGTCTATGAAGGAAATGGTGTGCTATAAAATCATTTGAGGGAATTACTCAACAAAGGCGCAACTACATGGTGATTCGTTTCCAACGCACCCCAAAGTCCGCAGCTTGTTTAACTTGATCACATGTTTTGATAAACTTAGCTGTCATTTTAGTGCATCATTATTTTCTTGCCAGAGTCGATATATTTCTTCATAAACCTTGGCAACTTAAGGCGTGGCATAATAACCCCTGAGACCGCCATTTTTTTTTCGGGACTACCTTCATTACTTTCGAGACATGATAATTAAGCTGACCGATAGATGATTCGGTACAAATCGATGCAAGTTCAATTCTAAAAATAAAGAAAAACAAAGGAGATGATTAAAAAGGGAACTGGCAAGAGGTATTAATTCTTGGCTTTGTTGAAAGTGAAAATTGGTTAGACTGTTAGTTAACGATGGCATTGACCAAGACAACTCTTGAGTCTACTATAAATTTTATTCATTTATTACAAAGTAATCCATGAAGTATTACAACAAGTTGGGAGACAATTATCATAGCTAAGCAACTTATGCTTCACACATCCAACTACAATTCACGCCCCTTCTTCTCCTGGCATGGGTTGAAGCTGCAAAACCCAACAAACTTCCGCATACCAGCCACGAGGACTGGCAACATGACGGCAGTCGTCGTCTCATTCTCATTTGGAAGATAGCATAATCATAACCAAATGCGCCCCTGAAAGGAAAAATAGAAAGATTATCAGTTATTCAAGTCAATAATATAAACTAACTCAGATGTCTCCCAAAATCCTATCAGACCTGTCTAAAACCGTTTACCGCCATGATTATACCCAGCACAGAATCATAAAAGTACACAAGAAGGAGTCGTGAGGAGGTAGATTGCCCTTTGTAACAGAACGAAGACTCAGAAATTTGACAGAAAAGAATCGGCTCGAATGCAAGAAGTTACTCTAGTTGTTCACTTCGTGACCTCGCTTAACATCAATAAAATGAGCTGCAAAAGATAGCAAGTCAAGCCACCGTATCAAGGAATGGGAATCCTCGCTACCATAATATTGCTACGTTTAGAAAAGAAAGAAAAAACAAGTTGTCTTACGTGAATTCCATTTGACCAACAACATCAGCAGAGTATGATCATTTTCAACCCCAGTCTTGAACTAAGCCAGTTGGAAACCTCATCCATCTTTCTTATGACCAAGCCTGCATTCATTACAGCAAACCCTGAAAATTTGTCCTACTAATTGCCAATTGTTTCATTAATATGATGATTGATTACATCTTACCCTTCATAAAATTTGAGTGCTATATATCGAAACCCAGCCGAGCTCAAGGATTGTGCAGTTTCCTCTCCGTACTTGCAGTGTACTATATCATCACCTGCAAAATGTCTTTTTCGGTCGTTATTTTAAAACTTCGCGAATTAGCTACACCAGCATATAAGATTTTAAATACGTACTGATTCCATGGCGTAGTAAAATCGGTAACGAAGTAGCTCGCTTTCGTGATTCATGTGACACTTCTATCTTGGTCCCTAAGCTCCTTCAAGGTAACAGGTTCTGACGCAACCAAATGGTTCGTGAAACTGATGTGAAAATAATACATGTTTTAAAGTTATTATCAGTATATTATACCTTGATTTGGGAAGCCAACCACTAAGTCCAACAACCGTTCTTAGACAGACAGGGTGAGAAATGCCACTTCCGTACCTTCCCAGGGCATAACGAGTTGAAGAATATGGTGCTATTGCCGCACCCACGCAGAACCTTCCAACCTGTCAAAACAAAATCGGTAATCAAATGCCGTCAGAAATAAGGTGAAGATTAAGGAGAGTTGATTTAAGCTCGGCCCTCAGTTTTGACTCATCATCGGGCTGAAGTTCGAGCGGCCGGGAGGACAACAACCGAAGTTATCACCGACTCCCTACCGAGCATCGAAAAAACTGAATAAAAGGCAACTATTTCAAACAGCTCAACATAATTCGCAAGCAACAACTGCATTCAACAGCGCCAACGCGGTTCAGACCATCAAGTCATCATCACCGGTGAACCTTTCCCGGCAATGGCACGAAACCGGCAGCTTCTGAACTTAGAGATGGGCCCTGAAAGAAGAAGAGGAAAAGTCAGTTTGGTCCAGAGCAAACAACCACATACATTTGCAAGCAACTGTAGCAGCCACGACAAAAGCGTATCAACAGGCAAGTTCATGCAAACAACCATAACATTGATAACAAGTACTTCAACAATTCACAACAACCATGACTAAAGCATCACAGCCTAGGCCACAAGCATTAACAAGGTCAGCGCACCACCCGCAAACGTCAACATTGTGACAACAGCCTCAAAACACATGGTTCAGACTCCTTGAGTCATCATCACGGCTATACCTTTCTCGACACCAAAGCCAAGACCAGTAGATCCTGAACTGATTAGCAGCAACCTAAAGGAAGAAGAGAAATGTTAGCGTCAACAATGGAAATTACAAACAAGCATCCACAACAGCAGAACAATCTCGAATATCAGTTGAAACAAGCTACAAATAGCAACAGAACAGCACCGGTGATCCCGCCTCATCATCTGCAACAACAACAAATATGAACCACCACAAAGCATCGGATAACAATGATAGGTTTGAAAGTTGGTAATGTATGGACACCCCTTCCAGTGCATCACTGCGTCTCGGAACAAGAAAAACCCTCAAATACCATAACAGGAAATCAATAAGTACAAAGACAACCTCAGCCCTCAGTTTGAAATCATCATAGGGCAAAATATCGAGTAGCCGGAAGAGCAACGAAGATTCGTCGCTAACTCACTACCAACTCAAGAAGCAATGACGGATGCTTAGAGGCAACAACGACAATTGTAATCCTCGGCTCAAACACAATGTCCTCCTTGCCGGTTTGAAACCCCTCTCGGCAAGAGCAAAATCAAGCAAATATCTGGACTCAAGAGTGATATCCCCTGCGAAGAAGAAGAAAGCGTTAATTCAAAACCAACGAAACATCAACAGATACGGTGAAAACGTTTCCAAATATAACAAATATCCACGAAGAAAGAGAAGTTCAAAACTTCCCAAAATTAAAGCCAACATCTCATCGACAGAATCAGAAGAGATTTAAATGCCTTTTCCCACAACCATCAAAGCAGTCACAGACAAGAATCACCGGATTTGGAAACCCCTTCACTCTTCTTCAATTCGTTGCCTCCTGAAACCCTATATAAGGAACCAAATCAAAACACACAAAGAAAAGAAAGGAGGAGAAACACTCAGAAAAAAAGCATACACAAAATTCGCAGCAACCAGCAAACCTACGAAGACCTCAGAACCCCATCACCGATCTTCGTCCAGAAAACTACCTAAGAAATCAAATAAGCCATCAAAAGAAATCATAACAACCTCACCATACAAAACCCAAGAATCACAAACCCGGATGACTCAGAGAATTCAAATTCGTCCTCATCATTGTCTCCGAAAAAATCCTCCCACAACCGCTCGCGGATCATCAACAACCTTCAAAACACGCAAATCATGAGGTTTATCCTTCAACATGTTAACATTTTTTGTGATGTTTGATTTATCATCAGGAATCAAGAAGCATGTGAAGAAAGAGAGACCGATGGAATCGCGAGAAGAGATGTAGGGAGAAAAGTTCGAGATCGGAGCTAATGGAGAGAAGCAAGAAGACCGATCGATAGAGAATAGAAGAAGGAGAAGACAGGATCGAGAGGAGGATGAGATGGCGAAAAGAAATCGAAGAAGGAGAAGTCGATCGCGATTTGGAGGGGACGGGTCAATTTGGGGATTAGGGTTCCTCTGCTTTCTGTTGTAATTTTTGGTTTTGTATATTATGTAATCTAATGCACACACACACAACACCACACTAATCCTACTAACAACCAGTTATCCACTAATCAATTTTTTAATTAATCATTAAAATCAATCAACCTTTTATAAAATTAACTAATGTTTTTAAATTAACCTTTAATTATTCTTTTCCTTTATTAATTTAATTAACTTTTTAACTAACAACTCAATTCATTTTCTTTTTAAAATAATTTATAATATTAAAACTATCTTACTTAATAAATAAATTTGTATTCATTTGTTAAATAAAAAAAAACCATTATTATAGACTGATAGTAAATCTCGTTTTATAAGAAACCCTCTTAATTAAAATAATTTACACCATAATTGGACAAATTATCTTTTATAACAAACTCCTTTTTACAAATATAAACTTACCTGCATAATTAATCTAAAATAACCTTTTATTAAAATAAACAATTTCTATTTAAGATTAATCCTTCTAGATCCCCTCTTAGCTAAATTACTAATTTAAAATTTAAATCCACCTTTATTTAAAACTAATGAAATCAATTCACAAAAATTAATATAATATTTTGTAAAAATCAATTAACCTCACCGATTCAAACGTTTTCTTAAGATAATCAAAATCAACTCCGCTTAAAATCAACCAACGTCGCTTAAAATCAATCGCGCACCCCACGACACATTCACCTACACCTTAGCGCTTTCATGCGTGTGTATGGTTTTACTTTCCGCAATTTATCTTCCGCAATTTAATATTATAGCAATTTATTTTCCGCATTGCATCCGTCCAAAGGAAAAACCTACACATGATTCAACAATTGTGTGTAGTGCACATCATTTGCATCATTCTCCCATTGATCCTTGATCCCATTCAAGTCGATCTTTTAGGATAGATCCTACCCCATAGGAAGGAGCGTTATCTTTTACAACATAGGAAAATAATCAACTCAACACAATATTCAAACACAATAGAGAAAGATGCCAAATCATCTTAAGCGAGATAGAATTTCCACCCCACATCAATACAATCAATATCATAGGAACTTTGCCTTAAGAGAGATAGAGGCGTACCTCGTCGATCCTTATCCAAGTACTTGAGCCCTTCTCTTAAGATGATGCAAAAACTACATTCCTACAACTTGTGGCGGTTAAATATCCCTTAAAATGACAAATCACCTTTTCTCCTAAGATCAATCAAACAACTATCCTAAACACGTAGGAACTTTGACCACAGTCAAAGAACTCCTCATACCCTTTAGGGGAACTACAGATACTCTGATTCCACTCCCGTAAGAATATGTAGGCATAAGATGCGATATCTTATCGAGTATACTTAGAAATAAACCCCTAGGTCTTTCAACCTTTAAGCAGATAAACCATAGCAATAAACAAACATAAAACAAGAGGTTCCTGTAGAGTACTACAGAAACTTAGGATGCTAGTACCTTCCCTAAGTTTAACCAACCCCCGAACCTATAAGTCTCTAAACCTTTGCATGTGCATTGCATTGTGGGTATTTCGATCTTTTTTCCCTTCCTTTGGACAAATCAAAGATCGGTTGCAAATTGAATTAAAGATTCAAACTAATCAATAGTTTGGTATCCAAATTTCACCGCGACACTTAGCAGAAGAACAATGGAGCTTAAATAGAAATTGTGGTTTCAACTGATAGGCTCCTTTTCAATTCTCTGGTTTGCAGTAAGGACGACCAGGAATCACGAAACACGCGGTCAAGACTCTCTCTATGGCATAGAGTTTTCATAACACAAGTTACAGATGGAGTTGAGGTTGATCGCCATGTGCCAATCCATTGGTTAAGTAGGACAATTAAGCTTTTCATGTAAACAATCATAAAAAGGAGTTCTTGGAGAAAAAAGAGGACACTTGGATAGATTTCTTTCGGTATGCTTGTAAACTTTTTCTTTCATCCAATTATTTTTGCCAAATTACGAAAACTTCCGTAAATGTCTGAGTAATCAAAGAAAGGTTGTGTGCGATTCATTGCTGATGATTCTGTCCTCATGTTAACCAATTATATCTTGCTCCCTATTTCAGGTTATAACGGTCAATCCTATCCGACAGCAAAGGCCGGTGTTAGCTTGTGTTTCCAACGGCGTCTTACTATAATGCCTTTAGTCTGTGCAACCTTCGCACGTTTTTGATTTGAAATGTGAATGTAAGAAATATACTTGACATACTGCTATAGTAAATGTTGTGTTTCTCCTTGGTTCAGCATAAAATGACTTGGCTGGAAATCGAGAGAGTAAATGCTGGAAACGATGCTTTTTATTATAATCTTGAATTGTGTCTGATGGAGTTCTGCAGTTCTGCGGTGTAGGTGATGGTAGCGGCTGAGAGAAGTTTTTACCCGCAGAAGCAGCAAATGGTTTATGGGGAAACTTGGGATTCACTTAAATTATTCTTTTGTAAGGGTCATGATATGTCATTTTGAACAGGGCAAACCTTGTAAAGGCTTACAGCAAAGAATACATTTGAATCATGCTTTATATTATCCTTCACTTGTAATGTGCTATACATAATATCCTTTATATGATTGAATATGGAATACCAACCATCCAGAACCGTTATCTTAAGTTCACTGTGCATCACTAAAGAAAGTTTGAAGATAGTTTCTTAAAATGAATTCTCATAAGTAAAATCATGTTTTTTCTTTTTTATGCCAAACCCAAATCCTCCTTAGATTCATAAAGCAATGCTTGGTTGGAAATAAAACCTTCTTTCCATAATATATTTAGTCATGCAGAGTCGTGGAATTTCATAAATTCACTCTTGTGAACGTAGATGTAATGTGATTCTCGAAGCCCAATAATTTTACACGAACTTATACTTGATATTTTAATTCTGAACTTTGCAAACATGACTTGAATCTTGTAAGGAACAATGTATCTCAAATATTCACTTCGAGAACCTCTTGCCTAAACCTCCTGATCCTCTTCGGCAATGTACACTGAGACTTTGAGAAAATTACCTAGTAGAGAATCCTAAAATATCTGGTTATATCCTGAAATACCTGACCATGAGAAAAAGTATCATTTACGCTTGAAATCAATGTGCCTGCACACACCTCATTAGTCATAATAAATATGCGTAAAAGTAAAAAGAAAACACGCAAAAAAGAACGAAGGGGGTAGAATCTTAAGGTCAAAAATTAGGGTGCAACAGATGCCCCTATTTAAGTTACTCCTATTCGGAGATATGGAGATTGAAATCTCCGTCTCGACGAGATAGGAGGGACTTAAATATAAACACTGCACGAATTTTTGGCCTTAAGAAGCCACCAAATGCACATGATACGCAATGATATGAAATGATACGAAATGATATGAAATGATATGAAATGCAAGACAGAGAGGTCATGTGGAGAAATGGCGCCACAGGGGGAAAACTAGACATAACACATGGGAAGAACAGGCTCGTCAAAGTGAAATTCCACGGGGAAAGATTGGCAATCACAAAGTGTTTGTAGATATATTGTGAAGAACTCGGTGAGAGAATCATTTGAAGAACTCTACTGTATATGTCAAATATAATTGATTCAAGACATCAGCTGAAGACGTCTACTGCCGAGGTTTGTAAATTTGATAGTGAGGATACTTTTGCCAAAGTATTTACTGTTAAAATCTATAAGGAATCTACTGCCGAGATTCTGTGTTGGAGTCTGTTGGGGAAATACTTCTGACGAAGTCTTCTGGAAATCTACTGCCGAGATTAATCAGAAAATGAAATAGAACTACCTACTGCCGAGGTCTTCTAGGAATCTACTGCCGAGATTAACCAGGATATGAAATAGAACTACCTACTGCCGAGGTCTTCTGGGAATCAACTGCCGAGATTAACCAGGAAATGAAATAGAACTACCTACTGTCGAGGTATTCTGGGAATCTACTACCGAGATTAACCAGGAACTGAAATAGAACTACCTACTGCCGAGGTCTTCTGGGAATCTACTGCCGAGATTAACTAGGAACTGAAAGATGTTCGAATGATTGTCGTTGTAGACTGTAGTTGTCGTTGTAGACTGTAGTTGTCGTTGTAGACTGTAGTTGTCGTTGTAGACTGTAGTTGTCGTTGTAGACTGTAGATTGTAGATTGTGGATTGTTGATTGTGGAACTATAAATTGTAAATTGTTGTTGTAGATTGTAAATGTTGTAAATGTTGTTGATGTAATCTATAGATGTAATTGTAGAACTATGTAGATGTGATTGTAGTTTGTAATTGTCGTTGTAAATGTAAAGCTTCACCGGGGATCTTCGGAAGAGATGTGAGCCGGTTGAATTGCAATGTATGTCTTCTCAAATAAAGAGAGACTAATGTAATAAGCTTCCTCGACTTTCTCTGGGGAGATGTCACTTGACGAAAGTAAACTTGTGTGATGAACTCACTGGGGAAGTCATTCTTGAGGAATGTCTTAATTGTTGTAAAAAATGTGCGAATTCTCAAATAAAGAGAAATGTCTGTAACCGTCTTCTCTGATGAATCAATAATGTTGAAGGACCCACTGAGGGTAAATGATCTGTCTTGTGAAAACTATCGTTTGTCGTTTTGAATAAGATCCTGATCAAAACGAGTTGCTCAAATAAAGAGATTGTTATATCCCAAATGCAGATGTTCGAGAAAAAATTGTTAAAGAAATGTATGTCTTCATGAATATTCTTCCTGGGGAATAGGGTGCAAAATAAATGCACACTTAATCCATGTTCAAAGGTTGGAGACGTCCATGATGTGATTGCCAAAAACCGAAGTTTGATTCGGGAAGTGGCTGAAAAGAAACTGTCAAGCAAGACTCGACCATTGAGATATGAACTCGAATGGAATTGTACTAAAATAACCATCTTCCATGAGGATTGAACTCCATGGGGAAGATGAAACATTGGGCTCTTTCTGCCTAGGGTAGACGGATCTATTTGGAGGGATAAGACACACCCAACACCTAGGGATAACTATAGCCAAAGCGATAGAATAAAACAAGCACAGAGAATGCAAAAATGCACATGTCATGCTGTCTACTTATATGCCATGTGTATGTTCATGCTGACAAGACAAACAGAAAGAGGTGACCGGAGACGAAATAAACAACTCGAGATAAACATCTCGACCAATCTTCACAGATAGATAGCACCACTGAGGATAGACGAAGAACCAAATATGGGATCACACTCCTGCTTCAGGGCTTCAAAATTTCTCTTGGGGAACAGAGATCAATCCATTTGGGGGATGTAACATCTTGATAAGTTTGAAAGGTTGTCTGAAGCTGTAGACTGGGATACCCAAACTGAAGTTTCATAGGGGATAAAATAAATATCCTGGGTCATCATAGTTGTTGAACATGCCGGAGTTGAGCTTCTTGGGAATGAAATAAACATCCGCTTTGTTTCAAATTTCAAATGCCCCAAGTCACATGGTTTAAGAAACAACATCTAGAAAGGATTTTATAGAAAACTTGATGTCCAAATGCCCCACTGTTTTCAAACTCTCAGAGAGATTCGCCGAATCTCGACGTAACTGCCCCTGATTGGCGGTATAACTGAGTCTTCCAATTTTGTGCTTTAGATGAAGCCAGGACTGGTACGAATCAAACCTCATGGGAAAATAACTTGCCCCAGGTCAACAAAGTCTTCAAATCCATCAACGTCCGTACGTAATCTTTCTAAGATGTCAAGCGCATTTAGCAAGTCAGAAATATTAATTTCGAAACAGGTAATGCAACACACGTTTGTCTTGAAGTTTTGAAAAGGGGTATCACAATAACTTGTGATCGAAACCAGTAGTTAGGGTAAAATTTAAAATTACTTATAAAGCCGATTTAATTTGAGCATAGCTCAAGGAGTCAGGAAACAATATCTCATCGAGTATGCTTTCGAACTAAACCTTACTTCAATTAGGACTTTGAGGGTCGTATATAGGCTTAGTTTATGACTTGTAAGATGGAGGAATAAAGGGTTAGTATATTTGTGCCCACCCAATTTTGGAAAGATGTTCATTTTTTCTGATATTACCCTGCCCCGGGCTAAAAACGAGGTTTCGGTTTGGGAGAAAAAACAGATCTTTTCTCAAGGTTTAAAAGAGAGGTTAACTATTTTGGTGTTTAGATGGTTGAAATAATGCCTTACATCATCAGTAGGGTTTTTATTCGAAGCATACAACAAGAGATCATGCGTTTTACTTCATCATCCTCCTTCCAATTCTTCACTGAAGTGAGAAAAATTGGGTAAAGTCGGATTATAAATAATTTTGAAAAAACAATTTGAGTGAATACGAATGGATTTCTTCAAGATAAACACTTATTGCATTACTTATTCAGAATAACAAGTTCTTACATGCCGAATATACTTTTAATCAAAGAAACACAAACACAAAAGCAAAATAAAGTAAAAAGACAGACAAGCCCTTTTTATTACGCCTTGAAATGGAGAGGCTTGCAGAATCGTCCGATGTGTAGTCTTCTGATAACCTTGGATCATGTTCTCGGAGGATGAACCATGTTGGGGTCAGGATTAGAACCCTCGAAGGATAAGATTCCGCTCTTAACCAACTCTTGAACGTCTGCCTTCAAACTGTAGCAGCTCTCAATGTCATGGCCAGGAGCACCTTGATGATATGGGCAAAATTTGTCAGCTTTGTACCAGTACGGAAGTTTCTCGGGTACTTTAGGTGGAGCTCTTGTTTGGATGTGACCTTTCTGAATCAAAACTGGAAACAGATCAGCATACTTCACAGGGATGGGATAAAACCGCTGAACTTCTCTTGGAGTATCCAGAGGCATCTTCTGATACCTTCTCTGAAATCGTCAATTCTGTGGTTGATCTGGAGAGGCCATCCTCTGCTTAGGAGGTAGTTATTGTTCGCGCGGAGCGGGCACTGCATACTGATATTGAGGACGGGGTACCAGAGCTATGAATTCTCTGTAAGGTCCACTGTCATCTTTATTGTCTGGGGCTATACCCAAATTGTAACAGCTAAGTCTTCCCAAGACTGAATGTGGTTACTTTGCAGCTTCATGTACCACATCAAGGGTGCCCCACATAAACTTTCTTGAAAGCAGTGAATCACCAGCTTGTCATTGTCAATGTAAGCAGTCATCTTTCGACAAAACATTGTCAAGTGGTATTTTGGACAACTGACACCCTTGTAAACTTCGAAGACAGGCATCTTGAACTTTAGAGGAATAATTACGCCCGGAACTAAACAAAGGTCATGAGCATCAAGACCCGAGGAATTAGCTCCTCTCATCATCTTCACTTGTTCTTTGAGACCACGAAGTTCTTTCTCCATTGCTATGAATCTAGGATCATCCACTTCTTTCTCAGTAGAAGTGTTCTGAGGGTCAACAAACAGGTTGTCTTGTAAAGGTTGAAGTTGCATAGGAACACCCACTTGTTGCACAAAGTCGTCGGAGGAATAGTCGAATGTCGAATCAGTCCTTACTTTGAAGCCAGTCATGCGATCCATATCTTTCGTTCTCCTTGCTATCCTTAAGTAATACTTCGAGCTTGGTCAGATGGTTGAGATTTCAGCTGACAGACAAAGATAGAAGACCGGATGAGACGCAGAAGAGGAGAGACAAATGCAAAAATGCTAAATGCTAATGAAAAAATGCATAAATGAAAGATTTCATGGAACTTAAGTTCTTATAATCATTACAGAATACCAAAGAAAATTTTATTATTTTTTGATATTGATTATAAACGAATATTCTTATAAGAGTCCCAATATAATAGCTAAATAAAAGCTAAACAAAGTCCTAAGGAAGTCCATCATTGATTTGCTCTTCTATTTGGACCTTCTTGAAGATAAGTTGTCCATAATTAACGTCTAAAGATTAATTTGATAGAGGAAAATAAATCCTCTATCTCTTCTTTTGTTCTTGTTGGGAAAGGAGTCCCTTGGATCTTGGACCTTCAATATTGATGAGAGTCTTTTGAACTTCATTTGTTTTTTGATAATAAGGGAAGTTTTTCGTATTGGTCTTCTGAACTCCTACTTCCTTAGGCCATCCAAGTTAGGACTCTTAAAAGAATATTTCAAAATATTTTTCTTTTTGTAATCCATATTGGTTTCTATAATGTTTATAACTAAACTAGGAATTCCATGAAACCAAATGTAGTATGATGTCATATGATGCAACAAACACAAGTAAGCACATAAGGACACAAAGATAAACAAACAAAGGGGACCCTAGGTTTGGCAACGAGCATGGAGCAACGGTATACCCATTCCCAAAGGTTATGGACTAAAGGTTGTTTGTACCTGCAGAACAAGGTTCTAAAGAGGTTCCCAGAGTCATCAGCCCATCTTTCGGATATTATCAATTTCCCAACTAACTCGAGGATTAATAATATTCTCAAGAGAACTTCTTTTGAGTGTAGCATCGCGTAGCACTATTTCGGGACTTACTCCCTCATAGTCTCGCACTACGTCCTAATAAAGGCCAAAGTGGGGTTAAAGGTAACTACGGTCCTTAGTATCATGGACTCCAATCGAGAATAGTAAAAGTTTTCACGACTAAACTCGTTCAACCGAACCATTTTCAAAAGGGTCTCAACTAAGCGGGATTCTCGAGTCAACTTAGTCGGGACTCACTCCCTATAAGCCTCATCGAATATATCACCATCCTATCATAATTTCTCTCAAGTCCGGGTGTAGGACTTTGTCTTACCACTCAAAGGTATCAACCCAAAAGCAATAGATAAACAATTATACAAATAAAGAATTAAGCAAATATAAACAAACAAGTTAGGGAAACCCACTGAGGGTCCCCAGTGAAGTCGCCATTTCTGTCGCGGTGAAATTTGGATACCAAACTATTAATTAGCTTGAATCATTAATTCCATTTGCAACCGATCTTTGATTTGTCCAAAGGAAGTGATAAATATCGAAATTCCCATAATGCAATGCAAATGCAAGTTTAGAGAGTTATAGGTTCGGGGGTTGGTTAAACTTAGGGAAGGTACTAGCATCCTAAGTTTCTGTAGTACTCTATAGGAATCTCTTGTTTTATGTTTGTTTATTGCTATGGTTATCTGCTTAAAGGTATAAAAGACCCTAGTGGTTTATTTCTAAGTATACTCGATAAGACATCGCATCTTATGCCTACATATCCTTACGGGAGTGGAATCAGAGTATATGTAGTTCCCCTAAAGGGTTAGAGGAGTTCTTTGACTGTAGTCAAAGTTCCTACGGGTTTTAGGGTAGTTGATTGATTGGGTTTAGGAGAAGAGGTGCGTTGTCATTTTAAGGGAGATGTAACCGCCACAGATGTAAGAGGTTATATTGTTGTGGGGTGGAGATTCTATCTCGCTTAAGATGATTAACATCTTTCTCTAATGTGTTTGAATAAATTGTTTTGTATTGTTGATTGTTTTGTTTCTATGTTGTGAAGATAAAAGACAAAGTCCTTCCTATGGGGTAGGATCTATCCTAAAAGATTGAATTGAATGGGATCAAGGATCACGGGGAAAATGATACAAATGTAAATGCAATACACACTAGTATTAAGTCATGTGTAGGTTCTTCCTTTGGGCGGAATGCAATGCGAGAATGTAAATACGGTAATAAAAATTGCAGAAGATAAATTGTGGAAAGTAAAACCATACACACGCATGAAAGCGCTAAGGTGTAAGTGAATGTGTCGTGAATGTGAGTGTGCATGATTAAGTTGTGTTTTACGATGTTGATTATTTTTAGTTGAATAGTTTGAATTAAGATTTTAGACGGGATTTAAAATTAAAGTCTAAAGCCTAATAAGACGCTATGATGATTAATTTATTAAGTAAAATGATTTGCTCTAATGTGAGAAGTTGATTTTAAAATTTACTTATTCTTAAGAGTTTTAATATAATATAAACTATATAAAAGTTGGATGAGATAAAAACTTAAAATGCTATTTTAAAATATTAATTAATAAATGGCACAATAAGAAAGATCATTATTGGTTTAAGAAAAAGGCCAAGTTATTTAGGATAAGAGTTGATTTATATTAGTTTAAATGAAATAATATAATAGATTAATATTAAATAAATATAACTTAAGGAAATACAATTAAATTAAATAGGATAATTCATAAAGTTAAAAGTTATATTTAAAAGTTAACTAGTTTTAATAATAAAATGTTTTAATATTAACTATAAAAGGTTTCCAATAGGTAAGCAAAGGGGTACTGATTAATTAAATTATAAAATAATTAATTAGATAAAAGTTGGTTAATTAAAAATGGATTATTAATTTATTTTTAAAACTGACTAACGATTAATTAATAGGGGTTATTAGCATGGATTGATTAAACGATAGTTAGAATAGGTTAAATAAAAGGTTAAAGGGGGTAATTAGGAATTATGTGTGTGTTTAGTGTAAGTGGTGAGTGATTACAACATAAACAAAGGATTAATAAAACAGCAAAAACGGAAACCTAATTTCCCCAAATCGATCCCCCCAAAATGTCGTCCGCTCCCTCCTCCTTCACTTTCGTTTCGATCGCGTCTCTCTCTCTGAGCCGTTCTCCTTCGTCTTTTGAGTTCTTCTTCTTCTAAAACCTGAAACACAACAAACAATCAGCAAGTTCGACGCTTTTTACAAGGAAACGAGAGTTCACCGAAGATTGGGGGTAGCAGCGTTGATGCGATGCTTCATCGATTTGTGTTTGTGGTGGTCGGAAGTGATTTCGTCGGCTTAAAGAGATAAGTCACTTTGCTCTAATTCCTCTGTTACGAAGTTAGGTTTTGCGGTAGCTGCGATTTTGTATGATAGTTTTTTTTTTCTTTTTCGTTTTCAATCTTCTCTTTATATAGGCTTCAATTGTGATTTTCTGGTATAAGAATTGATTAGGAGTTTGAATGCTGGTTGATGGTTGGTTTAGGGTTTCCTTTTTCGGGCTGAATCAAACTGAAACTTTCCCTTTTTGTTGATTGCAATGATGACTTGATTAATTGATATTCAAATCTTGTGATTCAGATGAGATATGATTTGATTTCTGAATAGGATATTCTATCTTCATGGAATATACTCTAACTGTTTCTTTCTGTGACCTGGCAGGTTCAGGTGGCGATTATTTGGGCCAAATGATGAATTAGAAGCCCAGAGGGGGAATTCGTGTTTAACTGTAACACGTGCAAAATTTCATTGTTTACAGCAGCAGCTCGAAGGTCAGTCAGACGACCTGGTGGCTGATTCGCGTACGAGAAAAACAAGTGCCTGGTTATAAGATGGTCCAACATAGCATCCCCAACAAGCTCCAACCGCTGATAACAGGATACTCCTGAGGATGGTCTTGAAGCATGAGTTAGACGAGGATTAGGTTTATATGAGGGATTGCCAAGAGAATCAAGCATGTAAAGGAAGTTCTTTGTGTAAGACAGTTTGTTGGATGGAAGCACAGGTCGCTGAATCATTGGCACTGGCTGTTGAGATTGTTGAACAGGGTGAGCTTCAAACGCTTTGGTGTCCTGGTCCTCATATAAATCAAACTTGTTTACTTGTGTCGGGATCCTGATTTTCTAACAACTGTTGCTTTGGTTTTTTTGTGTCTGAGGGTCCTTGTTACGAAAAGATTGGCGAAGCTGCAACATGTGCAGGAGGCGGCTAATCAACAGACAACTCGCGTATAGGTAGATTGTATTGCTTCCATAGGCAAATAATTGGTACTGAACTCATTAAGTGGTTAATCTCGATTTCTGTTTCTTCTTCACAATAACCTTAAGTTTGAGAATCGTAGGCAATGCTCTTTGGTTCTATCCGGTCAATAAATGGTGTTCTGAGTTATCTTGATTACACTTCACAAGATTACTGACTTTGTTAATATCAAATGCAAGTTCAAACCTTCACGGTCGGTCCCGTCGCGTATCACATTGCGAGTTGCTTCAGAAAAGGTAGTGACTGGAGGTGCTACTTCCCTTATTGGTGCTTTGTTGATAGTTCTCATGACTGAAGTTAGCTGCTATGGACACTGTAAAATATTATGCGTGGGAGTAGTTTCTAGTCTAAAGTATCAAATGTACGAAATGATGAATTATCATGGTTTCGAAAAGCATCACTACTTGGAGCGTGTAATTCATTTATCCTAAATAGCATTCCAGTTTTCTGCAACTGTGATTTCCTTTCTTCATGCTTCTTTTGAGTTTTCTCCAATTTTAATGCAGGTATTTTCATGGGTTCAGTTGAATGAATATAACAACAGACTTTTGGAGCCACTAAAGTTTTGGAGGGAGGAAGGAATCAAGAAGACGATTAACTCTAACGGACAAATGAGAACCACCTGATAGTCTCCTATTAAGGTGAGAAAAAACATCCTGCTATTCGGTTCTTTCAATTTATGTCAAATTATGTTACTGTTGTTTACGAGGTGTGTCTGCTTGTATGTATGCTACTGTGATTCTTTTGTATGTATACTGTGGATTTCTGTGTGAGTTCTGCTTTGTTGATATCCTACAACCGTGCCTGCGAGCTCTTGTGTCTATTAATTTTCAAAATATCTCTTTTTCCGTTGAGTTGGTTGCGTATGCCCCTACTGTGACATGATTTTTCTTTACTGGTGTGCATGATTCTCTAATCATGGTTTTGAAATGAAATTTGTGAGTTCTGCATTTAGCTTTATGGATATTGTTTGAATTTGATGTTGTGCTTTCCTTTTGTGTGAACAATGTTGATGCAGGCTGGTGGGACTGCATGATGGCATTTGTCCCTGTAAACCAGGGTATATAGGACTTCGATTCAATTGCAGTTGCAGTATCATGATCCTGCGGATCAACTATCCAGCCATGATATAATGGGATGTCCCGCAAATCAAATATGGTACACTCTGAAGTGAACTCAAAATCATCTATTCTCGTAAATCAGATTTGCATCAATTCCGGTGGCAAGCCTAGGGAGCAAATCAATTGCATCAGAAATGTTCTGCTGTTGATTTTCGACATAGCCTGCATCTTTGTTATTACTATTTGAATCAATCAATCGTTTAGCGACCAATGGAAGCAACTTCTCCTGTGAGACTTCAGCCACATCCAGGCTCAAACCTAACTGGTTTCTTAGCAGAAGAACAATGGGGCTTAAATACAAATTATGGTTACAACTGATAGGCTCCTTTTCAATTTTTTGGTTTGCAGTAAGGACGGCCAGGAATCACGAAACACGCAGTCAGGACTCTCTCCATGGCATAGAGTTTTCATAACACAAGTTGCAGATGGAGTTGAGGTTGATCGCCATGTGCCAATCCATTTGTTAAGTAGGACAATTAAGCTTCTCATGTAAACAATCAGAAAAAGGAGTTCTTGGAGAAAAAAGAGGACACTTGGATAGCTTTCTTTCGGTATGCTTATAAACTTCTTCTTTCATCCAATTATTTTTTCCAAATTACGAAACCTTTCGTAAATGTCAGAGTAATCAAAGAAAGGTTATGTGCGATTCATTGCTGATGATTCTGTCCTCATGTTAACCAATTATATCTTGCTCCCTATTTCAGGTTATAACGGTCAATCCTATCTGACAGCAAAGGCCGGTGTTAGCTTGTGTTTCCAACGGCGTCTTACTATAATGCCTTTAGTCTGTGCAACCTTCGCACGTTTTTGATTTGAAATGTGAATGTAAGAAATATACTTGACATACTGCTGTAGTAAATGCTGTGTTTCTCCTTGGTTCAGCATAAAATGACTTGGCTGGAAATCGAGAGAGTAAATGCTGGAAACGATGTTTTTATTATAATCTTGAATTGTGTCTGATGGAGTTATGCAGTTCTGCGGTGTAGGTGATGGTAGCGGCTGAGAGAAGTTTTTACCCACAGAAGCAGCAAATGGTTTATGGGGAAACTTGGGATTCACTTAAATTATTCTTTTGTAAGGGTCATGATATGTCATTTTGAACAGGGCAAACCTTGTAAAGGCTTACAGCAAAGAATACATTTGAATCATGCTTTATATTATCCTTCACTTGTAATGTGTTATACATAATATCCTTTATATGATTGAATATGGAATACCAACCATCCAGAACCGTTATCTTAAGTTCACTATGCATCACTAAAGAAAGTTTGAAGATAGTTTCTTAAAATGAATTCTCATAAGTAAAATCATGTTTTTTCTTTTTTATGCCAAACCCAAATCCTCCTTAGATTCATAAAGCAATGCTTGGTTGGAAATAAAACCTTTTTTCCATAATATATTTAGTCATGCAGAGTCGTGGAATTTCATAAATTCACTCTTGTGAACGTAGATGTAATGTGATTCTCGAAGCCCAATAATTTTACACGAACTTATACTTGATATTTTAATTCTGAACTTTGCAAACATGACTTGAATCTTGTAAGGAACAATGTATCTCAAATATTCACTTCGAGAACCTCTAGCCTAAACCTCCTGATCCTCTTCGGCAATGTACACTGAGACTTTGAGAAAATGACCTAGTAGAGAATCCTAAAATATCTGGTTATATCCTGAAATACCTGACCATGAGAAAAAGTATCATTTACGCTTGAAATCAATGTGCCTGCACACACCTCATTAGTCATACACATCGACATACACATTAGCATCTACATGTTTACTAGTTGTTGTCATTCTTAGTCGTTACCGCCGAGTAACTGGGTTTGTCCGCTCTCTCCAGGTAGATCTTCAGCCCTAAGCACAAAATACTTATTTGCTTTCAGTTTCCCCACAGAGTTCAACCCTCGTGGACGATGGTTATTTCTGTTGTCTTTCCGCGTCGGGATAAGATAATCCCCATTCGAGTTCATTTCCTCAATGGAGTCGTGTTTGACAGTTCTTTCTAACTTGATTCTAGATCGAAATTCGGTCCCTTCAGTCGCCGAACCTATTTAGACGTGCATTTATTTTGCACTATCTCTCCAAAAGAGCCTTTTTAGTCCTTTTCAGATATGCGACAGTTCTCGTCTGAGAAGCGTATCACTATATTTTACAGCAGATAAGCAATAGTTCTTGTCCGAGAAGCTTATAATCATCTTTCAACAGTGGTATGCGACTGTTCTCACCTGAGAATCCTATCATTATATCATTATTACATCTTTCAACCCCGATCAGCGACCGTTCTCTGCCAAGAAGCTTATCATCACATTACACTTTACAATCTTACATTACACTTTACAATCAATCAGCGACAGTTCTCGTACAAGAAGCTCATCATTTCATTACAACCTTCATTACAATTTACATTACATGTTACCACCTCTACAAGAAGTTCTCATCCGAGAAGCTTATCCTTGCTACTCTTGCAAATAAGCGGCATTTCTCGCCTGAAAATCTTATCCTATCTTTGTCATGACTAGCGGCAATTGGCCATCTCCATCGAGCAACTGGTTTCCATAGCCTTTTCATCTGGAAGAGTGGGGGAGGTTTAAACAGAATCATGTTCAGGGAGCACATACCTGAAATGTGAAGAAGTTTATTTTACCCTTTAGTAAAAGAAGGAACTGAATTATATTCAGGGGAGCACAGACCTTGAAGTATGAAGAAGTTTATTTTATCCTTTAGTAAAAGAAGGAACTTGATCATATTCAGGGGAGCACAGACCTTGAAGTATGAAGAAGTTTATTTTATCCTTTAGTAAAAAAAGAAACTGAATCCTATTCAGGGGAGCACAGACTTTGAAATATGAAGAAGTTTATTTTATCCTTTAGTAAAAGAAGAAGTTGAATCATGTTTTGATCATGGAAGTTTATTTTATCAGATGAGCGACAGTCCCTCCAGTGGAGCTTATCAATCAATTCATCTATAAGCAACTGTCTCTTTATTTGAGAGCTTATCCATTTTGGCATATAAGTTCATTCCAATGATAAGTGGCGGTTCTCTCTCTCTCGAGAAGCTTATCAGGGCATTTCCCATTAAAGTCCATTTATTTTGGCATACAGTCGGTTTTACCTTGTATATTTTCTACGGATTCCCAAAAATTTCGTTCGATCTTATCACGAGGAGAGCTTCCAGAAGCTCGGATGTTATTCTTTGCTCAATGCTCCATCATTCTATTTACTTGATCTTACAATCGTACGAATCCATTTTTACCTTTTATCCTAGAGTATCAGTCAGTCACGCCTGAACCTGTTGAACAATTACTCTTAGATATTCTCCAGTGGAGGCCGTATCACTGTTGTCATCTCCATTGAGGATCCCGTTCTTACCATTCCCTTTCTTAAAGTGACAATTGGTTGTGCTCGCACCGGTTGGCTATCACTTTAGATTTCCCCAGTGTCGTGCTGTTTTCCCAGTGTGTCGTATTCCACAGTACGGTTTGGCCATCGCGTATGTCCCATATGACGTCGCGTCGTCTGCATTCTTGTATTTATCCTTTCCACCATACGCATCATACTAGATTCATGGCATTGCCCATATTATAGTTCGTTTTGTCCATAGCATTTCATCTCACTGCATCTAATGGCAAAATTTTCGGTTATCTGTATTTAAATCCCTTTCACCATGATTTCTCGAGCCTTCGCCGCTCAAATCATTCGGTGAAGCTATTTAAATAGGGGCAACTGTAATACCCCAAATTTTACTCTTATATTAGTCGTTTCATTTTGCATTCCATCTCATTTTTCATTGTGTTATCACTATTCGCTAACCAGTTTGCTCAGTCCATTGGTTTTGCAGGAAAAATCACACTATGCACAGTTTAAGTGGTGAAGGGCAAGATGGTCATTTATTTGCAGCCCGCTGACAATTTGTGAATTTGAGTCGTCCACAGGAATCCCTCGAGCGTTTCGGGTTTTATCTCTGGGTTCTGTGACTTATTTGAGGATGAATTGAATTTTACGGCAGTTTTAACGTCAGATTTATCGTAACACGGTACTGTTTATTCAAGAGCCAAGATTGAGTCGTTAGTCGGATTTCAGAAGTGCATGTGGATTCATAAACTATATGGGGTGAGTGCGTTATGATATAAATGGATTCAGGTTAAATCGGTGCGAAGATTTGCTTCGAGGAATTTATTTTAACAGTTGCACGCTCCCCTGCTTTCTGCTGGCCAACGGTCGATTTGAAGGAAATAGTGGAATTTTGGTTCGTGTGGAATTATAATATATGTGGGTTTGATAATGATGGCTAGCCGAGCTAGTCAGGTTATCGAGTTAAATCAGTCGAGATGCGAGATGAATTTTTCAATATGGAAGTTCGTTTCGTTGTTAATCGGGTTTCTCTGCTTATCTGCTCAAGGCTATATTCACTGACTTTATTATCAAGTACTAATTAATATGCAAAGGGATTTCCGAGCTCATCCATTATGGAAAATTTAAATCGGGCAAGTGGATCAATTGTCAAATTTGGAATTGGAACGTCATAGTTTAATCGGACAATTTTCGTTGGACAAATTTAATTAACTGAATTTATTTGGCGAAGTCAACCGGGTGAGTTTTAATTCGAATGAATTTTATCAAGTGAACTTAGTCAGAGAAATTTAATCAGACGGATTTAGTAGGGTAAAGTGAACCAGTTGAGTTTATTCGTGCGGATTGAAGCATAGGGTTTTAATTGGAGGAGTGTAATCGTGTGAATTTAATAAATCGAGTTTGGTCGGTTGAATTTATATGGAGGATTTGAGCCAGATAAATTTAATTAATTTAATTTATTTGCTGAGATTAAGCGGATGAATTGTTTCGAGAAATTTAATCGAGAAAATAAATTCCAGTTAATAGAAAGGATAGAATTTTATTTATTCTATTATTTTTATTACAATTTTACAAAAGAATTACAAATAACAAATAAATCCTAAAAAGTCCTATTTTTCTAAATTGGTTTTTTTAGTCGATTCTCCGTCTTTGTCCAAGCCTGCAAAACAAATCAATAATAGGAGAAAATAGTGGAAAGGCTAGAATCGGTAAAAAAAATTGGTTTTTTTCCGATACCCTCAGTTTAATTTCATCATCGGGTACGTCAGGCGGGCAACGACAAAGTCGAAGCTAGTTCCCGACTTATGTTCTCGACCCCAGTACAAGTCCAAGTCGCATCTGTTCAAGGCAACTCGGAGAGAGGAAGAGAGAAAAAGTGATTTTCAGGAAAAGTGGGTTTGAAAAAAATGCTTTTGAGAAAAGCACTTTTTCATGAAAAATTGGTTTTTCCAAATAGAGAATAAACAAATTTCCCAAATGAATTCTAAACTCAAATGGACCAAACAAGTCAAGCTCCTCCAATGTAAACGCAAAATGCAAGCCAGCTGCGCCATGAATTTCGCAACAAACCCTTTTCCCCAAAGGATCGTGTAACAAAACGGATCAAGTCACACAAACAACCAAATTTCCTGAAAAGCAGCACAAGCCAAACATAAAAATCCAGAAAATTGTAACCAAATCTCATCAACAATGAGACCCAGGCCCATCCAAATTCAAGAAGAAACCCTCGTTATAAAAAACGAGTTCAAGAGAGAGGGAGGGAATTCAGAAAAAACCATAAAGAGGCATCACCATCAAAGACCAAAAGGCGAAAGTCATCATCATTAGAGTGAAGAAGTATATCAATACAACAAGATCCAATGGCGGCCGTAAATTATAAAATTCCCAAATCACCGACAAATCATCACTAAACGGCAGACGAAAGGGACGCGAGTTTATCACAAGAACGAACACCATCGTCACCCAAACTAAAACCAACCAAGCCTCAGCTTTTCTCTTTATTGGATGTTGTCCCTGTTAAGACGAAATACAGCAACAACCGTTAGCAAGAAAGAAAATTGTAAGCTTTCATCATGATTGAAAATGGGTTTTTTCTTCTTTTGTTTTTCAGGTGATATAAGAAAGAGGAAGAAGAGTATTTCACGGTCCATGGAGCAAGGAAAGAAGAACAAAGAATATGTAAGAAAAAGGAAGAGGAAGAGCTTCAAGACTCATCCATGGAAGTCGCCACCGCAGGTCTTAAAGGAAGAAGATGAGGGTTGTAAAAAACCCTAAACAATCTCAGCATATCCGCCCCCCTTCTTATTACTTCATTTTTCACTTTTTTTATTATTATTTACTTTTATTTTTTTATTTTTTTATTTACGTTTTAATTTGCATTAATTGTGTTGGTTGTAAATATTAATGAAGACTAAAATTAAACTAATTAATTGTGTTGGTTGTAAATACTAATGAAGACTAAAATTAAACTATTTTAGTAAAAAGCCATGTAATTAAAATGTAATTAGCATCTATTTTAAAAGAAATCAAGGTCTTTTTTTTTAGCCATTAATTAAAATTTGGCAACCTTTTCAAAAAAGAATTTTAAAAGTTCAACCATTTCTTATTTTAGAAATAAAGTAAATAAATAAAATTAAAACTTTTGCTTAAACTACTAGAATTTCTAAATTTGTTTAAATAGAAAACTATTTTTCGGAAAAACTCATTGTTAATATTTGTTTTCTTAAAAGGTTAAACTAGTCCTTCTGTTCAAAAATTAAGATAATTTATTCCTCTTAAATAAAAATTCAAAAAATAAAGAATTCTTAATTTGGCCGTTTCAACTTTTGTTTGACCATCATTTGATCCATACCCGTCTCTGTTTATTAATCTGCATTTTTTTGTATTTCAAAGTTTCGGTTGTAATTATGTGAGGCTATCGTCACTTTATTCCGTAATTTTTTTCATGGTTGTAATTTACGCGAGTGATCGTCGCTTTGCACCTTTTACTGCTTTCATATTTTCCTCTATTTCAATCCTACCATGTAATAGCTTAGCATCTGCATCGTTTACCGTTAAACCTTCCGAAGGATTAGGTCTAACTGTTAGACCGCCGAGTCAATAGTCCTCTCCTTTTACCCGTTTAAAACCCTAATTGCATAGGCATCCCGCCGTGGACGAAAATACTTTTTACCCTAGCATTAGGTTAAGGAGTCGTCACACACCGTTTTAGGGTTTCCCGCCGTGGAATATCTAAGTTAACCCTAATTTCAATTCAACTTTTCAACGTAGAAATAGGAGTCGTCGAACTCCACGTAAGCGCTTCCTTAAGAACGCTTATTCCCCATTGAAACCTTGACCACTGTCAAGAAGTTTCTATTCCTCCCTTTCGAGGGGAACTACGATTACTCTGATTTCATCCCCTACCTCGGATACGTAGGCACAAGATGCGAATCTTGGCGAGTAAACTTAGGACTAACCCTTAGGTCTCTCTGTCACTTTCTAACCCTTAGCTCAGTATATACCCTTAAGCAAATAATCAAACAAAATAGTAAATTTAAACAAAAGGTTCATGTAGAGTACTACAGAAGCTTAGGGTGCTAATACCTTCCCTAAGTTTAACCAACCCCTTACTTAGAGCTCTCCCCGCATTATTTACAATGCAAAAATTAGGTTTTCCTTCATTTGACCTTTTCCTTCGAATAAATCAAAGATCGGTTGTGAATCAAAGATTTGTGATTCAAATTAATTAATAATTTGGTATCCTATTCTCATTGCAAGACCTACCAAATGTACCTTTGACCATCTGTACCCTTTTTCACTTAACCCTATTTTTTCAAAACAAAAATATTTTAACCATCAACCTCTCATATTTCCAAGGTCTTTGATCATCAATGTCCTTAACCATCAACTACTCATAATCCACATTAAATACTCCATATCCCTAGATATTCTCTCTTCTCACAATCATTATAAAACCCCACTACATCTAAACCAACTTCACATAACCAACTTCATCATCTCTCCCAAAACCTAAAATCTACAAATTTCATTCTTTCTCAAAAACCCTACAGCCACAACCTTTCATTATCTCTCATGGCTTCTCGTCCAAAAAGGAAAATCTCCTCCCAAAGCAAAGGCAAAGCACCAGCATCCTCATCCTCGGAGACTCCACTCGTTCTTCAACATCTCTCCGATGAACAACAAGAGAGATTTACAAAGTACTTTCAGAAAAAGGTTGTCCAAACTCCCAAATATGGTATTCTCTCATCTTTTCCTGAAGAATGCTTCTCCTTTCAAAATTCATTAATTGCATGTGGCTTGGAATATTTGATCTCTTCATCTGGGCCATACTATCCGGATTTAATAAGGCTGTTTTATAGCAACATACACATGGAAGAAGGAAAAATTGGCACGTCTGGTAGAGGCAAGAGAATCTATCTCAACTCAAAAATTATTGGTAGAATCCTGAATATTCCAAGTACCGGTGGGAGACTCTATGATAAAGAAGATGAAGTTTGGGAAGATTATAACAAAAGAGAATTTTACTACATCCTCGGAAGAATGACGGAGGCAGCATTTTATGCCAAACGTGTAAGATCATTAGGCGGCATGGAACCCTCTTGAACCTCTTGGTCGGAAGGTATCTTCAATATTGATGATAGGCTCCTTCATTACTTTATGGTCTACATTATGTTTCCAAGGGCTGGAAACCATTGCATTGTAACTGACTTGGAAATGCATATTTTGTATGCACTTAAGAAAGGCATTGATGTAAGTTGGGCTTACTTAATTTTGATTCATATGATGTCGTTCAACGCAAAATCAAAATTTTTTCCGTATGCATGGTTTATTACCAAGATTTTGGAGCATTTTGAAATAGATTTCGAAGGCTTTGATGTGTGTCTCATGGACTCAAATGCCAACAAAATATCCATAACAAATGTGGACTCAAGGATGGGCGTAAAGTATGACCCGGAAGCAAAGATAATTGTTTACCTTGGTGAAGGTATGGCTGGAAATGACGGAAACGAGCAAGAGAATGAAGAAGGTGATGATGTTTCTCCTCCACCTACTCACAATGGCCCTAGTAACCAAGAACTTATGGACTTCATGACTCAACAATTTGGAAACCTTAACACTTCCATCAACAATTAATACAATTTCATTCGTGAGTCAACCACCACTAGGATCAACAACTTTCAAGAGGCAGTTAATCAGCAGTTCTCCTATCTCTATTCTCACCTTTACATTCCACCATACGACCCATCAAACCTGACTGTTCCCCCACCTCATCCATCACCGCTCCAACAATCTTTTCCGAACCAACAGTCATTTGACCCCAACATGGACCTTTTCTAAGTTGCTTACATGTTTTTTTTATGTTTATCTTTCCTAAGTTATCTATGTACTTTTTATTACCTATTGTACTTTGCACTTTCAATCTATGACTAGTTGTTATGATATTTGAATCAGTGTCTCTTGTCTATAAATATGTTTTCTTTTATCCATATTTCCCTTTTTTTTTGATAATGTCAAAAGGGGGAGAAGGGTGTTACTCTTTCTTTGCTTATTTTCTTTCCTTGATCTTTAAGGTACCAATGTAAGGCTACTCTAAACCTTAACACAAAATCATATTTTCTCAACACTTCACACATTGAAGGGGAGATCTATATCTCAGGGGAAGAAACTTGTCAGAAAGAACATCGCAATAAAATAGAATGCTTTGACATCATCAAAAAGGGGGAGAACGTGAAGTCAAGCTTCTCAAGATCAACTTATGTTTTGATGAAGACAAACCACTTAACAAGAAGGCAAAGATGCCCAGTTATCTTCAAGACATCATGTTAAAGCAAAGAATCAGGACAAAGACTTGATATGAAGAATAATCTCATTGGAAGGTATAATAAAAATCGTTGCATTACTTTTTCACACTTTCACAAGCTTTTACTAGCAAGATTTTTCTAAGTTTTTGCTAGAGCAATCGATTGCACTCTTTGAGTAATCGATTGCATGATCAAATTATTTATTTCTTTTGGCTATTGTTTCTTAGTGCAATCGATTGGCACAAATGTGCAATCAATTGCATACATGAAAAATCTTCTTATTTTTGCTTCTGTTTTGTTTGCAATTGATTGGTGCTTTTCATGCAATCGATTTCTCAGTTTAAAATTCAAAATTCAAGTTTTTCTGTGAGTGTGCAATCGATTGGTCTGTATGTGCAATCGATTGCTCACTGAACGTTTTTGAAAAATTATTCTGAAAAATTGCACCTCATCGACCATTCTTTTCTGAATTGTTTCCATTGAATCGCGGCAATTGTTCATCATATTTTCTGAAGGTTTTCATGATAATTCAAAGGGGTGTTTGTGACATATAAATACCTAAACTTTCATTTTTCAAAACACCTCTTTCAAAATCTTTACTAATATTTTCATCTTTCCACATCTTGAGTCAAATCATTTTTCATAAGAATTTTCTGCATATTTTCATATCTTTTGAAAGAAAATTCTTGAGTAACAAAGTATTAAATAGTTGTGAAAATTATCATTGAAAGAGATGATCAATCATAGGATTGATAACTTTGTATACATAGATTTCAAACTCATTATAAATCAAAGATTGTATCTATTCCCCTTGCTATTCAGGGTTGTTGAAAGCAAGCGTGTGCATTGAAGAGACTGTTCTTCTTGCACTTAGTGTTCAGATTTTAAAGGTGTTAAGAGCCTTTAATCTACCTATAGGTTAGATAGTAAGTTATACACTCAGTCTAACTATAGTGAAATCTCTTTTGGTGTGAAAGGGGACTGGAGTACTGATAAGTGCTAAAATGTATTGATTTTGAGTGTAAATAATTGGCACTTGTTGGCTTGATTCAACCAATAAACCTCAACTTTTGTGCATATATTGTATAGTTTACATTATAGTGTATATATTGTGTGTCGCGTAAATTTCATTGAGTTTAATTGATTTTTTTATTCTTTTGTAGGTATATAAGCAATGATATTTTTTCATTGTCTTATAGAGCATTGAATAAGCTTTCCAACACTTCCGACCGCGCGAAAAACGAAGTTACGGTTCAAGAGTTATGGTCGAAACAAGTGATGGGTTGTTGTCATGTTCGCTAGGTTGTTCGCCTAGCGAACAGCAGTTCGCTAGGCTGCTCACTAAGCGAATACTGGGACTCATTTTTGTCTATTTAAGTGATTTTTCAGCATTTTTTAGGGTATGTTGTTTGGGAACTTTTTACCCCAACTTCATCAAACACATTCTTGAGTAGATTTAGCTTAGAAACAACATTGGAGGGTGCATCTTGACGATCCGGAGTCGAATCCACTTCAATCGGAGTTGACAGACCGTGAGATTTGTGTTCTTCTTCCTTCCTCTCTATGTATTTTTCATTTGTTGGGGTTTTGTATATAAATTTATCTTGATTGTATGTATATTTATGGATCTTTGTATAAAATCTCTTTTACAACTCTTTATCGATGCTTATCTTGATTTTTTACTTAATGGGTTTGGATTGCTATAGACATATACTGTTCGAACTCGATCTAAGATGAACATATATTAGATTCTAAATGCTAGAGATAGATTTAGGACTAATATTCACGTGGGCATCGATTCTTAATGCTCCGTGTTGTCGATTTGTGTGAGAGATCAACAATGAGACGATACGGTTGATCTCTCGACTTTGCGATTAGAGATAACCTCTATTGTGAGCGATATGTGATGATATTGACGAGTGAATTAGGTTGCGTGCATTTGATCCATATATTTTTTAGTACATGATGGGTAGAACGAAATACAACTCCTGACGAGTTTTCTCATTTCTTAAGAATGTACTTATTTTCTTGTTTTATGTTTTCCTTTTGAATTTTTATCCCAAACCATTCAAACCCAAGCTTAGAGACGTAGAGATGGTCGAATGGAATTCTTTCCCTCACATTGATCCTTGTGGAGACGATAAATCCCGGAGGAAATTCTTCCGAAAATAATATTTTTGCTTGCTGCTTTACCGCTTCAACAAGTACCTTTGGAATATGGAGGGAACCAGGATACTTCTCTGTATTATTTACTTTCTGCACTTTATTGCTTTCATAACCCCTTTATATTTCAAAGAAAGTAATAAACTCATTTGATAAAAACCATAAAATCTCAAAGAACCTAATTCCCCCCCCCCCCCCTCTTAGGTACAACTCAGACTATCAATTCTCACCCTTTTTCTTGTTGTTTTGTATTACCTGTACTTAATGTACAAATAATCGGAAGGAGTGACTTACTGATGTGAGTTGGAAGATGGATGGATGCGTATCTTTGCTTATTTAGTTTATTGTTATTTTCAGTTGGTTTAATGCTCTGGTTTGTAACATTGGGAACGAGGCTACTTTTTTTTCTTTAAGTTATGATTTGAATTATGATATTTAATTTGAGTACTTCATTGGTGTAGAATTATGTTGAAGTTTTTGGTTAATAGATTATTTGCTGCAAGTTGTTATTTTTAAATGTTTGGGAACTATGCATGTTTTTGTTGACCTAAATTATCATTTAATTCTTTAAAATAAAATTCTGGGGTTTAGGGTGTTACATAGTGATATTAGAGCTTGATTAGTCCATCCAGCCAAGGTTTTGCAATATTATTTGTTCCCTAGAAGGCGAAAAGTGTGTGAACACTATCGGTGCAATGTTTCTTCTAATAGTTATTTGTTGGTGTGCATAAATATGGATGTAAGAAGAAATGACCAAGTTATTGTTGATGCTTTGGAAGAGATGGCTCAATCGCTGCAGGGTCAGCAGAACCATCAGGGTGCAGGCGATGAACTCTATTGATTGGGGAATTTTAGAGAAATAATTCGTTGACATCCTTCAAGGGTATATATGATCCAGAAGGTGCACAAAGAGATTGAGAAGAACTTTTGAGTGATGGCTTGCACGGATGAACATAAGGTGTTGTTTGGTACTCATATGCTTTCAAAAGAGGCCGAACACTAGTGGGAAAATGCATGTTAGAGAACAGAAGATGAAGGTATGGAGGTTACTAAAATGGTTACTTGAATTGGAAGTTATGGCTTTGACAAGTAGAAAAATAATAATGAACTCTCATAACTTAGAAAAAATTCAATTTCTAACCCAATTTTCAAGATTTATCTTGACCAATCATGATCTAAACCACATATTATCATCACTATTGACTTTAGGAGCCCATGGTTTACCAAAAATATCAAAAGTCAAACTTGATTTTGATCACAATTGACTTTTGTATCAGATGAAATTGAATTTTATGATCTTTAATGAAATCAAACCCTTAGGCTAATTGAGACCCTATGGATGAACTCCACAGGTTGTGTTGAGTGTATTGGATTATGTCTCAAGGATTGAGATCTTGTCTTGGTAAAATATCAAAGGTGCAGTTGACTTTTCATCAGAAACCCTAGTTTGTGGACCAGATGAATTTGAATTCTTGCATTGCTTATGAATCAATTTCTTTGGATCGATCCAAACATAATAATGGAATAATGTAATGCATTTGTGGTCCTTGAGACATATCTTGAGATTTTGGATCATGCCTTACTCCAAAAGTCAACCCAGGGACTGAATTAGGTCAAAACTCTAATTTTGGTGTACTGAGGATGTTGAGGCTTAATGAGCTTGTCATGATGCTATCTTACACTTGATTGTTGATTAAAGTAAACTCTTGATATTCATGGATGAATAAGAGACTTAAGATGTAGAATATGATACCCATCCTTTGATAATTCATTTGTTTGAGCCCTTGGGAGGACCACTTAATTTGTAAAGCAAACAAACACACACACACCTTGTATTTGCAATGGATTAGTGATGTATAAATACACACACATATGTAATGATGAATGTGGTTAATGAAGTGGAATTTTAGGGGTAAAAATTAGGGTATGACAGATGCCTCTATTTAAGTTTCTCCAATCCGGAGAGATGAAAATTGACATCTTAGTCTCAACCAGATATGAGAGACTTAAATATAATAATGCACAATATTGGCCCCTAAGATGCCATTAATGATGTGATGTGATATGCAAGACATATTTCACAAGATACTAATGATAGATTAGATCACTAGGGAATAACAAAAGAATTATCCACTAGGGAAAGAAATTGGGGAAAAGGTTGCAACTCTATTAGGAAAGAGATAGAAACTCCATTAGGGAGAGAGGAACACAAATCCATACAGGATGGTGTTAAAACTCTGACAAATGAACTTCCATAATTTGGAAAATGATTCAGCATCTTCTTTGACTAAGTAATCTTACTTAGAAAGGGTAATTAAACTTCCCCCACGTTTCTGGACATAAGCCATGAAAATGGTCTCGGTACTCTGGAATAAACTTTCTTGTGTTTCTGGACATAGGCCACGAAATTGGTCTCGGTTTTCTGAAATAAACTTCCCCTCGTTTTTGGATATAAGCCACGAAATTGGTCTCAGTTTTCTAAAATAAACTTCCCCTCATTTCTAGACATAAGCCACAAAACTGGTCTCGGTTTTCTGAAATAAATGTCCCCCCGTTTATAGACATAAGCCATAAAAATGGTATCTATTTTATGAAATAAACTTCCCCTCATTTCTGGACATAAGTCACGAAACTGGTATCAGTTTCTTATTTATCAAGTATTTCACTTGAAAAAGGGTAAAGAAATAAGCTCTTAAAAAATGTAATCACTTGTTGAGTTAATAACTTCACCGGGGATCTTCAAAGAGATGCGGGATGGTTAATTTTATGAAACAAATTTATTAAGTAAAGAGAAAAACTTCTTGTAAGGATCTTCATCAAACTTCTCACAGGGATTCACTGGGGAGATGCCATTTGATAGAAAATAAACTTCATCATATTTCTCTTCGAGACTTCTTCGAAGAGATGCTATGTGACTAAGGAAAGTTCGGTAGCATACTTACTGGGGAAATACCATTGGCTGCAGTTTTACTTTGTATCAAGCAGATAAAACTACTTGCAGCAATTTATCTAAAATAAACATTTGTGATAATCTTCAATAAGTTTCTCTAACAGAATCTTCCATAGAGATAACCATTTCTTCATCATACTTCTCTTCTAGACTTCCTCAAAGAGATTCCATGTGATGTTAAATGAGGATTCAACAATCAAACTTCTCTACGGGACTTTTCCAGAGAGATGCCATTTGATAGAGGATAAGGATTCACAACAAACTTCTCTAGAGAGATGCCATTTGCTGGAAAAATATCTTCATCATACTTCCCTTCGAGACTTCCTTGGAGAGATGCCATAAGATGAAAGAAATTTTGATGTGCTCATAGCTTCAACAGGGATAGACAAACTGCTCGGAAAGAGACTGCCATCTGCCGATTCACTAGGAAATTCAAGGATAAAAAACAAGCTTCTCAAATAAAGAAATTGCCACTTGCTGTCGGGTGCTAATTCTAAGGTGGAATAAATTTATCTTTCTATGGAACCTTCTGTTGCACCCTAAAATTTGCTCAACCTATTTCACTTGGTTTATGTTTCAATTGTATTGTCATTTGCATAGTAGATCATATACATAATTCATCTGCATAGCATAGCATAGCAAGTTATCCAACAAGGGACCAAATGCACTTCTTATCTCTATGAGCATATCAAGAGGTTCTTATTCAAATTCAATCTTAGCCAAGTCATCATCTGAGAAGTTAGTGGACCAAGCAGTGGATCTATCTCCTATCTTAAGGGTATTTGAAGATCATCAAAGAAGTTGTGAGCTGTGAATTGAGGTCATGGAGGGTATATAGACATCATGGAAGACATGGAGAGTCATTTTGAAAGTGAGACAAGTCATTGATATGATCACAAGAGTTGCAGTTGAAGACAGTCAACTAGGGTTTCATTTGGGTCAACCCTAGGTCAAATGATTGATTGAAAGGCATCAAGGTCTATTTGAGAGATGTGGGGTGCATAATTTGACATGTATATATGGATGTGGTGTTGTGCCAAGGAGAAATCAAGAGAGATCAAGAAGAAGAGGAGTTTCTAAATTAGGGTTTCTGTGTAAAATCCCCTGATTTAGGTCAAACTTCCAAGCAAGATAATTCAAAATGCAAGCTTCAAATGGATCCTTGGCCAACATGAAACTTGTAGAGGATCTAAATACCTTTAATTTTAGTGGTGGAAGACATCAAGGATATTTATAGAACTCAAGTTATGGTCCTTTCAAGTTACAGGTCATCTGAGGCCTCTGAAATTTTGTCTGTGAAAGTTACTTGTCTTCCAAGCAACTTTTACCCCTCAAGGAGCTTTCAAATGGATTTCTGGTAAACATGAAAGTTGTTACTCATTGTCGTAGCTTTCTAGAAAGGTATGGTATGCCTTCATCTGATTTGTGGAACTCTACTTATGACCTTGGCAAGCAAAGGGTATTTTGGTTATTTGAGAATTACAGGTCATTTCAAGCCTATGCCCAAAACTCATACAAGGAAGTTTCAAATGAAAAACTTCACAACATCAACGTTGTTCCAAATGACATTTTGAGTCTAGAAAAGTGGTCGTGGAAGTTTGGAAATGCTCATAGCTCAAGGTTCCAAATTTGGTCAATTAAAAGGTGAATTTAATGAATAAAAGTGACCTAAAAATGAGATTTTTCATACCATGTCCAAATGGGATGAAATTATAGGTCATTTTGATTGGAAAGAATGTTTTGTGATGATTGGAAATATTAGATTTTTGAGTTTAGTTCAAAGTTTGGAAGTTATCATTGGTTGCTTATGTATGAAGTTACACATGCCAAAACACAAGGGATTTGTGCACAAGAAGTTTCTAACAAGTTCTAGAGGGTTCCATGAGCATCTATATATTGAGTAGGGTGGATCCAATCATTGGTTGGTGATTCATTTGGTTGAAAACTCATAGTTACATCTCATTCCTCAATTTTGCAAATTACACAAAAACTCTATCAAATCTTCATCATTCTCCAAAATTCTTGATCATATCATCATCTACATTCATCATAGAGCAAGTTTCCATCAAGATCTGGTTGAATTGAAGTAGAATTCGTGTGCTACCAACTTCATCATCCAAAGTGCAAGAAGAATTCAATTGCAAGATCAAGAGTATTTGAGCAAGTGTTGTTGCATACAGAACCAAGAACCAAGTCCATTGATCAAGTCCTAAGCCTTGCTAGCTGTGAATCCAAGGATTTCTCCATCTGTTTTCAAGATTACACCAGGTTAGTAATCTCTTCGAATTGGTTAGAATTAGTTAGTATGATGTAGAATCATTAGGTTAGAACTGTTAGGCATAGGTAGAGGATCATTTCCAATGAATTTGAGAGCTTTCCATGGAGTTTGACATTGAAGCACACCAGCTGTTTGGAATTAGAACTCTCTTGATATGAAGTGTTAGCACTAGTTCTTTAGCTTAGGTTAATCAGTAATGCAAGGTGGTCATTTTGATGGCAAGAAATTGGAGAAAGAGGAAGTTGGAAGTTTGAGCATCCATGGAAGTAGAGTTATCGGGTTTGGCATTTTAGGGCGTTTTAGTGAAAAATAATGTTGTAGTTCTATTCAGCTTGAGAATTAGAGCAATTTTTCTTTTTATGGATCTGAATTTCATGGAGAAATGAAGTTGTATGAGAGGGTGGAAGTCTGGTTCATGAAGCTTCGTGCATGGCTCAATCATGGCAAACCCTAGCTCATTGGAGAAGATGACTCCCCCAACGTTGGATTGTGCACATGACTTTGACTCAGAAACTCATCCAACGGCCTTTGTTTAAACTGAAAATAAGAGGGAATTCAAAGATGCAAAACGCGTCGTTTCATTAAACGACTCAGACTGGGCTTAAGTTGCCATTGCTAATCACACCACCACTTTCAAGGCCCAACCTCAATTGAACTAATATATTTACTTTCTGCACCGTTTTTTGGTTATTTTTCTTTTTGTGTTTTTCTGATTAGCTGGGCCCAGACGCGCCTTGCTATGCGCACCCCCAGTCTGGGCCCATCATCCTGTTTTCAATGCAAATAATTACTGACTGCACCCCTAACCATTCTAAATCATGTTAATTTCATTCATTTTTTTTAATTCTTTGAAAAATCATAACAAATTGAAAATTCCATATTTTTAAGTGGTTGTTTTTGCATCTTTTTTATATTTCTGTTAAGAAAATTGTCATATAATAAAATTAGCATTTTATTTTATCCTTGCATTTTTAGTATATTTTTCCTTTAAATAGGTTTTAAATGATGTTTAGTTTAATACTTGATCTTGTTGATTTTAGTTTAGCTAGATCCTTTTATATTTTGGACCCATTCTTTTTAGAGTACTTCACTTAGGACTTTAATTTTCATATGAGATTTAATTCATGATTTTAGGACTAAATTTTAGATGGTTTGTTTAGGTGTGATTAGGAGAATCAAAACTAGGGTTTATATATAACATAGGTGTAATAAATCATTTCTTTTAGGAGTTGTAGTTTGAATTTTGGGGTATGGGACTATAGGGGTATTATGGGTAAAGAATAGATCCCTTAGAAAATATTAGACTTCCCCTATTCTACTATTACTATTAGTATATTGCTTGTATTTGATTGATTGTGTGGTGTGCCCTCTCTAGGGTTATTATTTGACTGTGTGGGGGTATTGGGCCTGCTTGGGGTTTGGGTTTGAGCTGAAGACCTTGCTGATGAAGTCCATTGAAGACTAAGAGAATGAAGACCAATTTCCAGAGTTGATGAAGAAATTCTTGCTGGCAGCTGTTGAGGAGTGTAGGATCTAGGAGTTAGGCAGAGCCCTAGAATAACAACTTGATTCACAAACATGGAAGGTCTTGTTTGCCTCCATTCTTTCTCTATGATTCAAAGTCTCTTTTAAATATCCACCTCCTTCCTTTGGAAGGATTAGTGAATGTATTTAAAAGATAGAACTTTTGAGAGAAAATTGTCTGTATCATGTTAACAGTTAGTGAGCCACCCTTGGTAGGCAACTAACTGCTTAACACCCCAGTTCATCCTCTTGATTGGTTCCTTAGCTTGGAGAGTGAGACTTGAAGAAAAGCACTGAGGATTGAAGATAGAGACCTTGCTTGAAGGCTTGAAGATGAAGACTGATGCTTGCTTGAAGCCTGTAGATAGTTGAAGATGACTTGAAGACAGATGCTGATGAAGACTGATGTTTGCTGTTTATTTTTGCTATTTATAATTTTTGATGTATTGTTTGAATTTCCCTGACTGTATTGTTTGCCATTAACCTGTTAGGTTGAAAGCGAATATTGTTCGCTTTTGCCTGTTGTTTTCTAGGTTCGAGGTTGAGTGGGACTCCCTTGCCTCGCTTGTATTGCTGCATTCATGCATTTTACTGCTTTATTATATATGCTATTGTTTCTGTTTCCGTTTATCCCTTAGGATCTCTGTTTCTCTCTGTGCAAGAGAGGAACATTATAGACATTAGGTCTTAACCCATGCATGATAACATTAGGTTAGTTTAATTCCCTTTTAAACCATAGGTTAGAGTTCTGTCTCTTCTTTCTCAAAACAAACAGAAAAACACAATAAACATTTCGAACACAATAAAAGACACTTCTTCCGTAAAAGAATGTGAACTCATCAAAACGTCAATTTTTGTCCGCTTGGACTGTTAATCAGAAAAACCCTTTTTTAGAAGGAAATAAAAACAATCAAGACAGACTTGTGTCGTACGTGGCCCGAACTACGTTTGCTCTGATCTTTCATGTTGTATGAAAGTACGTAGGCATAGGATGCGATATCCTAGCGAGCAACCTTCCCCTCCTTTCCCGTAGGTAGGCGAACTACGTTGACTCTGATTTCTCGTTCCAGACGGGAATACGTAGGCATAAAGTGCGATACTTTGCCGAGTCATTTTATTTTCTTTTTAACCACAGACCTGTAGAATAGATAGAATAACAATCCGTACCAGAAAACAAGCGTGGATCCCGTTGAGTACGACGGACGTGAGGGGTGCTAATACCTTCCCCTTGCGTAACCGACTCCCGAATCCAGGATTTGGTTGCGATGACCATTCCTTTCCCCGTTTTGCGTTAGGTTTACCTCTTCCTTTCCCTCCGTTGGGATAAATAACGCACGGTGGCGACTCTTCTGTTCAGCCGGCGCCGATTTTCGCAGTAGCGACAGCTGGCGACTCTGCTGGGGATCCAACGTCCCCTGGCTGCTAAGGACTGCGATAGTTCCTTATGCATTTGGGATCCAACGTCCCTTAAGCGAGTCAATCCTAGCGCTTGTTCTCCCGTCGAGGATTTTGTATGGATTTATATTTTTGTCATTTACTTTCAAGCATTATATTATTGTTATTATTGTTGTATTGGGGTTGTGACGGGTGATCCTATGATTGAGAGATAAGCCGGACCTGGGCTTGAGTGCACTTAGAATTAGAGTAGAAAGTAGTGGGCGCGTTCCGGCTTTGCTTGCATTAGTGTCCCATAAAATCTACACTCGGACGAGGTTCTTCTGGTTGACTTCTTTTTCTACCCTTTGGGTCGAAGGGGTTGTTGGTTAGTTGGATTGTCGACTCCGGGAACCGATCATTTGGAAGTTGGCTAAGTGAGGCCTCTTCAGGATTTGATGATGCCACTCCTTCTGGGAATCGTATCATCAACCCTGAAAGTCTGTGACGCCGACGACCGCATAGGATGCCATACCATTGTCAGTTACTAGGACACCTACCTGTGAGAGGGTTTGGGGTTATGCAGGTAACTAGACCTTCAGATACCGGTTTGTTTCTTGATCTGAGATTCTGGGTATTTATGGACAGTTGTGAGGTCTATCAGAGACCAGTTGAAGTTATGATATGAGACCAGTCAGAGTTATGTTATGGGGTCTATCAGAGACCAGTGTTGGAGCTTTGTATTGGGTCTGTCCAAGACCAGGGTTTGAGGAATTCTGGAGGGTCTATCTGAGACTTTTGATATGGTTCAGGCTTCTCAGCTATGGCATTTGGTCCCTGTTGCATCTATTTGCATTGCATTGCTTGCATAACCATTATCATTGCATCCCATTAACGTGTGTCCGTGCTGCAGGTGCATTTGCATATTCCCTGATTCTAGTGCCCGAACTTCTGCTTATCGATCATGGCTGGTTTGAGAAAGACAGTCGCGTACAAGTTACCTACACCTGACATTACTCCCTTACTTGGTCTGATGTCCCTTGCTGATGAGGAGGTTAGGAGAAGTTTCAGGATGAGTCATGGAAGATTGTTGAGACTGGTTTGCAAGCCAACTGCTGTTGAGATGAATGGGTTGTACACCTTGATGCAATTCTATGACCCTGCATTGAGATGTTTCACGTTTGCTGACTTTATTTTGGGGCCTACCATGGAGGAATACGCGGAGTTTATCGAGCTTCCGGTACAAAATAAGGTTCCTTTCATCCATCGTGACGCTAAGCCCCAGCTGGAGGACTTAGCTAAGGCCTTGCACATGAATGCTTCTGAACTATTAGTGACTTCTTGGCTCGGGGTTCCGGGTTTCTCCCTTGATTTTCTGGTTGGCAAAGCTCAAGAGTACGCCAAGAGCGGATGCTGGATAGTCTTTAATGCTATCTTGGCTCTATGCATCTACGGAATAGTGTTGTTTCCCAACTTACCCAATTTTGTGGACTTGGACGCTTTTCATCTGTTCGCTGCTGGCAACCCGGTACCCACTTTGATTGGAGATCTCTATCATTCATTGATCACACTAAAATTCACCGTATTTCTGACTCCGATTTCGCATGCATTCTTAGCTTTTATTGTTGTTTTGCTTTGTTATTGCTTTGTTTTCTTATGTTTTCAGGTTTTTATAATAATCGGAGCTCGAATCGGGAAAAGGAGCGAAAAAGGAGTGAAAACGGACGAAAACCTAGAAATTCAGCATTTTGCACTTACGGCACCCACTGTGGCGGGCGCCATGGGGTTAGCCATGACGTGGCCACGTCTCAAGACCACTCCTCAACCTCCAAGACCCACAATCCCCACTCCATCATCCCCTGTAGGGACCGTGGCGGGCGCCATAGGCCTGTGGCGGGCGCCACAAGGCAAAAAAATCCACAACCTCCACTTTTTAGTGGAGGGGCGTCCCGGTCATTTCGCGCTTTCAGTTTCTCCTATAAATAGGACCTTAGATTTTCGTTTTTCTTCATCCAGAATTAGAATCCTCTAGGCATATATCAGTTATAAAGCAGTTGCCATTCCACATCGGAGTGCCTCTGCAATCGAGTGATCGAGTCTGTAATCTGTCTGTGGTTCGAGTTTTGGAGCACTCTGGAGGAAGTTAATCCTGCCGCCATTTTAATTCCAGTTAGTATTTTATTTTTCCGCATTGCTTTACTTTTATTTATTTTCTCGCACTTTACTTTGTTTATTTCCCGCACTCGCATATTTACGTTGTTTATTTCCCGCACTCGCACATTTACGTTGTTTATTTCCCGCACTCGCACATTTACTTTGTTTATTTCCCGCACTCGCACATTTACGTTGTTTATTTCCCGCACTCGCACATTTACGTTGTTTACTTCCCGCACTCGCTTTAAATTACTCATATGAAAAACTATAAAAAGAATATTTACTTTATCATGTCTAACTAATCCCATAAAGGTTAGAATGTAAGGATCGTAATTAAACCAGTAATCAGTATAATTGTTCGTGGAAACACCTAAGGGCTATTTTATCTTTCAATTCAAGTAATTGTTTTTAACTATTTCAAAAACAGCCAAAAGCGCTTTGTATAGTTCATTAGGAGTTTTTAGATTAAAAAGAAAAGAGATTTTAAAACGATTTTCGGACGCGTTATGAGATTTAGAGTCTGGTTCATAAGAACCTCTTTTTGCTAAGAAGTCCAGGTTAAAATACTTTTCAACTTTGTTAAGAAACTATATTTCTTAAAAATAGGTTTACTACTCTAACGCAGTACGCACCTTTTTATCCGTGACAATAGGAGGGGTTGATTAGAGAGTACAACTCGGTTCTGAATACGCGAAAGCGACAGTTCCTGTTAAATTAGTTCTTTTCAAAGGAGAAAACATTGCCCATAAGTAGTTCCATTAACAAGTACTGGATTATCATTGATTACGTGAATTACATTCGAGCCTGTCTTTTATTTATTATTTAAAATTATAATTTTATTTACCATTGCACCCTTACTAAAACCCTTAAAAATAGTTGCCTTAGATAAACACCATAACAACAGGTACGATAGATTGACACTTGGTCTCTGTGGATTCGATAATCTTTTATATTACTTTGACGTGATTCGTACACTTGCGAAAAACACGCCATCAAGTTTTTGGCGCCGTTGCCGGGGACCAATATCGTCAAATTTCATTACCCTGTAGTTATACCGTTTAGACTAAGGTTGTTACCCACCGGTCAATGCGAAAGACTCGCAGTGCCGGAAGTTTAGTAGACCCTCTAGCTGAACCTGAACGTTACGCTCGCGCACGTTTATTTTTCCATAGGAATAGGAGAGCTATGGCAGATCAAAATCGAAGACCTCTTAAGGACTTCGCCCGACCATCAAACGAGGAACCTAGTTCCAGTATAGTAAACCCCGCTATCCCAGCCAATAATTTTGAACTTAAACCATCCCTGCTGCAATTAGTGCAACAGAGACAATTCGCAGGTCTCGCTACTGATAACCCGAACCAACATTTAAAAAACTTTCTTCAATTAGCAGACACCTTTAAAACCAATGGAGCTTCTCCTGAGGCAATACGCTTAAGATTATTTCCCTTTTCCCTCAGAGATAAAGCTCTATCATGGTTAGATTCCCTTCCACCCAATTCAATAACAACTTGGGATGACCTTAGAAAAGTTTTCCTTGCTAGATATTTTCCCCCAAGTAAGACCGCTCTTCTTCGAAACCTAATAACTAGATTTACCCAACACCAAGGAGAGTCGTTGTTCGAAGCCTGGGAGAGATATAAAGAACTATTAAGAGCATGCCCACACCATGGCCTAGAGAATTGGCTAATCATCCAAACCTTCTATAATGGACTTCTTTATAACACTAAAATGACCATCGACGCTGCCGCTGGTGGCGCACTGATGAACAAACCTTACCCTGAAGCTAGTGCCCTTATCGAGGATATGGCCCAAAACCATCAATCATGGGGAGTAGAACGAGCGACAGTGGAAAAGAAGGAAGCCCAAGGAGGAATACATGAGCTAAGCTCTATAGACATGATGCAGGCTAAAATGGACGCGTTGGCCCTTAGAGTCGAACATATGTGTACAACTCCGAATACTGTTGCCGCAGTTTCGCCGAATTGTGAGATATGTGGAACGCAAGGACACCAATCCGCCGAATGCAATCTGTTGAATGAAACCAACACTGAGCAAGTGAACTATACCCAAGGGAACCCATTTTCAAACACATATAACCCTGGATGGAGGAATCACCCAAACTTCTCCTACAAAAATAATAACCCTACCCAAAATACCGCACCTCCGAGACAACAAGGTTACCAAGCCCCTAGAACAAATCAACCTATGCAACCTGTACCACCTAGCCCGAGCTTTGAGGAAGTTGTAAAAGATTTTATCGTTGCTCAAAAACAACAAAACAAAGAGTTCATGAACCATAACGTCCATGTTAACGAACTAATTACCAAGTTAGGAACCAAGGTTGATCAAATTATTACTCATAATAAGATGCTTGAAACCCAGATCTCTCAGGTAGCGTTAAACCAAGCCCCACAGACTACACCTGGAGGACAGTTCCCTGGACAACCTCAACAAAACCCGAAAGGGCAAGCTAATGCCATTACTCTACGAAGTGGAACCGCTTATAAGGAACCTTTAAACCCTAGATTAAGTGAGCCCGAAACTTCTGAGAGGAATGAGGAAAAGGAACCAGAGAAGCCTGAAACCCCGGAAAGTCAAGAAAAAGGAGAAGAACCTAAAAATAAAACCTATGTACCGCCACCGCCATACAAACCACCAATACCTTACCCTCAAAGATTAAAGAAAACCCAAATCGATAATCAATATCAAAAATTCGTTAAGGTTATAGAAAAACTTCACGTAGAAATCCCCTTTACAGAAGCCATCACCCAAATACCTTCTTATGCTAAGTTTCTCAAAGACATACTTACAAATAAACGTAGACTCGAAGATCCGAAACCCGTGGAATGTAATTCTATTTCCGAAAATAGGTTAGCAAAGAAAGATAAAGATCCCGGAAATTTTTCCATTCCTTGTGTTTTGGGGAATCATGTCATCGAAAAAGCTTTTCTAGACTTAGGAGCTAGTTTGAGCTTAATGCCTTTAGCAGTTTGTGAGAGATTAAACTTAGGAGAATTACAACCTACTAAGATGTCACTTCAATTAGCCGATAGATCCGTTAAATACCCTATAGGCATACTTGAAGACGTCCCTGTTAGGATAGGTCAGCTGTTTATACCTACTGATTTTGTTGTCATGGACATTAAAGAAGATGACGACATACCAATCCTCCTAGGTAGACCGTTCTTATCGACTGCTGGAGCCGTAATAGATGTTAAAAAGGGAAAACTAACTTTTGAGGTAGGTGGCCAGAAGATAGAATTTATATTGTCAAAATTTCTTATGGCACCTGTGATAGGAGATTCTTGTTATGCCTTAGATATCATCGAAGAATGTATTAGGGAATTAGAACAAGAAGAAGAAACTGAATCTATAAAATTGCCATCAACCCTTATTTTGGAAGATGACAATTATAAAACACCCTACATTGATGATAACCTTCACGAATGTTTATCTCTTACCCCAGATCCTATGCCTTGCCCTATAAAACCGACCGTAAAACTTAAGGAACTGCCTAAAAACCTGAGATATGAATTTCTTGATGAAGATATGAACCGTCCAGTTATAGTCAGTGCTACCTTAAACCAAGAAGAAACCGATCAATTATTAGAAGTTTTACGTAGGTACCCCTCAGCCTTAGGATATAAGATCTCTGATCTAAAAGGAATAAGCCCATCCGTATGCATGCATCGGATTTTGCTTGAAGAAGATTCAAAACCTTCTAGAGAACACCAACGTAGAATAAATCCTATAATGAGTACTGTAGTTAAGACTGAAGTTCTTAAGTTACTAGAGGCAGGTATAATATATCAGATCTCGGACAGTAAATGGGTGAGTCCTGTGCATGTAGTACCTAAAAAGGGAGGCATCACAGTCGTGCAAAACGAGAAGGGCGAACCTGTAGCAAAAAGAACTGATGGAGGTTGGCGTATGTGCATAGATTATAGAAAATTAAATAAAGCAACTAGGAAGGACCATTTCCCATTACCATTCATAGACCAAATGTTGGAGCGCCTAGCCAGACACTCTTACTTTTGTTATTTAGATGGATATTCAGGATTCTTCCAAATACCTATTCACCCCGAAGATCAAGAAAAAACTACCTTTACATGCCCAGTTGGAACCTTTGCCTATAGAAGAATGCCTTTTGGACTTTGTAATGCTCCTGCAACTTTCCAACGCTGCATGATGTCTATCTTTGCTGATTATTTGGATGGAATCATGGAAGTATTTATGGACGATTTCTCAGTTTGTGGGTCAGATTTCAAAAATTGTCTTGTCAACCTTGAGAAAATCCTGGAGAGATGTGTGGAGGTAAACCTTGTGCTAAATTGGGAAAAATGTCATTTCATGGTCACCGAAGGGATTGTTTTAGGACATATAGTTTCCGAAAAAGGTATAGAGGTAGATAAAGCAAAAATAGAAGTCATAGAGAATCTAAAACCGCCGAAGACTATCAGGGAGATAAGAAGTTTTCTTGGACATGCCGGATTTTACCGACGTTTTATCAAGGATTTCTCCAAAATAACAAAGCCCTTAACTGGTCTTTTAATGAAAGATGCTGAGTTCATCTTCGATGAAAAATGTACTGAAGCATTTAATCTTCTGAAGCAAGCTCTGATTTCAGCACCTATAATGAAACCCCCTGATTGGTCGGAACCGTTTGAGATAACGTGTGACGCCAGTGATTATGCTGTTGGAGCCGTTCTAGGTCAGAGAAAAGATAAGAAGTTACATGTGATTTATTATGCCAGTAGAACCCTAGACGCGGCACAGCTCAACTACGCAACAACCGAAAAAGAGCTCCTAGCTGTAGTTTTTGCAATAGACAAATTTAGATCTTATCTAGTAGGAGCCAAGATTATAGTTTACACCGACCATGCTGCCATTCGTTACTTACTAAGCAAAAAGGATGCCAAGCCTAGGTTACTTCGATGGATTCTATTATTACAAGAGTTTGATTTGGATATCCGTGACAAGAAAGGCACTGATAATGTGGTAGCTGATCACCTATCTAGGCTAGAATACCTGAAACCTGATCCAGTACCCATAAATGACGATTTTGCCTACGATAGACTGATAGCCCAACTAGAAACCATTGAAGATGATAACCCAGACCCTCATGAGCAATTTCATAAATCCTTAGCTATAAGCAATGTACCTTGGTATGCAGATTTTGTTAATTACCTAGCCGCTGACATCATACCCCCTGATCTAAACTACCACCAGAAGAAGAAGTTCTATAGTGATGTGAGAAACTTCTATTGGGACGATCCATTTCTTTTCAAGAGAGGTAAAGATGGCATTTTCCGCCGTTGTGTTCCAGAAGAAGAGGTAAATAATATAATTGAGCATTGTCACTCTGCACCCTATGGTGGACATGCAAGCACATCTAAGACCTACGCCAAGATTCTTCAAGCTGGCCTATTCTGGCCTACTATGTGGCGTGATGTCCATGCTTTCATTGTCAAGTGTGACAGATGCCAACGCACAGGAAATATTTCAAGACGTAATGAAATGCCGTTAAGAAATATCCAAGAAGTAGAACTCTTCGACGTATGGGGTATAGACTTTATGGGACCGTTCCCACCATCTTTTGGAAATCAGTACATATTAGTAGCTGTTGACTACGTGTCTAAATGGATTGAAGCTATCACCGCACCCACAAACGACACCAGAGTAGTCATCAAATTATTCAAGAATTATATATTTCCCAGGTTTGGAACACCCCGTTTAGTCATAAGTGATGGAGGATCACACTTCATATCGAGAATATTTGATAAACTTTTAAGCAAGTATGGAGTTAAGCATAGAGTAGCAACACCATACCACCCACAGACCAATGGACAAGTGGAAGTATCTAATAGGGAGATAAAACAAATCCTCGAGAAGACTGTCTCTATATCTAGAAAAGATTGGTCGCAGAAACTTCAAGAAGCATTATGGGCCTATAGAACCGCTTTCAAAACTCCTATAGGAACAACCCCTTATCAACTGGTCTATGGAAAATCATGTCACTTACCATTTGAGTTGGAGCATAAGGCCTATTGGGCCATCAAAACTTTGAATTTGGATTACTTGACAGCTGGTGAGAAACGTATCCTTGATATCCACAAATTAGAAGAGCTCAGACAATCTGCCTACGAAAATGCCATCATATACAAAGAAAGAACAAAAGCTTGGCATGACAAAAGAATCATAAGAAGAGACTTCAAAATAGGCGATCCTGTTCTCCTGTTCGATTCTAGGTTACGACTATTTCCAGGTAAACTCCGTTCGAGATGGACTGGCCCTTTCGAAGTATCTAAGATCCTGAGATCCGGTGCTATTGAAATCAAGAACCAAACATGTAAACCGTTCATAGTCAATGGACAGAGGTTGAAGCCCTACGAAGGAGGTGACATTCCAACAACATACACCTGTCATACTCTGAGTGATCCACCATATCCTTCCAATGATGTTTAAATATCGGTCGTCGAGCTAATGACGTTAAACAAGCGCTGCATGGGAGGCAACCCATGGTTTTTCTTATTTTTGTACTTTTTATTTTTACTTTATTTTAATTTGTTTATTTTATTATTATGTCAGGACTCACGATTGAATGTTTTATGTGCTTTCAGGACTTGTTTACTAACCTTGTACAGAATGCAGAACCCTGATGACATGCACGTGGCCTTTAGAGATGATGCACAGAGAGAGCGTTACTATGTTCACATGAGACGCCCTATGGCTCCTACCAGGTACCCTGACCATGACTGCATGGATGCCTTGGGGATAGAGCCAAGCGTCAGATTTTTATGCCATCAACTCCAGTGGGACCAGTTTGACGACAGGAACAACACTTATAGGAACCTGACTCTTGAGTTCCTCAGCTCGTTTCATCATGACCCTTGGGCTGGACCCGATGGACTCGCTGTTTTCAGGTTGTTCGGGATTGACTACTCATTCTCTCACAAAGGGTTTGGTGATTTACTAGGTTTCCAGACTACTCCTGATGCTATTCCAGAGACTCCGATGGGGTATTTTATGAGCAGAGAAGTGGAAAAGTTTTGGACTAAAATATCAGGCGGAGGGAGCCAAGATCCTTCTACCCAGTTTTCTCAGGTAATCCACAACCCTGCATTGAGGTACTTCCAGATGATTCTATCACATTCTTTCCTAGGTTTTCCAGAGACAGAGACACTGCTAAGTGAAGAGGAGATTTTCCTACTGTTTTGTGCGACTCAGTCTCGCCCTGTTGCTTGTGGCAACTTTCTACTGAAGGGCCTTGCTAGTGTTGCCAGATCATCAGTAGGAATCATCCATGTCGGTGGGATTGTTACACAGATTGCTACTGCATTGGGTTTGTCTCGCAAGCTATTGCACCTCAGGACCTTCTGCCGCTACACCACCCTGGATATTGATTTTTGTCTTGATAGAGGACTGATGAGGAGGGCTTCTTTTGAGCCCAACAGGTTTAGATTGCTGATCGACGGTGAAGCGATACACTACTTTACATTACCAGATCCGCTGATGACCAGTGTCCATGATCCTGCCAATTGGAGTTATGCTCTAGAGGGTTATGGAGAGACTGTCGAAGAGCCGAAATCGCCTCCCGCCGCTGAGTACACTCCTACACCTCTTACTCCCCGAATCACTGTTATGTCTAACAATATGTCTCTGCAGCCACCTGACCTACAAACACAGATTTATGAGCTCCGCAAGGAGACTGCCCTGCTCAAGCAGGAAGTGGCAGACTTAGAGTTACAGATGCAGGTTTCTGATCTCACTCATGCCTCAGAGACCGATGCTCTACATCAGGCGATCGACGAGCTTCGGAGGGAGATAGCTGAGATTCGTGGATCAAGCCAGGATAAGAAACCTACCACATGACTCATTCCACCCTGACAGCACTACCCTAGTATTTAACTTACTTTTATTTATCGCATTTCCAGACATATTTTACTTTATTGCAGCTTTTACATTTTCATGCACTTTGAATTCCTTATATATATACATATTATGCACTAATTTTTATTTTTTCTTTTTCTTTTTTGATTTTTAATTATTTTATTTTTGTCGTGCAAAGAAAAAAATATATAAGACAAAAATATGCAAGCCAATGCCTTGAAAAGAAGAAGAAAACGCTATTCAGACCCCCCGGAAGACCAAGGTGCAAGGAAGGCCCAAAAGGAGGATCCAAAACCACAAGGCCCAGGAAATGGCCTTGTGGCGGGCGCCATAGGCCCTGTGGCGGGCGCCACACCGTATCAACAAGCAAATACGGGATTCAATCCCCATTTCCACCATTTTCATCCCTCTCTTCACCAAAAACCCATTTTTCCAACCTTCCAAATCCTCCTTGAACCCCATTAAAGCTCCCCCATTTCCAAAATACCCTCCATCCATAAAACATATCCAACATCCATTTCCATTTTCATCCATCAAAAACCAAAAAAATCAAAACTTTATCATTCCCCTCATAAACCACTTTTCTACTATTTTCACTACCTAAGGAGCTTTTCAACAATGGAGTTCAACGGATTTATTCTTCGTGATGGAAGACCGGGCGAAAGGCAACGGAAAATTATTCAGAGGCTTCAAAGTCGAGAAATCCTCTCGACTAGGTACGTCGACGATAACTGTCTGTATGCTTTGGGTATTTATCATAGTGTTTTTAATTTATTAGAATTTCTAGGCTTGCATAATATTTTCATTAATCAGGAACCTACCTATGAGAGGCTGACAACTGAGTTTTTGAGTTCTTTGATATACACTGTCAGTCCTGACACTACTAGCACTGTCGGTACTGTTATTTTTAGATTATTTGGAATTGAATATGAATTCAGTACCAATGAGCTAGCAGATTTGTTAGGAATCCCTCATAGGGAAGGTTCGATTTGTGAGGCACCTTTGGATGCTGAATGGTCGGCCGAGGTATTTACCTTCTGGCTAAGGCTTTCAAGTACTTCAATTAATTCTTTTGAAGGGATACTTGCGTCGACCATTCACAACCCGCCCATAAGAGTTTTTAGACTTCTTTTGGCATGTACTATTTTTGGCCGGGAAAGTCCAAACAAGGTTAATGCTCGTGAACTCCTATTTTTGCAAGGATGCCTCACTAGAACCCACATCAATCCGGTCCCGTTTATGCTTGCCCACATGACTTTATTTACTAATAAAACAGGACCGATTGTTTTTGGAGGGCTTGTTACGTCTATTGCTCGGGCTCTTGGCCTGAATGATGAGATAGCTACACTTGAACCACTACCTCCTCGCACAATTAATTTAAAATTTCTGAAAGACATGAAATTGTGCCGAACAAGGAGAGAAGGTGGTTATGAGTTGATGGTTCATGGGGTAGCTATCCCATCTGTTGCTTTACCATGCAGTAGACGTACTGATGTACGTGATGAAAGGAACTGGACCTATGATCTTAACGCTCCACGTGTTTTGGGTCCACTTCCTCCTAATATTCCCGATGGGGAGGCACATGACACTGATGATGAGTATGATCGGAGAGAGCAGTCTCCCATCCCTCACATGTCCCCCCATCGTCCTTCACAGTCACACACTGCACCATCTTCCTCTAACCCTGTTGCAGGTACTGCTCCTGGATTCTTTGTCACCGAGGAGATGTGGCGTGATATGACAGCTAGAGAGGAAAGGCGTGATGGCCTTCTCTCTACTATTTCACAACAGCTGACGGACAATATGAGCTTCATGCGACAATCGCGATTGGTTTCGGATCGTTCCTATAGCAACGTTTGCCGTACCTTGAACGCTATTTCATTAGAGCAGAACCGTCAGAGAGAGTTCAACAGCCGACACTACCAGCTTGTAGAGGCTACTCAGGGTTCCATCTTGGGTAACCTTCGAGAGGTCCGGAGTGCTCAGGCTGCTTTATCAGCACGACTCGACCGGAGGGACCAGCATCGTAGTAGATCCCGTCGTTCCAGACCATCACATCAGGACGGCGAAGGCACCAGTGCCCCTCCTCAGTAGTCTTTTTCCAGGTTACCCCCCTTATCTTATTTCGAAACATTGGGGACAATGTTCGATTTAAGTGTGGGAGGGGATTTTATTGCTTTCTGTTATTTCCCTTTTTAGTTAATTTCCTTTCAGTTATTTCCCTTTTCAGTAATTTATTTTTCTTAGATAATGCATGAGTCTGACGAGTCACCAGTATAGTGTCTTTTTAGTTCATCTTCATTTTTTCCCATTTCCTTAGCCTTACCAGAAAATTTTTAAAAAGAAAACAATGTTGTTTCACATGTTTTTTGGGCTTTGAGACAGGTTTAGATTAGGATGTGGTGACTTAGGTCAACTTTTTGAAACATCAGAACCATTTTAGCACCATAGACCTCCTGAATATAGGAATCACTCCTAAACCCCACCACCATGGCCTTTACTATCATTCAAAAAAATTGTCCTAAGTAGTTTATTTTAGCAGTCAGCTCCGGCCTAAGCATACTCTACGTAGGGGGCCGATGAATATAAGTGAATGATCCAGTGCTAATAAAAAAGAAAAAAAGGCAAACTCTGGTATAGGTGACCCTCACAAAGTCATTTAAACCGAAAAAAAGAGAAGAAAAAATTTTTTGCCACAAAAAGAAAAAAAAAAAAAAAATTGCAAGTCACCTATTGTTAGTTGGTTCAGAGGTATCTGGCACTGAACTTGGTAGGGCGGATTACGATCCGATCCCCCGCAGCTACATTTAGGCGAAATAAAAACAGGTTTACACATGCTTATGTGCCAGAAACCTTATGTTATGGATCAGAATCACTAACCGGTCACTCTACTATGAAGCATGTACGGATAACGGGCTTAATGTGATTGCGCCTGAATGAAAAGGACACAAAAAGATGAGAAGATAGGCCTAGGTATCGTGGGATGACATGGAGTGGTTAATATAGGATTGAAGTTTGTGTTTGTGTTACTATGGTACCCTTGGTTCACTTAGTTAGTATCTGTCACTGCATCCTGACTTGAACTTAGAATCCCTTTAGCCCAAAGACAAGTGTTGACACCATATTTTCTTAAGCTTTAATGTTTGCTTGAGGACAAGCAAAGGTTTAAGTGTGGGAGAATTTGATCACACTAAAATTCACCGTATTTCTGACTCCGATTTCGCATGCATTCTTAGCTTTTATTGTTGTTTTGCTTTGTTATTGCTTTGTTTTCTTATGTTTTCAGGTTTTTATAATAATCGGAGCTCGAATCGGGAAAAGGAGCGAAAAAGGAGTGAAAACGGACGAAAACCTAGAAATTCAGCATTTTGCACTTACGGCACCCACTGTGGCGGGCGCCATGGGGTTAGCCATGACGTGGCCACGTCTCAAGACCACTCCTCAACCTCCAAGACCCACAATCCCCACTCCATCATCCCCTGTAGGGACCGTGGCGGGCGCCATAGGCCTGTGGCGGGCGCCACAAGGCAAAAAAATCCACAACCTCCACTTTTTAGTGGAGGGGCGTCCCGGTCATTTCGCGCTTTCAGTTTCTCCTATAAATAGGACCTTAGATTTTCGTTTTTCTTCATCCAGAATTAGAATCCTCTAGGCATATATCAGTTATAAAGCAGTTGTCATTCCACATCGGAGTGCCTCTGCAATCGAGTGATCGAGTCTGTAATCTGTCTGTGGTTCGAGTTTTGGAGCACTCTGGAGGAAGTTAATCCTGCCGCCATTTTAATTCCAGTTAGTATTTTATTTTTCCGCATTGCTTTACTTTTATTTATTTTCTCGCACTTTACTTTGTTTATTTCCCGCACTCGCATATTTACGTTGTTTATTTCCCGCACTCGCACATTTACGTTGTTTATTTCCCGCACTCGCACATTTACTTTGTTTATTTCCCGCACTCGCACATTTACGTTGTTTATTTCCCGCACTCGCACATTTACGTTGTTTACTTCCCGCACTCGCTTTAAATTACTCATATGAAAAACTATAAAAAGAATATTTACTTTATCATGTCTAACTAATCCCATAAAGGTTAGAATGTAAGGATCGTAATTAAACCAGTAATCAGTATAATTGTTCGTGGAAACACCTAAGGGCTATTTTATCTTTCAATTCAAGTAATTGTTTTTAACTATTTCAAAAACAGCCAAAAGCGCTTTGTATAGTTCATTAGGAGTTTTTAGATTAAAAAGAAAAGAGATTTTAAAACGATTTTCGGACGCGTTATGAGATTTAGAGTCTGGTTCATAAGAACCTCTTTTTGCTAAGAAGTCCAGGTTAAAATACTTTTCAACTTTGTTAAGAAACTATATTTCTTAAAAATAGGTTTACTACTCTAACGCAGTACGCACCTTTTTATCCGTGACAATAGGAGGGGTTGATTAGAGAGTACAACTCGGTTCTGAATACGCGAAAGCGACAGTTCCTGTTAAATTAGTTCTTTTCAAAGGAGAAAACATTGCCCATAAGTAGTTCCATTAACAAGTACTGGATTATCATTGATTACGTGAATTACATTCGAGCCTGTCTTTTATTTATTATTTAAAATTATAATTTTATTTACCATTGCACCCTTACTAAAACCCTTAAAAATAGTTGCCTTAGATAAACACCATAACAACAGGTACGATAGATTGACACTTGGTCTCTGTGGATTCGATAATCTTTTATATTACTTTGACGTGATTCGTACACTTGCGAAAAACACGCCATCATTCATTGCACTACAAAAATGAAAATAGAAGAGGAAAGACTGTTTACTGTTGGGCGCCGCTGTTGAATATGTGGTTTAAGAGCCATCTACCCCTAAAGGGACCTTTTGTAGATAGTGCAACTACAGCTGACTGGCCAGAGCGCCTGATGAGATTATCTTCTGAGGACATTGAGTGGTTTGACCGAGACTTGTTGGGGTCTGAGCTTATTTTCAGTTGTTCTGGGTATCCTAATGTTCCGTTGATAGGAAGAAAAGGGTGTATCAATTACAACCCATCTCTGCTCGTTCGCCAGTTTGGATATGCGTTGAAGAACCCACCTCAGGAGGAGGAAGTACAGGAATCTATGTACTTCACCGGTGAGTTGAATGGAGAGTTACTAGCCAAGCTTCAGCACACCTGGATGCGTATTAACAGAAAAGGGAAACCACTGCTGGGGAAGAATGATTGTCAGGCTTATGTACCCTACAAAGTTTGGATCCAGGAGAGGGCAAGGCAGTTGCTGATGCCATTTCCAGCTGCACCAGTCCCTGTTCACATTCCGGTGGAAGAACCAACTACTGTTACCATGGAGGTCTACGAGCAAGTTGTAAAAGAAAAAGAAGCCTTGATGAAGATCAATGAAGGGTTAGAAAAGGAACTGGCTCAGATGCGCAGTGAGAAGAACAAGGTTGTGCATTCTTTCCAACAGTAGATCGAGTTAGTAAACAGGCTAGGTGCTGAACTGACTGAAGAGAAAAAGAAGCGGGAACGCCTGGGGAAAGAGTTCAGAAGCTCTCATGACATGTTGGAATCCAAAAAGAAAGCACTCGATGCCGCCCACCGGGAAATCTCTTCTTGTAACAAGACGTGGAATGCTACGCTAACCAACAACAAAAAGAGGGAAGACAAATTGAAGCAGCAAATTTCTGAACTCGAAGAACAGTTGAAGGCTAGCACTAAGAAGTATGAAGAGGAGGTAATGGCCAGATATAGTCTCCAGAATGCATTGAACAAGGCCATCGAAGGCAAGAAAGAAGCTGTGTCTCAGAAGCGGAAGCTAGAGGATCGCTTCGGAGAAGGGGCATGAGAGGAATCCGCTGGTGATTTGCGACGTGTTCTCAAACGGAGAGATCTACTTGTTGAGGGTCTGCTTACCCGACCGAGTCATCCAGAGACTAAGAAGTTATTAGAGGAATACCAGGCATATGGGAGTACTTGACCATTTCATGTATTAATGTGGATGCTTTATTTGCATTTGTGCTGACCATCACCAGGATTGTTGGTTGAGGTCATGCCTTCTTATTGTACTCATTGATATTGTATTCTGTGGCTTAATGGATTTCTCTGCAATATATGAGGTGTTTTCTATGATTCGGCTCCGAACATCGTATTGCTGTCACTGTCACCGCACTGACACATTCACACTAGAATCGGGGAATGACACGCCCTAATGCACAGACACATATTGCATTGCATTCACATTCATATTGCATTACAGGTGATTATTGAATTGTATCTCATTTCCTGCACTGTACCAGGTCTTTTCAGGATTGAAAGTCAGCGCCCGCACCAATACTCCACTCGTACCAACTGCCGAAGAATTATGGATCAGATGCAGAATGAAATGTAAGACATGCGTGAGAAGCTGGCGCTCTTCATGCAAACAATGGAGACCATTGCGAAAGGCCAGGAGAATTTGCAAGCTTTGGTGCAGCCTCTGTTGGTAAGAAATGCTGGGCACGGAAATGAAGACCACAATTCTGTGCGAGTCGACACTATTCATGGGGACGGTACTCCCACACCGGTGGCTCCACCTGTGGTAAACATACCTGCTGTCAATGTGAACAACGGCGCTGCCGCCGAAAATGGTAACGTTGGAATTGGTAACGAGACTGTCGTCAACAACGTTGGGCTCGGAGATGTCAACCTGGGTGATAATACGGGAGGTAATGGCTTCGGTAATAATGGATTCGGCTTCAATGACCAGGGGTTTGATCATGCTGGGAAGTACGGCTTCAACGCTCAAGGCTTCGGACAGGACGGATTTGGTGTGACTAATCAGGGTTATGGCGGATTCGGAAATGGAAATGGCGCTGGGTTAATGGCTTTTGGACCTGCTGGGGTCGCTCCGGGGTACGATAACAGGGGGCGAGGCCCGATAATGAATCAGACCAGAGTTGGTCGTAACAACGGATACGATGGATACGGAACTGGGAATGGTAATTGGCAAGAAGACCAGCAAGAGGATGCTTTCTCCGGTGGAGGTTTCGAAGGTCCTATAGATGACTCTCAGAGAATCAAGATGCTCGAGGAGCAGATGAAGGGGGTCGTAAATCAAAGTGTTGTTGGCTTAGATATGACAACAATGGGTCTGGTGCCTGGCCTGAGGGTGCCAATCAAATTCAAAGCTCCCACATTCGACAAGTATAAGGGGGATACCTGTCCAAAAGTGCACGTGCGGTCATACTACAGAAGGATGTCGGCGTATTCAAACGATGAGAGGATGCTGATGCATTTCTTTCAAGATAGTTTGTCTGGTCCTTCCCTCGAATGGTATATGGGGCTGGAACCAACTCAGATAAAGACGTGGAAGCAGCTGGCTGAAGCATTTGTGGTTCACTATAAGTACAACAGTGACTTGGCACCCAACCGGGTCCAATTGCAGGGGTTGTCCCAGAAGAAGGGCGAGAGCTTCAAAGAGTATGCGCAGAGATGGCGCGACATGGCTGCTCGAGTTCATCCTCCTTTGGAGGACAAAGAAATGAATGATATGTTCATAGGAACATTTACCGGTATGTTTTATGACAAGTTGTTTCATACCTCTTTGGGCAGTTTCTCAGACTTAATCCTGATGGGAGAGAAGATTGAAAGCAACATTAAACAGGGAAGATTCCAAGCTGAGGAATCCACTTCAGCGGGCAGTAACAGAAGGGCTTTCGGTGGGCATCGTCAAGGTGATGCAAGCGCAGTGTTTGGGGGCCAAGGCCGAGGCCGGGGCAGAGGTCGAAACCAGTACAATCAGCCGCAGCAGGTGGCAAGTGTTACTATTCCATTTCAGCAACAACCAATACAACAACAACAACAGCAACAGCAGCCACAACAGGGGGCACATCCTGTCCAGCGCAGAGCCCAGGGAGGCAAACCAAGGAGGGTGTTTGAAACGCCTCCTTCAACGTATGCAGAATTGCTACAGACGTTACTGGGTTTAAACTTGGTGGAAAAAAGAACTCTGGCACCAATAACAGGCACTCCTCCGTACGGTTACGATGCCAGCAGGCACTGTGAATTCCACTCTGGGGCTCCTGGCCACGATGTAGAGGGTTGCCACGCGTTCAAGCATGTGGTGCAGGATCTATTGGATAGCAAGGCTATCAATTTTGGACAGGCGGGTCCGAACATAGTGCAAAAGCCCATGCCCAACCATGGGGCAAACGCCATTTTAACCGAGGAGGGTTTGAACTTGATTATGAATGTTGACGACCTAAAGACACCGTTGTGCGAGATAAAGAGAAGATTATTGCAAGGTGGTGTGTATCCAGGTTGCGACGAGTACTGTTTAGAGTGTTGGACCCAAGCTGGGGGTTGTGATGAATTGAAGAAGGGAATTCAGACTTTAATCGATGGAGGCACATTGCAATTCGACAGAACGGAAGTTGAAGAACCTGCAGAGGTATCAGCAGACAAGCAAAGTGATGTAGCTACTGTGACGATTCCCCGAAAAACGATAACTATAACGGCGCCGGCCAAGCGACCGCCGATCACTATCACCAAGGTCGGACCAATCCCTTATGAGAGCACTAAGGCAGTCCCCTGGACCTATGGGTTGGAAGTGTATTGTGACGGGGTGAAAATTGATGTTAGTAAGCAGCCAGCTGAGGTTGTAGACAACGTCGTCGGTACCGGAGGTATGACAAGAAGTGGGAGAATCTTCATATCGCCTGAGGTAGAGGCTAAACGACTGGCGAAGGGAAAAGGAAAGATGAATGAGACTGTCCCTGTGCAGAGGAACGAAAAAGAAACGGCATCGAAGGATGTGGAAGAGTTCATGCGCTTGATTCGTAAGAGTGACTATAAGATTGTTGAGCATCTTCAACAGACGCTGTCAAAGATATCCATACTGTTGTTGCTATTGTGTTCTGAAGCTCACAAAAATGCATTGTTGAAAGTTCTGGATACTTCCTTCGTACCCCAAGATGTTTCCGTGAATCAGCTAGAGGGGGTGTTGGCGCATGTGAACGCAGGCCATAGCTTGGGATTTACAGACTTTGATTTGACCCCGAAAGGGAGAGAGCATAACATGGCGTTGCACGTCTCAGTTGAGTGTAGGGGCTCAGTCATGTCTCATGTACTGGTAGATACCGGATCATCCTTAAACGTGCTGCCCAAGAAGGCGATGATGAAACTAGATGTCAGAGGAATCCTGTGTACGCCTAGTGACTTGGTGGTCAGGGCGTTCGATGGCACGCGAAGAACAGTCTTTGGATCCATAACATTACCTCTACAGGTGGGGCCGGAGGTTTTCGCGACTGAATTTTATATCATGGACATCCAGCCAGCATACAGCTGCCTTCTCGGACGACCCTGGATCCATGGTGTTGGGGCAGTCACATCTACCTTGCATCAAAAGTTGAAATACATGGTAGGGGACAGCGTGGTCACAGTCTGTGGAGAAGAAGATATATTGGTCAGCCATCTGTCATCATTCAAGTATGTAGAAGTCGACGGCGAGATTCATGAAACACCCTGTCAAGCCTTTGAAGGGTTGCGCATCAAAGACAAAGGTCCCGGGCCGAGTAAAGCGTCAGAAGTAGCCGTCTCGTCATATAAGGAAGCTCAAGCTCTAGTGGAGACTGGTGAGACAAAAGGCTGGGGCAAGGTGCTGGATATTCCCGTGAAGATGGACCGATTTGGGCTGGGATATCAACCATCGTCATCAACACCTGCTATGGGGGCACCCCGTTTCAGAGGACCGATAACCATCACCGCTAGTGGAGTGTGTCACGAGGCCATCAACGCTGTTTCAGATTCTGAGGAAGGAGACAGTGATTGCGACATGGACGCCTGGATTCAGCCGAGCGTGCCAGGACAAGGATTATGCAATTGGTCTATTCAGGAGATTGTTCCTGTGACTCTCAAACAGTAATACTTTGTTTTTTTTAATTGTTGAATAATCTGGTGTCTTACCCGGGGCATCATGATTTTGCTTAGGGCCGCGCTGTTATGAACATTGCGTTGTTTAATCATTAAATAAAAGGCGTTTTTTCATGTACAAATATTGCGATCTATGTTTTTCCTGTTTTGTATTTTACAATAAAATGGCAACGTGGTTATTCGCTTTATACGCATTTTGAAGCATTTAACCATTCCTTTTGCAGGATAACATTTTCAGATGACATCATTGAACCGCCTATGACTCGTCTCGACTTTGAGCACCCGGTATTTCAGGCCGAAGAAGAGAACGTAGAAGATGGCGACGTGCCCGAAGAATTGTCTTGGTTGGTGAAGCAAGAAGAACGCGTCATTCTGCCTCATGAGGAGGTCATCGAGATTATTAACCTGGGGTCGGAAGGGGTTGAAAAGAACATCCGTATAGGAGCTGCGCTGCGGAGCGACGTCAAGCGAAGACTGGTGGAAATGCTCAGAGAGTATAGGGATGTGTTCGCTTGGTCGTATGAAGACATGCCTGGGCTTGATACAGATATGGTTGTGCACCGCCTGCCGTTAAAAGAAGAATGCCCGCCGGTCAAGCAGAAGCTTCGCAGAACTAGACCCGATATGGCAGTGAAAATTAAGGAGGAGGTCCAAAAGCAGTGGGATGCTGGTTTCCTAGCTGTTACAAAATATCCCTCATGGGTCGCTAACATTGTACCAGTGCCAAAGAAGGACGGTAAAGTGAGAATGTGCGTAGATTACCGTGATTTGAACAAAGCGAGCCCGAAAGATGATTTTCCGCTTCCTCACATCGATGTGCTAGTTGACAACACTGCCCAATTCTCCGTATTCTCCTTCATGGATGGCTTCTCGGGCTATAATTAGATTAAAATGGCGCCAGAGGACATGGAGAAGACTACTTTCATAACGCCTTGGGGAACATTTTGTTATAAAGTGATGCCCTTCGGATTGAAGAATGCTGGGGCAACGTATCAGCGTGCAATGACGACTCTTTTCCATGATATGATGCATAAAGAGATCGAAGTTTATGTCGATGATATGATTGCCAAATCCCAGACGGAGGAAGAGCATTTGGTGAATCTGCTGAAGTTATTCAAAAGGCTTAGGAAGTTCAGGCTGAGACTGAACCCTAACAAGTGCACCTTCGGGGTGAGATCGGGTAAACTGCTGGGTTTTATCGTGAGCGAAAAAGGAATAGAGGTCGATCCTGCAAAAATAAAAGCAATACAAGAGATGTCGACGCCTAGAACAGAAAAAGAGGTGCGCGGGTTTTTAGGGAGGTTGAACTACATCGCTCGGTTCATCTCTCACCTAACAGCTACGTGTGAGCCATTATTCAAGCTGTTGAAAAAAGACCAAGCGGTAACGTGGAATGAAAATTGTCAAAAGGCGTTTGATAAAATAAAGCAGTATTTGCAGGAGCCTCCTATTTTGATACCCCCAGTGGCAGGGAGACCCTTGATTATGTATTTGACAGTTCTTGAGGGAAGTATGGGTTGTGTTCTCGGTCAACACGACGAGACAGGAAGAAAAGAGCATGCGATCTACTACTTGAGTAAGAAGTTTACTGAATGTGAATCTCGATATTCAATGCTCAAAAAAACTTGTTGCGCGCTAGCCTGGGCCGCCAAGCGTTTGAGGCAATACATGCTGAATCACACAACCATGCTCATCTCGAAGATGGACCCTATCAAATATGTATTCAAAAAGCAGGCATTATCGGGGAGAATCGCTCGTTGGCAGATGGTTTTGACTGAATATGACATCCAGTATGTCTCGCAGAAGGCTATAAAGGGGAGTGTATTGTCTGAGTACTTGGCAGAGCAGCCTATTGAGGATTACCAATCGATGAGGTTTGATTTTCCTGACGAGGATATCATGTACCTAAAGATGAAAGATTGTGAAGAGCCGTTGCCCGACGAAGGACCAGAAGTGGGCTCCAAATGGAAGTTGATCTTTGACGGAGCTGTAAACGCCTACGGTAGCGGAATAGGGGCAATCATCACTACTTCACACGGGTCGCACATCCCGTTTACTACTCGATTGACCTTTCCAGTTACCAATAATGAAGCCGAATACGAAGCTTGTATCATGGGGCTTGAAGAAGCCATTGATTTGCGAATCAAAAATCTAGATGTATACGGAGACTCAGCTCTGGTGGTGAATCAAATAAAAGGAGAATGGGAGACACGTCAGCCTAATTCGATACCGTACATGAATTACGCAAGGAGATTGTTGCCTTTCTTTGACAAGGTTGAATTGCATCATGTACCGCGAGCAGAGAATCAGATGGCTGACGCCCTGGCCACTTTGTCTTCCATGTACAAAGTCAATTTCTGGAATGAGGCTCCCAGAATTGTTATCTCCCGGCTTGACAGACCTGCCTTCGTATTTGCCATTGACGAAGCATCTGACGATAAACCGTGGTATTTCGATATCCTTAATTTCCTGAAGAACAAAGAGTATCCGGCTGGGGCATCCAGTCACGATCAGAAGACTCTCAGGATATTGGCGGGTAATTTCTATTTGAATCCAGACGGTGCCCTATACCGAAGAAATCACGACTTGGTGCTACTACGTTGTGTAGACGAAAAAGAGGCGAAGCTGCTCATGGAGGAAATACATGAAGGTACATTTGGTACGCATGCTGGTGGGCATGCTATGACGAGGAAGCTGCTGCGGGCAGGTTATTTTTGGCTAACTATGGAAACTGATTGTTTCAAGTTTGCAAGGAAGTGCCACAAGTGCCAAATCTATGCAGATAAGATCCATGTGCCTCCGAGTCCTCTGAACGTGATGTCGTCACCATGGCCATTCTCGATGTGGGGAATTGATATGATTGGAAAGATCAAGCCGACGACTTCTAATGGACACCATTTCATTCTAGTAGCAGTCGATTACTTCACCAAATGGGTGGAAGTGGCGTCTTACGCAAATGTGACTAAGCAGGTGGTAGCCAGATTCATCAAGAGAGATATCATTTGCAGATATGGAATCCCCGAGCGGATAATCACCTACAACGGTTCAAACCTGAATAACAAAATGATGAAGAAGCTCTGTCAGAATTTTAAGATCGAGCATCACAACTCCTCCCCTTACCGACCCAAGATGAATGGCGCTGTTGAAGCAGCCAATAAGAATATAAAGAAGATCGTCCAGAAGATGGTGGTGACCTATAAGGACTGGCATGAGATGCTACCTTTTTCTTTGCACGGTTATCGTACGACGGTACGCACATCAACCGGGGAAACCCCGTTCTCGTTGGTATATGGAATGGAAGCCGTACTACCACTGGAAGTTGAGATTCCTTCGCTGAGAGTATTACGAGATGTCCAACTAGACGAGGCAGAATGGGTGAAGGACAGGTTGAACCAGTTGAGTTTAATGGATGAGAAGAGGCTAGCTTCTCTAGCATACGGTCGTTTGTACCAGAGCCGAATGAAGAAAGCATATGATAAAAAGATACATCCTCGAAGCTTTCAGACGGGCGATCTTGTGCTGAAAAGGATTCTCCCGCCGCAGGCTGATCACAGGGGCAAGTGGACCCCCAATTACGAAGGGCCATACATTGTCAGAAAAGTATTTTCAGGAGGAGAGTTGTTGTTGTCCACCATGGACGGTGAAGACTTTACGTCGCCTGTGAATTCAGACGCAGTTAAAAAATACTTTGCTTGAAATTGACCCGCTGGACAAAAAAAAAAGAGAGTCCAGGCAAAAATGGGGCATTCTGGCGAACCAAAAACAGAATGAAAGGTTCGGGCAAAAGTTAGGGATAAAATTGAAAAAATGTACACCCGCGAAGTTGAAAACCTACACTGGGCGGCTTCGGCAAAAAAGGGTATCCCGGTGAACTGAAAACCCGTAAAGGGCGGTTCACGCAAAAGTTAGGGATTTGAAAAGCAAATGACTGCGGTCCGAATTTGATACTACTGTGAGAATTGGTGCGGGAGAATATATCTGAGGGGTTGATTATCAGATACAATCTCTTCGGAAGTACGAATACCGGGAAAGCATTAGAGTCGGGCGAGTCATAGGAGGATCAGCTCGTGATGTTCGTCTGCATCCCGTTGCCGACATGTGTACAAATTTGAGTTGTCATTATATTTATGCTTCTTGTGCATACTTGTATATTTGTTGTGCGTAGCTTCCTCTTTTCAGGAGTTACATCCCGTGTACAAAACTCTGCCCATTGAGGGGCCCAATCAATAAAACATGTTATTCAGTACCTGATGCTGGTTCTTTACTGTTTTGTACATGAGAAACGCCTAGGTTTAATGAAACTAGCAAGTGTATAACGTTGTTGGCCCTTGCCAATAATTGCTAAAACTTTGAATTAACTGAAAATAATGTCACTAACGCTAACCTGAATAGATTTGGTTGCGTAGACTTGTCTTGTCTTGTTTGTGGTGTTGCAGGGTTCGTAGCCGCATGAAGTGGACGATCAAAAGATTGCAGTATGGACCAGAAGCTCGTGACAAAAGACTCGATCCCCACGCAGGTCGCGCTTCTGAGATGACAATGTTCCTTACTGAAGCAGGATCAAATTCCCCAGCTAGTCGTAGCTTATCCAAAGGACTTTCTCTAGCAAAGTCGTTTATCCTCAGCAGAGTTTGGCGATTCCAAGATTGTAGGCTGTATTCAGACAGTGTGGTGTCCCCCAGAAGGATTCCCCTATCTCAAGCAGAGTGGTTTGGCCTCAGAAGATTAACATTTCCAACTCGTGAGCCGTACTTAGACAGTCTACCCTTCCCAGTAGGGTCATTTACTCCCCCCAGCGGAGTCAGTTGATTTTCCCCAAGAGAGTCGTTTCGTCCCCAGCGGAGTTCTCTTTCCAGCAAGTGTTGTCTTTCCTCCCAGTGAAACTCAAAGATTAAAAAAGAAAACTCTCCCCGGCAGAGTTGGTTGTGTGCCCTGGCATTTATTTTGTCGGAATACCGTGTGATACCCGTTCACTCCCCAGCAGAAGTCCAATCAGGATTGGCGCATTCAATTATCCCTCAGCAAAGTTGGCTTCACTCTTCCAGCATTTAATTTGCTGGAATAATTCTGTGGCACCTGGTTACCCCCAGCAGAGTTGGCGTTTTCTTCAGCATTTATTTTGCTGAAGCGGTTTCTGTGTCCCAGCAGTTCGAGTCTGCATTTGCATCGGCATATAGTGTCATACTTGCATCCACCAAATAAAAAAAACGTGTAGCATTTCCATGTCGTACGGAGCATTACGCCATTTTCAAACATACGCATTTTTGAAACATAAATCAGGTTAGTTAACCTTTTGCTTTCAGGTGTGTTTTCTTAGCAAGAGTATGGAGTTCTAGCTTAGATCTATGACCAGACATTCTAGGTCTCGCCGTGAGACGTGTGATGATACGGTTCATCTTACTATTTTCCCCACAGAGTTATTAGGTTAAGTTTCTCTTTGTCCCCGAGCAGAGTTATTTGTGTAAATTTCTCTTGTTTTCCCCGCCAAAGTTGCTTGTTGAAGTTTCTCTAGTCCGGCCAGCAGATTATTTTCTTCAAATTTGTTGTTACGTCAGCATCAAAGGGTTTCATGAATCAGAATTTCAGAGGCTGCCGCCGGTTATCAGAACAGGCGTCCGGTAGTTTGGTTTCCAAATATCCCCAGTAGAGTCCGCCTCAAAGTCGCTGTCACGTCAGTGCTAAAAGGTTTGTGGGTTGGGACCAATGGAGTTAGTTACTGTGGAGATAAGCAGAGAAATTGTATTCAGAGTATCTTCCCGTAGGAACAGACGGATGTATTTTCTTACTGATTGACAGGAGTATTTCCCCGGAGTCGTCAAAATTTTATTGCCTATATTGATAGGAGTTCCTCGCGTTGACGAAATATGAGTCCTGACGTGGACAATTTATTCCTATATTGACGGGATTTCTTCGTGCTAGAGAAATGGGTGTCCTAACGTGGACAGATTTATTTCCTCGGGTTGAAGAGATGTGTTAGTCCTAACGTGGACAGATTCGAATTCTCGGTATTGATGGAATGTGAAGTCCTGACGTGGACAAGTTTTATTTCCTCAGCGGGTCGAAGATGTGAGTCCTGACGTGGACAAATCAAGACGAGGTGTGAGTCCTAATGTGGACGATGTATTCCTAACGTGGACGAGGTATTCCTAACGTGGAAAGTTTATTCCTAACGTGGAAAAGTTTATTCCTAACGTGGAAATTTTATTCCTAACGTGGAAAGTTTATTCCTAACGTGGAAAGTTTATTCCTAACGTGGACGAAGTATTCCTAACGGGGAAATTTTATTCCTAACGTGGAAAATTTTATTCCTAACATGGAAATTTTATTCATAACGTGGAAATTTTATCCCTAACGTGGACGATTTATTCCTAACGTGGACAATTTATTCCCAACGGGGACAGGTTATTCCTAACGTGGAAAGGTTATTCCTAACGTGGAAAGTTTATTCCTAACGTGGACGATTTATTCCTGACGTGGACAATTCATCCCTATGTTGATAGGATCCCCTCATGCTGATGAAATGCAGACGAGTCATCCCCAGCGAAGTCGCCGAGATTTTTCCGTGTTGACAGCAGGTGGAGTCCTCACGTGGACAAGTTTTAGTTGAGATTTCTTCGTGTTGATGAAACAGGCGTCCTAACATGGACAAAGTTCTATTCCTGTGTTGTTGAGATGTAAGTCCTGACGTGGACAGATTTGTGTATTCGTGGTTTGACGAAATGTGGACAAGGTTACTACTGTGACAACATAATCTCTATTCGTGTTGACGAATTTGTCCCTCTTCTTGTGTTGATAAGGTTAGTCCAGTTGTGGACAGAGGTGTTTTTGCGAAACGTGTTCAGTACTTGTGGCGTTACATAGGTGGTTGAAAATGAAATCAGAGTCATCAGACGTCGGATCAGTTGTTGTCGTAACAACCAGATTCAGTTGGTGGATGTCGTTCTCCAAACAGTGGTGCAGTTTATTTCTGCGGTTGGCAAATTTCCGGGTTCTTAGTATTCAAACGTCTCGTACCACGAATATTTGAAGGCCGTTCGCGCTTCACCCAGTCGGGTCCAAGTCTCTTGAATAGGGGCAGCTGTTGCACCCTAAAATTTGCTCAACCTATTTCACTTGGTTTATGTTTCAATTGTATTGTCATTTGCATAGTAGATCATATACATAATTCATCTGCATAGCATAGCATAGCAAGTTATCCAACAAGGGACCAAATGCACTTCTTATCTCTATGAGCATATCAAGAGGTTCTTATTCAAATTCAATCTTAGCCAAGTCATCATCTGAGAAGTTAGTGGACCAAGCAGTGGATCTATCTCCTATCTTGAGGGTATTTGAAGATCATCAAAGAAGTTGTGAGCTGTGAATTGAGGTCATGGAGGGTATATAGACATCATGGAATACATGGAGAGTCATTTTGAAAGTGAGACAAGTCATTGATATGATCACAAGAGTTGCAGTTGAAGACAGTCAACTAGGGTTTCATCTGGGTCAACCCTAGGTCAACCCTAGGTCAAATGATTGATTGAAAGGCATCAAGGTCTATTTGAGAGATGTGGGGTGCATAATTTGACATGTATATATGGATGTGGTGTTGTGCCAAGGAGAAATCAAGAGAGATCAAGAAGAAGAGGAGTTTCTAAATTAGGGTTTCTGTGTAAAATCCCCTGATTTAGGTCAAACTTCCAAGCAAGATAATTCAAAATGCAAGCTTCAAATGGATCCTTGGCCAACATGAAACTTGTAGAGGATCTAAATAACTTTAATTTGAGTGGTGGAAGACATCAAGGATATTTATAGAACTCAAGTTATGGTCCTTTCAAGTTACAGGTCATCTGAGGCCTCTGAAATTTTGTCTGTGAAAGTTACTTGTCTTCCAAGCAACTTTTACCCCTCAAGGAGCTTTCAAATGGATTTCTGGTAAACATGAAAGTTGTTACTCATTGTCGTAGCTTTCTAGAAAGGTATGGTATGCCTTCATCTGATTTGTGGAACTCTACTTATGACCTTGGCAAGCAAAGGGTATTTTGGTTATTTGAGAATTACAGGTCATTTCAAGCCTATGCCCAAAACTCATACAAGGAAGTTTCAAATGAAAAACTTCACAACATCAACGTTGTTCCAAATGACATTTTGAGTCTAGAAGAGTGGTCGTGGAAGTTTGGAAATGCTCATAGCTCAAGGTTCCAAATTTGGTCAATTAAAAGGTGAATTTAATGAATAAAAGTGACCTAAAAATGAGATTTTTCATACCATGTCCAAATGGGATGAAATTATAGGTCATTTTGATTGGAAAGAATGTTTTTTGATGATTGGAAATATTAGATTTTTGAGTTTAGTTCAAAGTTTGGAAGTTATCATTGGTTGCTTATGTATGAAGTTACACATGCCAAAACACAAGGGATTTGTGCACAAGAAGTTTCTAACAAGTTCTAGAGGGTTCCATGAGCATCTATATATTGAGTAGGGTGGATCCAATCATTGGTTGGTGATTCATTTGGTTGAAAACTCATAGTTACATCTCATTCCTCAATTTTGCAAATTACACAAAAACTCTATCAAATCTTCATCATTCTCCAAAATTCTTGATCATATCATCATCTACATTCATCATAGAGCAAGTTTCCATCAAGATCTGGTTGAATTGAAGTAGAATTCGTGTGCTACCAACTTCATCATCCAAAGTGCAAGAAGAATTCAATTGCAAGATCAAGAGTATTTGAGCAAGTGTTGTTGCATACAGAACCAAGAACCAAGTCCATTGATCAAGTCCTAAGCCTTGCTAGCTGTGAATCCAAGGATTTCTCCATCTGTTTTCAAGATTACACCAGGTTAGTAATCTCTTCGAATTGGTTAGAATTAGTTAGTATGATGTAGAATCATTAGGTTAGAACTGTTAGGCATAGGTAGAGGATCATTTCCAATGAATTTGAGAGCTTTCCATGGAGTTTGACATTGAAGCACACCAACTGTTTGGAATTAGAACTCTCTTGATATGAAGTGTTAGCACTAGTTCTTTAGCTTAGGTTAATCAGTAATGCAAGGTGGTCATTTTGATGGCAAGAAATTGGAGAAAGAGGAAGTTGGAAGTTTGAGCATCCATGGAAGTAGAGTTATCGGGTTTGGCATTTTAGGGCGTTTTAGTGAAAAATAATGTTGTAGTTCTATTCAGCTTGAGAATTAGAGCAATTTTGCTTTTTATGGATCTGAATTTCATGGAGAAATGAAGTTGTATGAGAGGGTGGAAGTCTGGTTCATGAAGCTTCGTGCATGGCTCAATCATGGCAAACCCTAGCTCATTGGAGAAGATGACTCCCCCAACGTTGGATTGTGCACATGACTTTGACTCAGAAACTCATCCAACGGCCTTTGTTTAAACTGAAAATAAGAGGGAATTCAAAGATGCAAAACGCGTCGTTTCATTAAACGACTCAGACTGGGCTTAAGTTGCCATTGCTAATCACACCACCACTTTCAAGACCCAACCTCAATTGAACTAATATATTTACTTTCTGCACCGTTTTTTGGTTATTTTTCTTTTTGTGTTTTTCTGATTAGCTGGGCCCAGACGCGCCTTGCTATGCGCACCCCCAGTCTGGGCCCATCATCCTGTTTTCAATGCAAATAATTACTGACTGCACCCCTAACCATTCTAAATCATGTTAATTTCATTCATTTTTTTTAATTCTTTGAAAAATCATAACAAATTGAAAATTCCATATTTTTAAGTGGTTGTTTTTGCATCTTTTTTATATTTCTGTTAAGAAAATTGTCATATAATAAAATTAGCATTTTATTTTATCCTTGCATTTTTAGTATATTTTTCCTTTAAATAGGTTTTAAATGATGTTTAGTTTAATACTTGATCTTGTTGATTTTAGTTTAGCTAGATCCTTTTATATTTTGGACCCATTCTTTTTAGAGTACTTCACTTAGGACTTTAATTTTCATATGAGATTTAATTCATGATTTTAGGACTAAATTTTAGATGGTTTGTTTAGGTGTGATTAGGAGAATCAAAACTAGGGTTTATATATAACATAGGTGTAATAAATCATTTCTTTTAGGAGTTGTAGTTTGAATTTTGGGGTATGGGACTATAGGGGTATTATGGGTAAAGAATAGATCCCTTAGAAAATATTAGACTTCCCCTATTCTACTATTACTATTAGTATATTGCTTGTATTTGATTGATTGTGTGGTGTGCCCTCTCTAGGGTTATTATTTGACTGTGTGGGGGTATTGGGCCTGCTTGGGGTTTGGGTTTGAGCTGGAGACCTTGCTGATGAAGTCCATTGAAGACTAAGAGAATGAAGACCAATTTCCAGAGTTGATGAAGAAATTCTTGCTGGCAGCTGTTGAGGAGTGTAGGATCTAGGAGTTAGGCAGAGCCCTAGAATAGCAACTTGATTCACAAACATGGAAGGTCTTGTTTGCCTCCATTCTTTCTCTATGATTCAAAGTCTCTTTTAAATATCCACCTCCTTCCTTTGGAAGGATTAGTGAATGTATTTAAAAGATAGAACTTTTGAGAGAAAATTGTCTGTATCATGTTAACAGTTAGTGAGCCACCCTTGGTAGGCAACTAACTGCTTAACACCCCAGTTCATCCTCTTGATTGGTTCCTCAGCTTGGAGAGTGAGACTTGAAGAAAAGCACTGAGGATTGAAGATAGAGACCTTGCTTGAAGGCTTGAAGATGAAGACTGATGCTTGCTTGAAGCCTGTAGATAGTTGAAGATGACTTGAAGACAGATGCTGATGAAGACTGTTGTTTGCTGTTTATTTTTGCTGTTTATAATTTTTGATGTATTGTTTGAATTTCCCTGACTGTATTGTTTGCCATTAACCTGTTAGGTTGAAAGCGAATATTGTTCGCTTTTGCCTGTTGTTTTCTAGGTTCGAGGTTGAGTGGGACTCCCTTGCCTCGCTTGTATTGCTGCATTCATGCATTGTACTGCTTTATTATATATGCTATCGTTTTTGTTTTCGTTTATCCCTTAGGATCTCTGTTTCTCTCCGTGCAAGAGAGGAACATGATAGACATTAGGTCTTAACCCATGCATGATAACATTAGGTTAGTTTAATTTCCTTTTAAACCATGGGTTAGAGTTCTGTCTCTTCTTTCTCAAAACAAACAGAAAAACACAATAAACATTTCGAACACAATAAAAGACACTTCTTCCGTAAAAGAATGTGAACTCATCAAAACGTCAATTTTTGTCCGCTTGGACTGTTAATCAGAAAAATCCTTTTTCAGAAGGAAATAAAAACAATCAAGACAGACTTGTGTCGTACGTGGCCCGAACTACGTTTGCTCTGATCTTTCATGTTGTATGAAAGTACGTAGGCATAGGATGCGATATCCTAGCGAACAACCTTCCCCTCCTTTCCCGTAGGTAGGCGAGCTACGTTGACTCTGATTTCTCGTTCCAGACGGGAATACGTAGGCATAAAGTGCGATACTTTGCTGAGTCATTTTATTTTCTTTTTAACCTCAGACCTGTAGAATACATAGAATAACAATCCGTACCAGAAAACAAGCGTGGATCCCGTCGAGTACAACGGACGTGAGGGGTGCTAATACCTTCCCCTTGCGTAACCGACTCCCGAATCCAGGATTTGGTTGCGATGACCATTCCTTTCCCCGTTTTGCGTTAGGTTTACCTCGAGCGTTTCCTTTCCCTCCGTTGGGATAAATAACGCACGGTGGCGACTCTTCTGTTCAGCCGGCGCCGATTTTCGCAGTAGTGACACCTTCAACGGATTCTTTCTGGGGATGTAAATTGTCTAAAAGGTGCAAAATAAATTCCCTTTTAACTCAGAGGTTCAAGTTATCAAAATGGGCAAAAGACCAACTCAATCCAGGAACAAATTAGAGAGATGCCGTCAAACAAGATGCTAACTAGTGAGGAATAAGCTCGGACTGGGGATTTACCCTATCCAAGTGTGGAAAGGAGAACTAAATCAAAACTTCCATGAGGTTTAAACTCAGTGGGGAGTTTTAGAAAGGATATACACTTTATGCCTACGGCTGACCACTTTATTAAAGAGAGGAAAACATATCACTTGGTGATAAACACAACCAAGGTGAATGAAATAAACATTATCAATAAATACAACATGAATCATGGATATGAATATGAATTCAAAATATGCGTAATATATGTATAATATGCATGTGTGTTATGTTTTTATGCTAACAAAACAAGCAAAAGAGATATACTGGCGATGAATAACATCACAATGTAACCAAGTACTCAGTCAGCCTTCTGGAAATATCACTGGAGATAAAACAAAGAGAGCCATCAATGGAACAAAGTCCTACTGTAAGGATTAAGTCTCTATGGGGAGAAGAAGATACTTTACTCGGGGGAATAAACCCAAACAATCTTCTAAACTCATTATTTTTTTCAACTAGGGATAGAGTAACTCTGCACTCTACTGGGGATGAGATCCTCATTCAGATTTTATAAACCTTTCAAGGTAAATCACAAGCACATTTGGTCCTGCATTTCGAAGTTTAATCGTTCTTGGAGTAACAGTTGATATTCCTTCTTATGTTCACAAATCCAAGGAAAGTAAACAGAAGCATAAAAAGCAAGAAAGGAAAAATTTTAACTTTTTGTTTCAAGAATTTTTATCAAAGTAAAAATGTCATTTTGCAAGATGTAATTAAAATAAGAGTTGCAAATAAATGGGTAAAAGCTCAATTTTTATTGATAGAATGGTAACCCGCAAATAGCATGATTCCATGGATTATTACAAAGTGGGAAAATGGTAATTAAAGGGAAAGGGCTACATTAAAATATAATGACTGAATTCTCCCTAGAAACTTTGAATTTTCAATGTCCTTTAAACTTTGACGAAATTGATTTTGTTAGTTCCTGATTGGCAGGCATTTTGGTAAAACTTGGTGATATCACAAGATGTTCTACAAGATGTCTTGACATGTGTTCTTAACATTTTGCAGGTAGTTATGCTTGTTGTTGCAGGGTTTAGTTCATGATGTCAAGCATGATGTCCTGACATCTGTGAACAGTAGATTCTGTAAGAATGTGTTTGTTTGTTTGTTACTTTTTGTGCAACTCTTTGTGCTGCTATGATCTGTCTTTTATGGTTCAAATCTGCATGGAATTAGTTCTTATTCAAAAGCATTTTGATACATATTTCGTGGAGTATTTATGGAATCGTGTGACCTTTTTCCTGAAGGAAATCTTGAAGATATGAAGAGTGATTTGATTAGAGCTGATTGGATCAAATCAAATTTGTTTTGGTTTTACTCATTGATGCTAATTATTTTGATTGATTATATCAAAGATCAGTTGTTGTTTTTACCAAAGCCCAAGCTCGTCCAAGAGTTACTATTTAAAGGATTCACAATCCTATTTTTTTGTTTGGTGAAGCTAGGTTTAATATAGTGCATTACGTAAGGTTTTAAGTGTTTTGAGCTTCGTGTGTTTGAGTTAGTTTGTGAGTCATTCACTCATTACATTAATGTGTCAATTGGACTAAGTTTTTATGTTGTAAGTTGTCCACTCAAAGCTTGTAAGCAAGAGTGTATTGTACTTGATCGAAGCTTTTAAGCAAGATCAAGGTTTTTCTTTAAAGAGTGTCTTCTAATGTTTTATTAACTTGTTGTTAACACTGTTGTGATTCGGGGGAAGTGAGAGGTGTCTCTTATCTAGAAGTGTCCTAGGTATAAATTGCAAGGATAGAGATTAGGTGAGAAGATAGTAAACTAGAGAAAGTCTACTGTGTATCTTTAAACGAATTCTACTTAGTGAATTTCCTTCCTGGCTTGGTAGCCCCCAGGCGTAGGTGTGTTTGCATCGAACTGGGTTAACAATTGCTTGTGTCTTTTTACTATTGTTAACATTCGGTCTTTGTTCTTATTGGTGATAGTTGAGATATTAGTGTCATAACATTGCCTTCGACATCTTATATCTGATACCAGAATTTCAATTGGTATCAGAGCCGACATCCTGCTCTGGTTCTAGGTGAGATCTAGGGACGATAATTTATGGTACTATGGACAAAGAAGGAGGATTTGTGAACAGACCACATGTTCTGGACGAGAGTAATTATGACTATTGGAAACCACGTATGGTTGCCTTCCTAAAATCTTTGGATAGTAAGGCACGGATAGTTGTTATAAAAAGATGGGAACATCTTGTGAATGTTGGGAAAGATGGAAAGGCTATATCTGACTTGAAGCCTGAGGAAGAATGGACAAAGGAAGAGGATGAACTGGATCTTGGTAACTCCAAAGCCTTGAATTCCCTGTTCAATGGAATTGATAGAAACATATTCAGATTGGTGAACAACTGTGAAGTGGCTAAAGATGCTTGGGAGATACTCAAGACTACCCATGAAGGTACCTCCAAGGTAAAGATGTCTAGACTTCAACTACTAACTACTAAGTTTGAAAACCTAAGGATGAAAAATGATGAAAGTATACATGACTTTCATATGAATATTCTTGAAATAGAAAATGCTTCAAGTTCCCTAGGTGAAAATATGTCAGAAGAAAAGCTGGTAAGAAAAATTTTTAGATCTCTTCCCAAGAGATTTGACATGAAAGTAACTGCTATAGAGGAAGCACAAGATATTTGCAAGATGAGAGTTGATGAACTCATTGGATCTCTTTTAACCTTTAAAGTGGGAATAAATGACAAAGCTGATAAGAAAAAGAGCATAGCTTTTATGTCAAATATTGAAACTGGAGAGGATGAATTAGATGGGGATACTAATGAAAGTTTATCCAATGCCATAGTGTTTCTTAGAAGACAATTTAACAAGGTGATGAAGAGAATGGATATGAAGTCAATACCTAATGTCAAGAACAACTCTCATGACATCAGTAGGTCCAATGATGCAGGTAGAAGAACCAGGACTGAAGAAAAACCCACAATTAGCAAAGGGATTCAGTGCCATGGATGTGAAGGTTTTAGTCACATTAGAGTTGAATGCCCAACCTATCTCAAGAAACAAAAGAAAAGTCTTGTTGTCTCTTGGACTGATGAGGATTCTGACAGTAACCTTGAAGAAGAGTCTGTCAAACATGTAACTGCTTTGACTGGAAGATACTATTCTGATGAAGACTCCAGTGAAGATGAATTGACATTTAAAGAACTTTCAGCTTCCTACAAAGATCTGTGTCTTAGAAGTGAAGAAGTGTATCATCAAGGTGAAAAGAAGAAGAAACTCATCATCAAACTGAAGGCTAAAAAGGAATAACACCTTAAAAATATCACTGAGTTGAATGATGAAGTTGTTGAACACCTTAAAACTATCACTGAGTTGAATGATGAAGTTGTTGAACACTTTAAAACTATCACTGAGTTGAATGATGAAGTTTCCCAACTGACTTCCCAACTTGATCAAATGGGGAAGTCTGTTAGAATGATGAACAGTGGTACCAATACCCTGGATAAGATCCTTCAATCTAGAAGAAGGACAGAAGACAAGACAGAGTTAGGGTTTGATGAAGAAAAGAAATCATCTTCAAACAATAATCATTCTTCACACCACAAGCCTTCTGGATCCAAATGAAAGATGTTCCATCCGATGTCTCAACATCATGACAGAGGTCAACCTAACCAACCAAGAAGATTCCAAAGATGGAGATGTCACTATTGTGGTTGTTTTGGTCATATAAAGCCTTTCTGCTACGAACTGCATGAACATCCTCGGGCCTCCCCCACGTTCTCTATGTGTCCCTCACGCAGGGACACGTCATAAAGTAACTACCCAAGTCCTGGAGATTCAGTCTTTCTCCTCCCGGATAGTGCGGAACAGTTACCCTAGGGCGAAGACCACGTGCTGGTCTTCACGATGCCACGTCAGCCCTAGCAGTTACTAACATTGGGCCTGGCAGCCCAGCCCAATTCCAGGTAACCATTGGCCCTGCGCTGGGGACTCACTATAAATACCCTCTTCACTAGAGGGTCATATAACTTAACTTTCTTACTCTATCTTTGTACTTGTGATCACTCTACTCGTCACTTACTTTGGCATCAAAGTGTGTTTCAGGTACACCCTCCCCCCCTATCTGTCTGTCAAGTCATCAGTTCGAAAGCTCAGACACGTGGTAGCCCAGTGATCTCTCTGGTCAGGTACGATCAGTGGCGTAGTCTGTGGGAAACTAAGCTTTTACGTTCCTCCGAGCAGAGAACCAAAGCTTCCTCCTTTTAAACTTCAAGATCATGACTAGCCCACATCACGATGACGATGTCCATAGCTCCGCCATCGCCCCGATCACCAATGGTGATAACCAGCCGGGGACATCTCAACCCCACGAGACCAACGTCAGGGACGGAAAAACTGCCTCCCCTTCATCTGAGGACACTGAACACCAAGTCGTCCCTCGGGCGAGGAGCCCGACGGTATTCCAGCTCGTTCCCACACCGGCTGGAGTGGACCCGATGATGGTTGCCCTCTTTGCAGCTATCAACCAGACAAATATGATATTGTTCCAACATAATTAGCGCATCGGCACACTGGAACACGACACCTCGTCCCGCTCCCCTCCGCGGGGAAATCAACGCGGGAACTCTCAGAGCCCTTCTCCCCGTCCGCGGGGGCGCCGACAACAACTAGAGAGGCCCCAACCTGTGGCCTCCAAGAAACGAGCAAGGTCACCACCTCGGAAGGAGAGGCGCTCCCCAGAGGCAAGGGAGAACAGGCTTGAAACCCCGGCCAAAAGACCAAGGGGGCGTAGCCCACCTCCTCGACACGAGTTCTCGCCTTCGCAATCCTTGGTCCGCAGCGACGAGGACGACTATAGGACCCCTATGTCGCGGGAAATCATGGTGACCCCCATTTCCCACGGGATGGAGAAGCCACATGTGCTCTCGACATACGACAGCACCTCGGATCCAGATGATCATTTGGAGGATATTGAGGTTATGCTCGACTACAGGAACGTCCAGGGAGCCATCAAGTACAGGCTCTTCCCGACAACTCTGAGGAAAGGCACCATGGCATGGTACAAAAGCATAGAGCATGATTCTGTCACGTCTTGGAGGGTCCTGAAGGATCTATTTTCACAGCATTTCACGGCATCAAGGCGGCATCCGAAGACGGAGGTCGTGCTGGGCGCAATCATCCAGGCCCCTGATGAGTCTCTCAGAAACAACATCGAGAGGTTCACGAGGGAGACGTTCTAGGTAATGACTTCAAAAGATATGAAGTGCTACCTTATGGAGCAAGGCCTACACCGAGGTTCTAAGTTCTATGAGGTTGTGGCCATCCACCGGCCAGACACCCTCCAAGAATTCCTCGAGAGAGCCCGCCATTACATCCGATTCGAAGACCCAGAGACCGCCAACACTGCCCGTGAAACACGCAACCAAAAAACCACCCCACGGGTCCCGAGATGAAGGAGCGTCAGCCCCACGGCATGGGGGAGACCGGCGACGAGAGGATCATCCCCGAGAACCCCGGGAGCAGAGGGGCCCCGTTTTCTGTTTCACTGAATACACGGTATCACAACTGCGAAAAGGAGCCGGCGGAAGACAAAAGAGTCGCCACCATTTGTTATTTATCCCAAAGACAGGTAAAGGAAACAATCAGAGAAAACCTACGAAAACGAGAGAAGACAGGTCATTGCAACCAAATCTTGGGTTCGGGAGTTGGTTACGCAAGGGGAAGGTATTAGCACCCCTCACGTCCATCGTACTCGACGAGATCCACGCTTGTTATCTATCTAAAGGGTGTTAAACTATCTAAGCTACAGGCCACAGGGACAAAAGAAAGGAAAAGAGAGAACTCGATAGGGCATTTCCTCTCTATGCCTACGTATTCCCTCGTGCAATAGGAAAGTCAGATTCAACGTAGTTCGAAAAACTACGGGTGAAGGTGGGGGAAGGTTTCTCGCCAAGATATCGTCGTCTTGTACCTACGTATCCTCATCTGGTATGAGAAATCAGAGAAAACGTAGTTCGGGCTAACAAGACCACAGATTGGTTCAAATGTTTTACCCGAGTAGGGTTAAACCTTAGTTCTAGCAGTTAGATGTATGCAACTCGACCATTAGAGACTTAGGTGTTACCTGTTTTCGGTAGAACCAAGAGTTAACAACACTCTTTTATGAAAAAGATTTTCCAAATTAATCCCAAAGGATAAAAAAGTTTGATATTTGTTTTTTAGTCTTTTACGAAGAAGAAGTGAATTGAGTTTGATTTGTAACTCATGTTGCACTAAAGACTATGACTTAGGAACGAATGTGTTGCATATCGTCCAAAGGACATACGCTAAACACTATAGAAAATTGAGAGGAGGCCCCCCAATCATCATTTCCCAAATTCTTAAGGCTCGTAGCTGTTGCACCCCAAAATTTGCCCTCACAATACAAGACTTTGTGTTCCAAGAAGGTTCACAGGGTTCACAAAGTTCACAATTGGTCAGAAGAGTTGACAATTCCCTCAGACAATGCACCTCCTAAGCAGTGCATCCAAAACTAGGGTTTTGACTTTAATCAGGCTAAATGGACTTCCAAGACTTCAAGTGAGCTTCATAACATCTTATATGTGTATAAGAACCCCCATGTCAAGTTTCAAGACTTTTCTCAAAAGTTTGCTCAGTCAGATGATCAGATAAGTCAAAAGCAGTCAATGCAGTTAAAAAGTCAAACTGAGGTCAACTGTGGTCAAACCAAAGTCAAACTTCATGATTTTTTTGCCAAAATCAAAGAGAGGTTGGATTTGGTTCCAGGGGTATTTTGGTCATTTTACGCAAATTCAGCTAATTCCTTGAAAATGGGTTGTTATTAAGTTCTGAGGCGTTTATTTACGTGGGTTTGATATCAATTTGGTTTGGAAAGTCTGATCTGTGGAACAGGGTTTAACAAGAGATCATTCTTCTATCTTCCAGTTCATCTTTAGAGGGACAACAGTGAAAACTTCTACTGATTATTGGAGCTTATTCATGTCAAAAGTATTAAGATTGGATCGGATTAATTCAAGGATATTCGACTGATGAATCGTATGTTGAGATGTTTTGAGAATTAAATCATGGAGAAGAAATGGAAGATGATTTTAATAAATATGTGAAGTTCATTCATAATATTTTATTATTATTACAATTTGTAAAGAGAATTTGGATAGAAAGTTGAATTTTATTCATAATATTTCATCACGATTTACAAAAGGGAAATAATTTGGATAAAAAATGTATTATTGAATTATTTCATAATGCTTTTTTTATTACAAGTTACAAAAGAGGTGTATATCCTAAAAAGTCCTAAGCCCTAAAATTTCTAAGTATCCTTCTTGATGTCCTTTGAGCTTCTCCGCAAAGTCTCCGATTCACCTGCACATCAAAACAAAACAAACAGAATAGAAAAAAAGATGTTAGAAATTGTTCGACACTCTCAGAACAATGTCATCATCGAGTGCCGGGAGTGGCACAACCGAAGCTGCGTCCAACCCCCGTTACCGATCCGCGCCATTGGCGTCAGATCAGGTGATCCCTGTTCTTATCATACGGGACAACCGAGAAAGATGAAGAAGTAAAAGAAGTTCGGGCCGATAAATGATTAACTGAAAAGGGTCTACGCCATCATCGAATAAATCCCATTTGGTTTCCAAACTGATACAAGGGTAAAGCAGCACAATCAATTTGGTCATAAACCCGGATGCCGACGGGTATGAGCCACTTTGTGTTCAAAGTTTGTCAACACCTGAAATTCACCAAAACAGCATCAGTACAAAAGTTCATAACAGAACTCAACACCAAAACAGTTCGTAAGTTGCACCTAAATTGCATAAAACAATTCACAGGATGCTCAAATTGAACGAAATTTCAATTCACAAGCCGCTGAACCAGCTCGAAAAACAGAATGGTAAGTACATCAAAGGAATCAATTTCAAAGGCTGTCTAAAAATTACATGCAAATCATTATTCACAACCACAGAACAACAGAACGGTCCCGGAAACAAGTCTAGTTCTTACCACAGAAGAAATACTCAGCAAAATCGAAAAGCATACGGCCAATTCAAAGAACCAGTTCAGCAATGTAAACTATGTTGGATTATTAGAATCAAACCGCAGCTGCCTCAAAAGAAGGACCAAGTCCAATAATTCACAAACCACAGCAGGAAATGCCCAACTCAGTTCGTGCCAGGTCACATTGGAAAATCAAAATGCAAAGCCTAAGGCTTAGTGATGAACATCATAGCCCAAATTCGCAGCCACCTATCAATTCAGGAAAAAAGAGAAGTGAATTTCAGTTCAGACAAAGAAGAGTCGAGATGTCAAAGACAGTCGAAGCTGCCTCAAAAAAGGTTTCATGAGCATCATATAAACTCATTAAGTTTCATGTTCGACAAACAACAAAACAAGCCAACAGCGAGTAACAGAAAGTCCGCCGCGTATCAGAGAGTTTAATCCCAGTGAATCTATATCAAAAAAAGACAAATCAGTTCATCATAAGCAATTCACTAAAAGCCACAGAAATAAAGGAATCAACATGGATTCAGCCCTCAGTTTAACCATCATTGGGCGTGAGAATTCGAGTGGCTGGGAGAGCCACGGCCGAAGCCGTTACCAACTCCCTACCGAACGTCGAACTACAAGCATTGGTAATTTCGTGCAAGCTATCAACTCAAAATATCAGCTCATACCCAAAGGTCATCATCGCTAAGGCAACGCAACCAAAACCAAATGGCAATAGCATCCCTCAAAGGTTCAGACCAATGGTCATCATCACCATATGACCATTCTCGGTAGCATTGATCCGTCAGTAACCACACCATCAGTTGCCCTCTGAAAGAAGAAAAAAAGAGTCAGTGAATTTGTATCAGGAAAACCAGAAAGTTGAACTGAAACATGATTCAGTTAGTCCATCAGTTCACAAATCCAAGTGAACAAGCGTATCAGTTCAAAGAAAAAGCAGACAAAGTTCACAAAGCCATATCAATTCACAAACTGTATCCAAGACCGAAGCAAGTTTGGTTGGACCCAAAATGAATTGAATACGAGCAGGGCTCAAGGATATCCGCACCATGAACCGGTTTGGTCAAAACCACACATGCAAAAATCCAGAAGATATCAAAAGGTGTATCCCAAATCGAATCAGTAAACCATCATAAAACAGAATCCAAATCAGTTTCAAAGAAGATATCCAATTAAGTTTGGTCCCAAAGCGGATTAAAGCAAGCCCGTTTCTGAAAGCAAATCGAGGCAAATCCAACTGTGTCAAGTAAATCCCGTTCGAAAGCCAATCTAGTGGATCACAATGGGAAGCAAAGATTTAGAAAGATTCAAACGAAGTCAGAAAAGGAAACAAAATCCAATCAGTGTATCAGAAAAATGATCAAGCAAAAATCAATCCAAAACGGGCTCAATCAAAGGATCTCAATCAGAATATCATATCATTTTGTGCAAATCGCTTCCGAAAACGGAAGGTTTTGAGATCAAATCAAAAGGAAAAATAATATCAGAAAGGCCCATTCAACAAAGAAATGAGGAGAATATATAAGAACAACATCACCTCGAATAGAAACCCTGGTAGCCGCGAGAGAGAAAGAGGAAACGAAAACGGCAAAGAACACCAAACCCTAGTGGCCGCGAGAGGGAGAGAGATCAAAACGAGGCAACACGAGTGAAGAGGATTCACCGGCGCCGTTTAAAGATCGGCGAGCAAATATCTTCCTCTGAAGCTCAGAACATCGTCATCATCGCCTCCCCTCAATACCGATCGCGAACGAGAAACGTAAGCAAAGAACATAATGTTGTCACTTTTGACATTGGTCGGTTTGATTTCAGGATTTCCAACATGATTGAGGAGGGAATCGCAACAAAACGAAGGAAGAAGACGAAGAAAGCATGCGCCGCGAAGAAGAGATTGGGGTTTCTGAAACCCTAGTCCCTAAATTCCACACTTACATCAACCGGGTTGGGTCCGGGAGTGATGACCGGCCCAACCCCTTTATTTCTTTTTACCCTTTTTTTTTCTTTTTTATATTTAGTTTAAACTTTATTAATTTTTTTTAAAGACTAATATTGGCATTATTTTTTTCATAAGATAATAGTTAGAAAAAGCTTTTTATAATAAACTTAAAACTTTTTTTTAAAAATAAATAAAAAAAACTTTAAAATCCTTTTTTATAATAAAATTAAAAAAATCTCTTTTCATATAATAAAAATAAAAAAACTTTTTCCGAATAAATAACTTAAAAATCATTTTAAAAATATGTAAATTAAAATTTTTTTTTTAGATTAAATTTAAAATATTTTTAAAAATTAACATTACTCTTTCTTTTATAAATATAATTACCACCTTTTCTTTAAAAACAACAAAAATCTTCAATATTGCACTTTTTCTCCTGACTCGTCCAATTACCGTCTAACTTTGCTTATTAACAGTGTTCATCTTTTGCAGCTCATGCATGGTGTTTTATTTAAGTTTTATTATTATTGTAACTGCTTCTCGGTTGTAACCTCGCGAACCCTAATAATCGCGTCCTAATTTCTGCCTTTAAGTTTCTGCATGTATGATTTTAATTTCTGTCATTATTTCCCTGATCGTATGATTAATTTCTCACACATTCATCAATATTCTTGTTACATTACACACATCCGAAGGTTAGGTCTAACTGTTTGGCCGCCGCGCCAATAGTCCTCAACTTCAAACCCTTACAACCTCACAAACCCTAATTTTCACAAATGTCTCGCCGCAGGAAAAATTACAATTTTACCCCTAGCATTAGGTCAAAGAGCCGCCGCGCTCATTTTAGGGTTTCCCGCCGTGGAATCCCTAATTTAACCCTAATTACAACTTAACAATTCAACGTAGAGATTTGGAGTTTCTACACTCCGCGTAAGCGTGTCCTTAAGATGCGTTTATTCCCCTTGAGACCTTGACCACAGTCAAGAAGTCTCTAACCTCCCTTTTGAGGGGAACTACGATTACTCTGATTCCGCTCTCGTAAGGATACGTAGGCACAAGATGCGATGTCTTGCCGAGTAAACTTAGAATTAACCCCCTTTATTATTTATTATTGCTTATTTATATTTTATTTAATTATTTTGCTTATTATTTTGTAATTGTTTCTTGGATGTAAAGTTGTTTAATTATTTAATTATTATTATGGTTAGTAATTAGGGAGTGTAACAACATGTATGTAATATTAAAATAAATTTAGATCACTTTTAAATAAAGATAATTAAAATAAACACGTCACACACGTAAGTCGATTTTAATCGCCGTCTCACTTCCTAAGGATATCCCTCAAGTTGCCTACGAATAATGGTTAAGTGGGGTGTATAAAGCAAGTCCCTCAAATAGAAAAATCATCAAAGTCCCTTATGGTTGCCTTTACGAATCGAGTCCCTTTCGAAAAATGATGATGGTCCCTTATATGTGCTTATTACATCCCACAATGGCCTTCAAAGTCAAATTGTCCCTCACATATCCCTTAACATCCAAAGTAAGGACTACCTACTCCATTATAGTAGGGATAGTCTTACTAAAGGAAAGAATGAAGAATAAGAAAGACCTTTAAACATTAGGGTAGGTTACTCCTAGGTGCTTGCTCACTCCAAAACTGTTTCGCACTTAAACAAATTTTCAACAAGTTTTCAAACAAGTTCTTAACACATCCTTACATGGATTATTTATTAACTATTCTGAAAATTTTCTATTCACACACTACAATTTCAAAACAATTCAAAAGTGAGCTTAAGTACCTAAGAGCCCATGGATAACCATGGATGAAAAGGATGCTAATACCTTCCCTTTTCATAACCTACCCCCCGGACCCAAAATATTCTCTAAGGTCTTTCCTGTTCTTTTATAACCTTTCCTTATGGATAAAATAAAAGTCGGTGGCGACTCTTGCTATCCGCAACATTGTTTAAAGTCAGTTCACCGGGTTACAGTAGCGTACAACATTCATTATCCTTTATTATGTATCTTGAAAGAGTTTTGAGATGAGAAGAGAGAGACGCTCTAAAGGGATACTAGACTCAACCTAATGTTATCATGCAAAGTGCACCTATGATTGAGATAAAAAGGGACGCTACCTAATGTTATCATGCATGGATTCAAACCTAATTTCTGTGATAATCCACCTTGAACAAGGAAGATTAGAGGTCTTAAGGGAACATGGCAAAGGGAGACAAAAGAAGAAGAAGAAGAAGAAGAAGAAGAAGAAAACAAAGATGAAAGAGAGAAGATGCAAACATGCAATGCAACACACATATGAAGAAAGAGGGAGGAACAAAGTGTGGGGTAGTAGCCACCACAAGCACATCTCAACCTCAAGAATGCAAACAAGAGTATGCAAAAGAAAAAGGAAAGCAAACCAAAGAACTTAAACAGGTTCAAGCCAAAAGTGAGATGAAATAGGAGGAATAGGATTCCTACAACCACTTGTGCATCAATCACCAACCAAAGGCAAAACAAACCAACTGAGAAAGGGAAGAATACATGATCAATGTGAGGATGGGAGATAAGTTGAGGGTAGAAAGCCAATCAAGGAAGCAATTCAACCAAAACATCACCATGATCATACAAAAGAAACACAATAAAAGTTCTCAAGATGAATCACCATTCAAGACATGTTCAAAGTACCTCCAAAGGAGGGACCAAGCCATCTTAAATGGGATTCTAAGGTCCTAGGACAGAGGTGAGAACAAGGAAAGAAAGTTCACAAAGAAAAGAAGGAAAGGAAGCAAGAAAAGTTGCACAATAGGGTATGGTAAAGAACCTAGGTTCTAAACACTTTCAACATTGAACATCAAATGGAAAACCCTAAACAAATGCAACTTAAGACATGAACCAAACAAGTGTAAGACCTAAAAGTTTGCAACCATCCATTTCAACATGTTAGAAATGTGAATCAAGAGGAGTTGGAAGCATATGGGATCCACAAGGGTCATTTCCCATCAAAACTAGGTCAAGTGTATGTGTGAACCACCCTTAGGAGTAGCTTGACTTGCAAGGTACCTCAAAAATATGAAAATGATTCAAATAAATCCAAATAAAATGTCCAAAGCTCAAAAAGGTGTTGGTAACCAGAGGCCAAAAGCACACAACCAAAGTTCTATCAAAGCATCACCATATGAATTGATCCACTTGGGTGCTCCACTTTGAAGGAGGGTTGTCGAGGGTCAAAAAGAAGCTCATGAAAGTCAACCAAAAGTAGGTCAAACCTTGACTTAAAACAGCCTCAAAGGCATCTCAACTCATCATCAAATAAGGAGAAAACCTCATTCATAGGTGCTCAAAATTAGATCAAGTATCAAGCAAGAAACAAATAAGATCAAACAAAAACCATTTAAAAACCCTTCCAATCATTTAATTCCATTTTAATTGAAAAATAAAAGGAAAATGGAAATAAAAAATATCAAAAATTAAATAACACATTAAAGTGTCAGAAAATATTTTTGGTGGAATTTTTAATTGATTGGAAGTATTTTTAAACAATTAAAATCAAAACAGAAAACAAATTAAAATAAAATAAATGAAATAAAGGAAAAAGGTGCAAATAGCAAGTTCAGCGTTCAATCCATTGGGCTGGATCAGGAAGGAGGTGTGAAAAGCAACAAAGGCCCAAACCATAACACACTCAGCTCACTAAGCAAAACGCACCGTATCACTAATCCAACGTGGATTTCAACGTGCCAACAAGCCAAGTCAAACACATCTGGACCACACATCATGCTAGGTCAAAGAGTCAAACATGAACACCTTAGCTCGGCCTGAGTTTGAACCAGACGACGGAGCCTGAGCTCCGGTCGTCTTCTCCGGCAAGGTGGCCGGAGTTCAGGTTCCCAAAACTTACCAAAACGCCACAAATTTTATATCAAATTGAAGCCTTGCTCACACAGAATCCAAATCCAAGCTTCAATTGTATTGATCATGCATAAATAGTGAGAATCAAACAGTGAAAGTTTTGAGCACACAACTGTAAACCTCATCAAACATCACAATTAAGCATGCAAACATTGCCTACATGATGTAGGGCTTCAGATGCAACCACAATGATCCTATTTCAGTGCCTAACATAAGAGAAATTTGGAAAAGAAGATTACCTAACGGAGACACTCCGTTGGTGCTTCAATTGATGTCAAGCTTGCTTCAAACTATGCAGATTCATTCCACTTAGTTCAAGGAAGAAGAAGCTTGCTCCAATTTGGCTTGAATTGCTCTAGATCTGAGTTCACGATTTTGAATTTTGCTCTCACTTTCCAAATCTGAATTTGCTCTTCCCTCCACAAATTTCACCTTCTGAGCTCTCCATTTTGATTTTGAACTTTTATATTATGGATATGTGAAGCAATTGGAGGCCCATGATGCTCCAATTTGCTGAAATTTGAAAATGCCCAATTCTTGGATGCTTGCCATGTGCACGTGAAAACTGCATGCTACATACTTGAATTTCACTTCATTTTGCAGCTGAGACTTTGAATTACACATTAGGATTGAATTGGGCTTTGTTTGCAACCCAATTATGAAGTTTGGAAGTGAATCTTCTTCATGAAGTAACTTCACATTTCACGTGTTTTTCACTTCATACACCAAAATAAGTTTGTGCATTTCACTTGTTGGAACATTGCGAACAATTTTGAATCAAAAGGAAGCATGAAAAAGACCTATAATCACTTCAATTGAATTCACCTTTTTAATGTCCATTTTCACTTGAATTTCTTCACCAATGTCCACAACCATGCATAATTCATGCCAATCTTGAGTTCCATGATGAAATTGCAGTCATTTGGGACAACTTTCATGTTGGTTGAGGTTCCATTTGAAGTACTTAAAGGCATGAAACTAACATATAATGAAAATGACCTATAATCAAAGTTTCCCAAAATACCCCTGCCTTGCAAGCTTCATAACTTGAGCTCCACAAATGATATGAAGGACTTTTAGGACTTTTTGAATCTAAGATCATGAGGAACAAATATCATGTTCACTCCAAGTTGAGGAGAAACTTGGTTCTAGGTCAAAAGTGTCTTGGAAGCTGGTTGACTTTTATTGACCAAAAATATGTTCATCTGAGACCTCTAACTTGTTAGCATCATATCTTAAGTTCCACAAACCCAATGGATGAGTTCTAGTACTCAAAAAAAAGCTTAGAATATGCTCTACAAGTCTCGTGTTTGCATCAAAGAGAGATTGAGCTTGTATCTTGAGATATGTGGTCTTGAAGTTGGGCACTAAACAAGGGATTTTACACTGACAACCTTTGAAACCCTAATTTAGTAACTTCTCACACTCTTGATTCTTCTTGATTTGAACTTGAAATGACATCCAAGATGTCTCAACATGACTTCCCATGACTCCAATTACTTAGAACTAAGTCTCAAACTTCTTCAAATCCACAGTGGATCTTGCACTAAGCAGATGAAACCCTAGGTGTATAACCCTTGACTGCAACCTCTTGCCAATGATATAACAACTTAGATAAGCTCCCCAATGGCTCTCAAAACACTCAATGAGCTTCCACAACATCCTATATCCACAACCATGAACTTGTGAACCCCTGATAATCCTCAATTGGCCTCCAAGATAGGAGATGAGCAACATACATCCATTTTCTCTCTCAAAGAGCTTTGACTACCTCTTGATGACTTAATGAGCCCTTGATGACATGAACAAGCACTCACTTGAATTTGAAACTCTCTTGGAAACCTTCTTCTGATTGGCACACCTCTCTTGATCCCCTGAAAAAGGACAATGCTATGCACATGCAAATGTTAGAGAATGAAATGAAACATAAGCCAAGTAAAGAAAAAAGGTTGGGCAAATTTTGGGGTACAACACACGACCCTGGTCGCTTCCCACAAGCGCATACTGGCTGAGTGCGCCAACTCGGAGTTTGTCTGAGGAGGTGTCCATTTTCCCAAACCGGAACCCCCCAAAGGCAACATGGACAAATCTAAATATTGTCGCTCCCACCGAAGCCACGGGCATGTGACGGAAGATTGCATCCACCTGAAAGACGAAATTGAAATACTAATCAAGGACGGGCACCTGAAGAGGTACACCGGAGGAGGAGATGCCCCACGGCAGGAAGCTCCCGAGGCCAAAAGAGTCGAGGACCTTCCCTCTCCCGACAACGATTTCGGCATGCAACTGGCCCTCAGTGTTGGTCGGCATGAGGACTAGTTTGAGCTAAGAGAACTCGGTCTCCCCACCGAGTTGCAGCTACCCGAGGAGCCAATGTGCCCCGTGAGCCAGTGGGAATACTTTCCCAGGGCATTGGTCATTTTGGGTGGTACCTCGAGCAAGCTCACGATCGGTTCGGTTAAAAGGAAGTTCGGCGAACTAATGAACAATAGCTCAGGCAAGATGAGCACGCTCGACAAGTTCCGCGGGCGATCCAACCCGATCACCTTCTATCTCGAAGAGCTCCCCGGGGGAGTCCCCAACTCGGTCATACCCCTGCTGATACGGGCACAAATGGCTAACTTCGATGTCCGCCGCATCCTGGTCGACGGAGGGAGCTCAGTCGATATCATGTATACCCACCTCTTCTCGACGCTTCAGCTCGACGAGACCAACCTAACTCCCTACCTAGGGTCTGACCTCCAAGGCTTCAACGGGATGACGATAAAGCCATGGAGATACGTTGAGCTCAAGGTCATCTTTGGGGAAAAGGAAACGGCCAGGGAAATCAACGTCTGTTTCCTAGTCGTTGAATGCCCATCTCTGTACAACTACATCCTAGGCAGGACAACGCTGGCAAAATTAACTGCGGTGCCATCAACCGTACACCTGAAGATGAAGTACTACACCAGGCTGGGATTCGTCGTCACCCTCAACGGGGACATAGAAGTTACCCGGCAATGCTTTGAAGCAGCGATGACGGGCCTTAGTACAACCGGTCTCGCGACCAAAGCAACTAAGCCCTCCCCCGTCCAGGAGAATAACCCGAAGGATCACGTCGACGCCGTAGACCTCGACTTCCGTTTCGCCGAAGAGCCAGACCACAAGGACAAAGCCGACGACATTCCTCCAACCACCAACGGGCAGCCTATCCATCCAACGCGCCCCATTCTAGATGGGGACTTCGAGATCGTAACCCTCGGAGCAGACGCGACGAGGACCGTGAAGATTGGGGCGGGGCTGCCCGACCTAGTGAGGAAGAGCTGAAGACCTGCCTCTGTGAGAATGCCACCAGCTTGTGATGGGACGTTCACGCCGCGGGGACTGGTCCACAACTATGGTCTATCTCCATAACTGACCAGGTAACCACACCGGTCAACCGGCCAGTTCCCTACACTACTGGGCACAACAAATGTCAAGCTTCCACTCCCAACATACCAAACATACAAAGCAAGCATAACAAACGTGCGAGCAAGCATATAAAACGAACAAAAGTATAAATCATGCATACATAAATAACCGAGCACACACACAAACTTAGAAGGAAAAGCAAAAATTTCATAAAATGGGCACAAGCCCAGTAGTCAAAACGTTACAATAAAAGGCCTCCGGACCGAACAAAATTCAAGACTTAGAAAAACATGGCACGCAGGCTGAATGAAAAATAAGGGGCACGCAGGCCGCCATCCCTACTCTAAGTGATTCTTCTCCTCGCGGGCAGTGTGATCTTCGTCCTCGTCATCCAAGCCACCGGGCGCAACGATCTGGCCGTCCTGGATCTGATGGAAGGGACCAACCCCGTTGGTCACCAGGTCAGAGTTGACGAGCCTGAGTTGGTCGATAGCATGCTTAAAGCCCACCTCGACGGCTCTCAGGCAGTCCTCCTCTAGCTGACGGACCCTTTCCACGAGCTCCTTCCGAGACACTGTAACACCCATTTTAATTATTTAGTCTTTTTGGTATTATTTTAACTGGTGTGTCTTTATGTGGGGGTATGTCTGAGTATGTTGGTGAGTGCCCTTAGACTATAAGGATTATTTAGCAACCTGTAGAGTTTAATATTAATATAATATAAACGATAATGGTAATAATATAATAATTTATAGTAATGTGGTTATTATTATTATTATTACTATTATTATGAGTATTATTATTATTATTATTATTATTGGAATAAAATAAAGAAATTAGGGATTAGGGAGGTTTTAGAGATAACGACAGAATAACACGATAGACCAGTTTAGAACAGAGTTAAGAAGAAAGAACAAAGAGGAAGAGAATCAAGGAAGAGCAACCCAAAACTCATAGGCATTCTTCAACAATCCATTCATAATCGAGGTAAGAGGGTAGAAACTGGTTTTAAATTGGTATTATGCATGAATTGGGTAGTGGGAATTCCTTAACCCCGTAGGAATTGCATGAATGTGAATGAGATGATGATATATCTGTTGTTGTTGTTGATGATGATGAAATTTGCACACACATTGGTGTGGTTTTGATGAAAACTGTATGTGATTGTTTGTGATAATAGGGAAGAACATAGATGTGAGGTTTTGGAGAGGAAACTGTTGGAATAACGATTAGAGTAGTATTGAATGGTGGTAACAATGTTAGAATACAAGATAGATGATATTAGCAGGCCTAGAATCGATCTAAATGACATTTTAGACCAACTAGGAATGTGGAAAGAGTAGGACTCGTAGCAGAAAATGCAGATGAGAGGCTTCTGGTGATTTGCGTATGAGATCTGGTCATACGCGTATGGGGCTAGTCCATACGTGTATGGGAGTGGGGAAAAGTGAGGCAATACGCGTATGAGTGGCAGGGGAGGGAATTGTGACACGGCCCTCTAACCAAACATGTATGATACGCGTACAGGGCTAGGCAATACACGTATGGGAGGGTGATACGCGTATTGAGGGGAAAACTTCCTATGGGCATACGCGTATGAGGAGGTGATACGCGTATGGCCTGGCGTATGTGTGAGGCATACGTGTATGGCCAGTCTGGGGTGCCAAAAATAAGATTTTGGCCGATGGAGCACTGTGCTTTCATTTTGAAGGACCCTTTGGGTTGTGATTGGTATAGAAATGACGTTTAGTGATGAGGAGTGCATAGTTGGTGTTTAAAAGTGAAATTATATGATATTAAAATTTGTTAATATAATTGACTGGTACGTAATAAGTGTGTGATGCATAGTGATGCGTGTAGTATATGAATGTTGTGTGATGATGTGATTAGTAGGATCGTGTACACCTGGTGTGCTTGAGTTGATTAGTATGCATTTGGTGTTTTGCATATCATGGTGTTTGGTGGGGTCGAATCATGTCTCAGGAGGAGCGTAAGTGATTCACCCGTACTCCTTTGTGGAGAATGGTGGGGATAGATCATTGCCAAGTAGGGGTGTATGTGATCTATCTGGGGTTCGATTGAATGAACCAATGAGTCAGTACCGCATGCATGGTGTTGAGTTGCATATGTGCATAACTATTTGTTGTGTGGATGTTGGACAGTAGGTCATGTTTGGTGATGATTGGGTGATGATTGATGTAGTTTCTATCTTTATTCATGTATATTACTGTTGATGATTTTGATCATGTTTTCTCACCCCTTTGTTGTTGTTGTGGTATGTGCTTCCTCGGAAGTACAGATAATCCAGGTACTTAGCTAGCTGGATAGTGGTGTGCGAGTTGAGTCTAGGATGCTCTGATACGTAGCACGGGACTTGGGTGTTTTTATGTTTCTCTAATTGAATTTATTTATTTTTCCTGTGAATGTATCACTGTTGGTAAACTTTTAATGAATGATTTTATAAATTTGGCGGATGGCCGAGAGTGATGAACTAATGGATATTTTCCGCTGTTTGGTTTAAAGATCTTTTTTTTTTATAAAAAGTTATGTTGAGACTTTGATGTGATATCCCACTGGCGTGGTGGAAACTCTGATGTGTATTTGAATTAAATTGTATTTTTGTAAAATTGGGAAGTGGGGTGTTACAATTGGTATCAGAGCAGGTCGGTCCGTCCGGCCAGTGTAGTAGTTGAGTCTGTCCCTAGGATAGAGATTGTGTAAGTTCTAACCTGGTGTTGTTATTGTTGAGCAGTATGGCAGGAAGGAACGATGCTGCATTGGCTGCTGCTATGCAGGCGATGGCACAGGTGGTTGCTAATCAGAACCAAGCTGTGAGTGCGCAATTCATAGATTTGGCACAGTTTCGGAGTAATAAGCCTCTGACGTTTGAAGGATGGATTCTGGATCCTGAAGCTGCACAGAAGTGGCTGAAGGCAATTGAAAAGAATTTCATAACTATGTGTTGTAGTGATGAGCAGAAGGTGAGGTTTGGTACTCACATGCTGGAAGGTGAAGCTGAGGCTTGGTGGGACAACAGTCGCTAGAGATTGGAGACTGCGGGAACTGCAATCACTTGGGAGGTAGTTCGGAAGGGCTTTCTGGAAAAGTATTTCCCGGAAGACATAAGGAGTGCTAAGGAAATAGAGTTCCTGGAGATGAAGCAGGGTAACCTGACTGTAGCAGAGTATGCTGCTAAGTTTGAAGAACTGGTGCAGTATTGCCCTCATTACAATATTGACGGAGCAATGACCTCCAAGTGTTTGAAGTTTGAGAATGGACTGAGTCCGGAAATTAAGCTGGGGATTGCTTGTCAAAAGATCAGGAATTTTCCTGAGCTGGTAAGCAGGAGCAGGATTTATGATAATGATAATCGGGCCAAGATTGCACACTACAAGGCTGTGAATGATCAAAAGGGTAAGCAGAGATTTGGTGGTACTCCTTACAGTGTTCCTGCTGATAAGGGGAAGTATAAGGCTACTACTAATAAGAAGCCCAGAGAAGGAAGAGTATCTGGTGATTTGAAATGTTTCCGATGTGGTGGCGCAGGTCATCGTGCTAACGAGTGTCCTAATGAGGTGAAGAAGTGTTTCAAGTATGGTAAGCCAGGACATGTGATAGCTGATTGCAGGGCCAATATGCCTACTTGTTATAATTGTGGTGAGAAAGGTCATATCAGTACGCATTGTGAGCAGCCGAAGAAGTCTCAGGCGTCTCAGACCGGTGGGAAAGTATTTGCTTTGGCTGGAACTCAGCCTGCCGGTGAGGATCGTTCTATCAAAGGTACTTGTTTTATCAATAATATTCCTTTGACTGCTATTATTGATACGGGTGTAACCCACTCGTTCATTTTTGTTGATTGTGTGAAGAGGTTGGGATTGGTATCGTCTACTCTCGAGCGACGGATGACTATTGAAACTCCCTCTATTGGTGCAGTGACTACTTCTTTGGTGTGTTTGAAGTGTCCACTGACTATCTTTGGCAGAGACTTTGGAGTGGATCTGATTTATCTGCCACTTGGTAATTTGGATGTTATTCTGGGTATGAACTGGTTGGAGTTCAACCGAGTCTACATCGATTGTTTACAGAAGGTGTTGTTTTTTCTCACACCAGAAGAGGAAGCGTTGGCAGATTTTTTATCTAATAAGGAATTGAGAACCTTAGTGGAGAACGAAGCTAGGATGTTTGCTTTATTTGCATCATTATCTGTTGACAGCAAGGCGTCAATGCAGGATTTGGCAGTGGTGAATGAATTTCCTGAAGTATTCCCTGAGGATATTGTAGAATTACCTCTGACGCGAGAAGTTGAATTTAGTATTGATCTTGTTCCTGGTACAAGGCCTATATCTATGGCGCCATACAGGATGTCAGCAGTGGAATTGGCTGAATTGAAATCTCAGGTTGGGGACTTGTTGGATAAAAAGTTTATCAGACCGAGTGTGTCGTCGTGGGGAGCTCCAGTGTTGTTGGTAAAGAAGAAGGATGATAGTATGCGTTTGTGCATCGATTACCGTTAGTTGAGTAAAGTGACCATTAAGAACAAATATCCTCTTCCAAGGATTGATGACTTGATGGATCAGTTGGTAGGAGCTCACGTGTTCAGTAAGATTGACTTGAGGTCGGGTTATCATCATATCAGAGTAAAGGAAGGTGATATTCAGAAGACGGCATTTAGAAATCGATATGGACATTACGAATATGCTGTGATGCCTTTTGGAGTGTCTAATGCGCCGGGAGTGTTTATGGAGTATATGAACTGAATCTTCCATTCTTATCTAGATCAGTTTATTGTTGTGTTTATTGACGACATACTGATTTATTCTAAGTCTGATGAAGAGCATGCAGGACATTTGAGAATCGCTTTACAGGTGTTGAAAGATAATAAGTTGTTTGGTAAATTATCCAAGTGTGAGTTCTGGTTGAAGACAGTGAGTTTCTTGGGGCATGTAATATCTGGTGATGGTATATCAGTGGATCCATCGAAAGTAAGTGCAGTGTTGCAATAGGAACCGCCGAAGACAGAAACGGAAATTAGAAGCTTTTGGGTTTGGCAGGATATTACCGAAGGTTTATTGAAGGGTTTTCTAATTTGGCGTTGCCATTAACGCAGTTGACGCGAAAGAACCAAGTTTTTATGTGGGATGCTGCTTGTGAAGAAAGCTTTGAAGAGTTGAAAAGGAAATTGACTACGGCACTGGTGTTAGTGTTGCCGACTCCGAGTGAACCTTTTGTGGTGTACTGCGATGCGTCTAAGATGGGATTAGGTGGAGTTCTTATGCAGAATGGTAAAGTGGTGGCGTACGTTTCACGGCAACTGAGGGTGCATAAGAGGAATTACCCTACTCATGATCTTGAGTTGGCTGCGGTAGTGTTCGTGTTAAAAATCTGGAGGCACTATTTGTATGGTTCGAGGTTTGAGGTGTTCAGTGACCATAAGAGTCTGAAATATTTGTTCGATCAGAAGGAGCTAAATATGAGGCAGAGAAGATGGTTGGAATTCTTGAAGGATTATGATTTCAGCTTGAGTTATCATCCAGGAAAGGAAAATGTAGTAGCAGATGCCTTGAGCAGGAAAACAATTCATATGTCGGCTTTGATGGTGAAAGAGATGGAACTAATTGAGCAGTTCAGAGACTTGAGCATGGTTTATGAGTCTACGGCAGATAGCGTGAGGTTGGGTATGTTGCAAGTGAATAACGATTTCTTGGGGATGATCAGAGACAACCAAAAATTGGATGTGAAGTTAGTGGATTTGATGCCTGGAGTAGAAACTGACTCCGATAGTGATTTTAAGTTGGATAGTGCGGGTGTGTTGAGATTCAAAGGCAGAATTTGTGTGCCAGATAATGACGAACTGAAGAAGTCAATTTTGAGCGAGGGACACCGTAGTAGTCTGAGTATCCATCCGGGAGCTACGAAGATATACCATGATTTAAGGAAGTTATTTTGGTGGTCCGGTATGAAAAGAGACATAGCTCAATTTGTCTATGCATGTTTGACGTGTCAGAAGTCGAAGGTGGAACATCAGAGACCTTCTGGATTAATGCAGCCATTGGAAATTCCGGTTTGGAAATGGGATTGCATAACTATGGATTTTATTACTGGTTTTCCGAATACGGCGAGAGGATTTGATGCTATTTGGGTGATTGTGGATCGGCTTATGAATTCCGCACATTTCGTACCGATTAATATTAGTTTCCCATTGGTGAAGCTGGCAGAGATTTATATTCGGGTAATTGTGAAGCTGCATGGTGTCTCGTCGAGTATTGTGTCGGATAGAGATCTGAGGTTTACTTCAAATTTTTGGAATAGCTTACAGGAAGCTCTGGGTACTAAGTTGAAGTTGAGTTCAGCATATCATCCGTAAACTGATGGTCAGTCAGAGAGGACTATCCAGTCGCTGGAGGATTTGCTGAGAGCCTGTGTGTTGGAAAAGGGTGGTGCGTGGGATACTCATTTACCATTGATCGAGTTCACGTACAACAACAGTTACCATTCTAGCATTGGAATGGCACCGTTTGAAGCTTTGTATGGTAGGAGGTGTAGAACTCCTCTGTGTTGGTACGAGACAGGTGAGAATGTGGTCTTAGGACTAGAAATTGTACAGCAGACTATTGAGTAAATTCAGATGATCCGTGAGAAAATGAAAGCGTCTCAGAGTAGGCAGAAGAGTTATCATGATAAACGGAGAAAAGAACTGGAATTCAATGAAGGTGATCATGTATTCCTAAGAGTTAACCCAGTTACTGGTGTGGGTCAAGCGTTGAAGTCAAAAAGATGGATCCTAAGTTTATTGGACCGTATCAGATTTTGCAAAGAATTGGTGTTGTAGCTTATAGGGTGGCGTTGCCGCCTGAGCTTTCGAATTTGCATAATGTGTTTCATGTGTCGCAGCTTCGAAAGTATGTCTCGGACCCATATCATGGGATTCCGAGAGATGAAGTTCAAGTCCGGGAGAATCTTACTGTCGAGACGATGCCGTTGAGGGTCGAAGATCGTAAGATGAAATAACTCCGAGGGAAGGAGATATCTTTGGTGAAAGTAGTTTGGGGAGGTGCTGCAGGAGGCAGTGTGACCTGGGAATTGGAAAGCAGTATGCGGGAAGCGTATCCGGAATTGTTTCCATCAGGTAATTTTCGAGGACGAAAATAATTAAAGTGGGAGAGAGTTGTAACACTCATTTTAATTATTTAGTCTTTTTGGTGTTATTTTAACTGGTGTGTCCTAATGTGGGGGTATGTCTGAGTACGTTGGTGAGTGCCCTTAGACTATAAGAATTATTTAGCAACTTGTAGAGTTTAATATTAATATAATATAAACGATAATGGTAATAATATAATAATTTATAGTAATGTGGTTGTTATTATTATTATTATTATTATTATTATTATTATTATTATTATTATTATTATTATTATTATTATTATTATTATTATTACTATAATTATGAGTATTATTATTATTATTAGAATAAAATAAAGAAATTAGGGATTAGGGAGGTTTTAGAGATAACGACAGAATAACACGATAGACCAGTTTAGAACAGAGTTAAGAAGAAACAGCAAAGAGGAAGAGAATCAAGGAAGAGCAACCCAAAACTCATAGGCATTCTTCAACAATCCATTCATAATCGAGGTAAGGGGGAGAAAGTGGTTTTAAATTGGTATTATGCATGAATTTGGTAGTGGGGATTCCTTAACCCCGTAGGAATTGCATGAATGTGAATGAGATGATGATATATCTGTTGTTGTTGATGATGATGAAATTCGCACACACATTGGTGTGGTTTTGGTGAAAACTGTATGTGATTGTTTATGATAATAGGGAAGAACATAGATGTGAGGTTTTGGAGAGGAAACTGTTGGAATAACGATTATAGTAGTATCAAATGGTGGTAACAATGTTAGAATACAAGATAGATGATATTAGCAGGCCTAGAATCGATCTAAATGACATTTTAGACCAACTAGGAGTGTGGAAAGAGTAGGACTCGTAGCAGAAAATGCAGATGGGAGGCTTCTGGTGATTTGCGTATGAGATCTGGCCATACGCGTATGGGGCTAGTCCATACGCGTATGGGAGTGGGGAAAAGTGAGGCAATACGCGTATGAGTGGCAGGGGAGGGAATTGTGACACGGCCCTCTGACCAAACGCGTATGATACGCGTACAAGGCTAGGCAATACGCGTATGGGAGGGTGATACGCGTATTGAGGGGAAAACTGCCTCTGGGCATACGCGTATGAGGAGGTGATACACGTATGGCCTAGCGTATGTGTGAGGCATACGCGTATGGCACATGCCAATACGCGTATGGCCAGTCTGGGGTGCCAAAAACAGGATTTTGGCTGATGGAGCACTGTGCTTTCGTTTTGAAGGACCCTTTGGGTTGTGATTAGTATAGAAATGACGTTTAGTGATGAGGAGTGCATAGTTGGTGTTTAAAAGTGAAATTATATGATATTAAACTTTGTTAATATAATTGACTGGTACGTAATAAGTGTGTGATGCATAGTGATGCGTGTAGTATATGAATGTTGTATGATGATGTGATCAGTAGGATCGTGTGCACCTGGTGTGCTTGAGTTGATTAGTATGCATTTGGTGTTTTGCATATCATGGTGTTTGGTGGGGTCGAATCATGTCTCAGGAGGAGCGTAAGTGGTTCACCCGTACTCCTTTGTGGAGAATGGTGGGGATAGATCATTAACAAGTAGGGGTGTATGTGATCTATCAGGGGTTCGATTGAATGAACCAATGAGTCAGTACCGCATGCATGGTGTTGAGTTGTATATGTGCATAACTATTTGTTGTGTGGATGTTGGACAGTATGTGATGATAGGGTGATGATTGATGTAGTTGCTATCTTTATTCATGTATATTACTGTTGATGATTTTGATCATGTTTTCTCACCCCTTTGTTGTTGTTGTGGCTTGTGCTTCCTCGGAAGTACAGATAATCCAGGTACTTAGCTAGCTGGATAGTGGTGTGCGAGTTGAGTCTAGGATGCTCTGATACGTAGCACGGGACTTGGGTGTTTTTATGTTTCTCTAATTGAATTTATTTATTTTTCCTGTGAACGTATCATTGTTGGTAAACTTTTAATGAATGATTTTATAAATTTGGCGGATGGCCGAGAGTGATGAACTAATGGATATTTTCCGCTGTTTGGTTTAAAGATCTTTTCTTTTTATAAAAAGTTATGTTGAGACTTTGATGTGATATCCCACTGGCGTGGTGGAAACTCTGATGTGTATTTGAATTAAATTGTATTTTTGTAAAATTGGGAAGTGGGGTGTTATAGACACCATCAACCGCTCCTCTTCAGACTCCTACTCGGCTGGGGCAACTAGATCCTCGAGCTCAGTAACGCGACCTCTGACCCCTTCACCTCATCATCTCTTTCCTTCAAGGCTTTCTCGAGCTCCCCAATACGCTCCCAATGGAGCTTATCCTGCTTCTGGTATTCCATCTGGCCGGCTGCCAGCTTAGACCGGACCTCCTCGGACGCCGCGAGGTCGCTCCTGACAGCAGACAAATCCTCCGAGGAGTACCCCTCCTCATTCAGCACGAGGGTCGTCTCAAAAACCCTCACCATCACGGCCAGGTCCACGGAAGCATCTTCCTGCGGACCTCCTTGCCCGCGGCCAGTATGCTCTTAGCCTCCTTTGGGGCCACCCCGAGATCGTTCCTCCCTGAAAAGAAATTCGGCCGAAGGTAGCAGAGGGGCAGAACGAACCCACACTCCAAGGACCCGTCCGTGAGATCAATCGAAGGCACCTCGACCTTCTGTCGCCTCTTTAGGGTCGGGGGTTGCGCCGAGGATCCAGTTCCCTACGAGGACGAGGTCGTTCCTGAAGGGCCAACGACCAACTTCTTCCGAACAGCTGTGGCCCGACCTTGAGGACGACGGCTACCCCTGTTCATCAGCCTTGTCACACGTTCCTCCACGGAGCCTATTGGGCCTGCAAGAAGAGCACAATAAAAATAGTTAGAATCAAAATTGAAAACGAGTAACAAGATCAGTCGAGGAATCGCCCAAACTACCTAGGAGCCGATGGGCCTCAGCCTCAGTCTAACACTCGAGCAGAGCCTTTGTGTTGATACACCGGATCTCTGTCTGTATCTGCCCGTCCGCGTTACGGATATACTCCCCGTCGGGAGACACGCACTTCTGAGGAGGAAGTCGCCCGACAAAGTCTGTCAGCTTTCGGAAGGCCAAACTATTTTCCTCACCCAGGCGGCTAGGCCTGTAGATGAAGTTGTCAGTGCCTGAACGGAAGTGCAGGTCCGCCCAATCCAATGAGAAGTTAGACTCGTAACTATCCTCGGACCGCCCGTCCACGACAATCACCTCTCTCCGGAACATGGTGCCGTAGGCCTCGTCTGTCGCCGGCATGACCACGAACCACCTGTCTCTAAACCCCCACACTGAGTCAGTGTATGGCCGGAAGATTCTGGTCGACTGCTTTAAGGAGACCCAATTATGCCGACCAGACACCGTCTGGCGCTGCAGATGGAAGACGCAGAAGAACAGCATGATTGTGGCCCCGAGATCAAGGTAGTTGCAGACGATCTCAAACACCCGGATGATGGCCAGAGAGTTGGGATGAAGTTGGGACAGCGCCAACATCAGATGGTCAAACATGCCCTGTTGAAATTCGGTGAAGGGCATGCGCATCCCCGCCTCCTTGAAGGTGAACTCGTACATCGGAAATCGACCACCATCGTACCGCGAGCATATACAGTCCAACTCCCTTGGTCGGCAAGTGCGAAACTGGCAAGGACTCTCGGCCTCCATTGTCGCTACTGCGAAAATCGGCGCCGGCTGACAGAAGAGTCGCCACCGTGCGTTATTTATCCCACGGGAGGGAAAGGAAACGCTCAGAGTAAACCTCGCACAACATGGGAAAGGTATGGTCATCGCAACCAAAACCTGGATTCGGGAGTCGGTTACGCAAGGGGAAGGTATTAGCACCCCTCACGTCCGTCGTACTCGACGGGATCCACGCTTGTTTTCGGGTATGGATTGTTATTCTATCTAAACTATAGGTCAAGGGTTAAAAGAAAAATAAAAATGACTCGGCAAAGTATCGCACTTTATGCCTACGTATTCCCGTCTGGAACGAGAAATCAGAGTCAACGTAGTTCGCCTACCTACGGGAAAGGAGGGGAAGGTTGCTCGCTAGGATATCGCATCCTATGCCTACGTACTTCCACACAGCATGGAAGATCAGAGCAAACGTAGTTCGGGCCACGTACGACACAGGTCTGTCTTGATTGATTTTATTCCTTCTGAAAAAGGTTTTCTTGATTGACAGTCCAAGCGGACAAAAATGACGTCTTGATGAGTTCACATTCTTTTACGAAAGAAGTGTCTTTTATGGTGTTTGAAATTTTATTGTATTTTTCTGGTTGTTTTGAGAAAGAAAGAGATAGAACTCTAACCTACGGTTGCGAAGGGAAACAAACTAACCTAATGTTATCATGCATGGGTTAAGACCTAGTGTCTATCATGCTCCTCTCTTGCACAGAGAGAAACAGAGATCCTAAGGGAATAGACGGAAACAGAAACAATATCAAATATATACAGTAAAGCAGTAAAATGCATGAATGCAGCAATACAAGCGAGGCAAGGGAGTCCCACTCAACCTCGAACCTAGAAAACAATAGGCAAAAGCGAACAGGCTTCACTTTCAACCCAACAGGGTAAACAGCAAACAATACAATCAGGAAACCTAAACAATACATCAAGAAATGAAATACAGCAAAAAAAACATCAACAGCATCAGCAGCTCTGAAGCAATATCTGGCTCCAAGTAATCTCCCATCAGCTACAGGCTTCAACAAGCATCAATCTCCATCTTCATGGCCTTCAGGTAAGGGCTTTGAGCACCAGTCCTCAGTCTACAATGGCTTTTCTTCAAGTTCAAACCTCCAGGATGAGGGATCAGTCACAAGAGTGAATTGGGTGTTAAGCAATCAGTTGACTACCAAAGGTGGTGAACAGACTGCTTCTAACACAAAAGACATTTTCTCTCAAGAGTTCTATCTCTTAGACATTATCACCAAGCCTTCCAAAGGAAGGGGGTGAGTGTCTTAGAGAGACTCTGAATCACAGAGAAGAATGGATGCAGACAAGGCAATCCATGTTTGAGGAACAAGCTTTCTAATCTAGAGCTCTGCCTAGCTCCTAAACCCTAGTCTCCTCAGCATCTGCCAGCAAGAACCTTCTCCTCATCTCTGGAAGTTGAACTTCAACATCTGGATCTCCAATGGCTTCATCTTCACAAGTCTTCAGCTCTCCCAAGTCCCCAAGCAATCCCAATACCCACACAGACAAGCAATAATCCCCAGAGGGCACACCACACCAGTCAATCAGATAGACAGTATATTAATAGCAGTAGGGGAATCCTGATTTTTCTCTAAGGGATCTAATAACTACCCATAGCCCCTATAGTCCCATAGCTAACCTATTCAATCTCTAAGTCCTAAGGGAAATGAATTAATTCTCCTAAGTCATCACCTAAAACCCTAGTTTGTTCATGTTGTTCACACCTAAACTAAACACCTAAAATTAATTTCTAAAAATGGGAACTAAATTGTATCTACAAATTTAATGTCTAAACTAAACAACCTAAAAAGAATGAGCAAAAAATATTGAAGCAATTAATAGAACAAAAAATAACAAAATCATGCATGAAATGAAACTATTTAAAATGCTATTTATTTGGAAAATATGGGAAAAATATCAAATAAAAAATAAAATGCAATTTTTATTTTTTATAATTTTCTTGACTTTTTAAAGAAAATGTTAAAAAAAGAATGAATTAAAAATAATGTTTTTTCAATTTATTATGATTTTTAGAGAATGCATGAAAATAAAAGGAAATTAAAAAATGAAAATAGAAAGAAATAGAGGGAGGGGGTGAAAATAGTAACACGCTGCAGTTGAGATCCCAGTTGGGCTGAGGAGGTGGGGTGCGCGTAGTAATTGCATTAGGCCCAACATATTCAGAAATTGAATTAAAAAATGCCAGAAAAAAAATGAAGAGGGACTCGGTGTAAATAGCAGCAATATCACGTTGGAATGTTTGGGCTTGTTGGTTGAGGGGTGTGTATAGCAATGCAGTTCAAAGCCCAATCTTGAGGTTTAAATGAAACGATGCGTTTCATGTTGGCTTCTCCCTCCGTTTCTCACTTTGAACATGGTCCGTTGGATCTAGATTGGAGTCGTGGTCAAACGAGGGATCCTACGGCCATCCATCATCGTCCCCAAACCTCTTCTAGGGTTTTAGAAAAACCCCAGCTCCATGCATGACTTTCGAGCTCATCGTTCTCCTCCAGTACGCCATGAAATCACACCCTTCAAAAACCAAAATTCATCCATTTCTTCCCCTCTACAAGTCTATATCCTTAGTTTACCTTAAAACTCAAACAATCATCCAATTCGATAGGTGGAACAGATGGAAACCACCATTAATACCTGATATCAAACCTCTCCAATTCTCCACAAAACTCATCCTAAACTGATCTACAATTCATCCTGATCATAGCATGCTAATCCAATCACATTTTCGTGCCTTAATCCAAGAGTTATGAGTCTCAACAGAATTGACACATCATGCTCAAACCTCATGAAACTTCTCCAAAATCATCCCAATCAATCTTCTATCCTATCTTAACCATTCTACTCTATCAAAACCCTAAAATTCTAACTAATTCATGCCATACGAAGAGAAAACAAACCTGGTGCAATTTCTTGATACAGGTGCTAAGATCTCCAAATCAACTGCTTGTGATGAAAGGAAAGTGATCAATAGGCTTGGTGATTACTTCTGTATGCAACAAGTATGGTTCTAAGGCCTTGAATCACTCGCTTCCAAAGTTTATGCTTCTTGAATGATAATGATGAATGTCACAATTCCTTCCTCAATTTGACAAATGAAGGTGTGGATTCTGATCCTTGTATGATGATGATGAAGATTCAATCAAGAATAGTGAAGATTGATGGAGATTATAGAGATTTTGGAAAGCTTATGCAAGTTGAAGAAAGTATGGAAAAGTTGGGGTTTTGAACAAATGGGAGCACCAACCCTTGCATGAACCAACTTGTATGAATATATATATGAGGTTAGAACCTCCTAGAAACTTGGAGAAGTTTCCCTTGTGCAAATTTCCTTGGATTTTTGATTATGTTTCTTACATTGCAAGCAACCATGGATAACTCTTAAATTATGAACTAAACTCAAAATTCCACTTTAGCCAATGTTTTTAAAATGCCCTTTCCATTCAAAATGACCTATAATTTTGCTTCATTTGGCCAAGATATGAAAAATCTCATTTTTAAGGCCATTTTTCTTCATTAAATTCAACAATTTTGAAACCTTGTGCTATGAATCTTTCCAATCTCTCATGGTCACTTTTCTAGACTCAAAATGTCATTTGGAGCAAGTTTGATGTTGTAAGTTTTTCCATTTGAGGCCTCCTTGTATGAGTTTTGGACATAGGTTAAAATGACCTGTAATTCACAAATGACCAAAATACCCTTTTCTTGCCAAGACCATAAGTAGAGTTACACACATCATATGAAGGCATACCATACCATTATATAAAGCTAAGACAATAAGGAACAACTCTTATGTTGACCAGAAATCCATTTGAAATCTCCTTGAGGGGTAAACATTGCTTGGAAGTCAAGTCACTTTCACAGACAAAATTTCAGATACCTCAAATGACCTGTAACTTGCAAGGACCATAACTTGAGTTCTATAAATCTCCTTGATGTCTTCCACCACTCAAATTAAAGGTCTTGAGATCCTATACAAGTTCCATGTTGGCCAAGGATCCATTTGAAGCTTTCATTTTGACTTATCTTGCTTGGAAATTTGACCTAAACTAGGGGATTTTACATAGAAACCCTAATTTAGACCCTCCTCTTCTCCTTGATTTCTCTTGATTTCTTCTTAGCATAACAACATATCCTTATTCTCCATATCAAATGATGAACCCCACATCTCTTCAATAGCCCTTAATGCCTCTCCATCAGTTATTTGACCTAGGGTTGACCCAGGGTTGACCCTGATGAAACCCTAGTTGACTGTCTTCAACTGCAATTCTTGTGATCACATCAACAACTTGTTTCCTTCTTCAAATGACTTTCTAAGTCCTCCAAGATGTCTAGATACCCTCCATGCTCAACTCACAGCTCATAATTCCCTTGTTGATCCTCAGATGCCCTCAGATAGGAGATAGACTCAAAGCTTGATCCACTGACCTCTCTGCTTTCAAATTCTTTTCTGATGACTTGAATGAGATTGAATTAGGATAATAACCTCTGGATAGGCCTCTAGAGATGAGAATAATGATTGGTCCCCTGTTGAATGACTTGCTATGCTTATGCTATGCAGATGAGTAACCTATGTACATGACTCTTTATGCAAATGCTAATGATATTGAAACATAAACCAAGTGAATAAGGTTGAGCAAATTTTAGGGTGCAACAGCTGCCCGTATTCAAGCGACTTGGACCCGGTTGGGTGAAGAGCCCGGAGCCTTCAGACATTCGCGGTACGAGACGGTTGAATACTAGGAACCCAGAAATTTGCCAATCGCAGAAATAAACTGTGCTCCCGCTTGGGGAACGACATTCATCAGCTGAATCTGACTGTCATGACAACCCACTGATCTCGCGCGACCGTGCTAGGGATTATTTTCATCGTTCTGAAAAAGATTCTATCATCGCAGAGACAGAACACTGTCCACGTCAGGACGCCTGCTTCGTCGATTTGGAAAACCTCAATAACTTTGCTGGGGACGGCTCGTCTGCCTTCCCGTTAGAACTAAATCATCCACGTTTGGAATAAACTCTTTCTGTTAGGAATAAACTCTTTCTGTCCACGTTAGGAATTGGTCTTGATCTGAATCTGTCCACGTCAGAACTAAACCCCTTCATGCCATTAATATATCGCCCACGTTAGGACTCACCTTTCCACGTAAGGAATTCATCTCCTTCTTCCACGTTAGGAATAACTTCTTTGACCTGTCCGTGTCGGGACTAAACTTTTCCACGTCAGGAATAATCTCTTTCTTCCCACGTCAGGAATCAATCTTGATATGTCCGCGTGAGGACTCAATCTTTCCACGTAAGGAATAAACTCGTCTTTCCACGTAAGGAAACCATTTTTCTTCCTCGTAAGGAATGCTCTTGATATGTCCACGTAAGGACTCTGATCTTTCCACGTAAGGAATACCAACTTCTTTCCACGTAAGGAATCTCACTTTTCCACGTAAGGAATCATATTTTGATATGTCCGCGTAAGGACCCATACAATCTCTCTTCTGAATCTGTCCACGTCAGGACTGAACTTGCTTTCCCACGTAAGGAACTGAAGCCTCTCTTTCCTCGTAAGGAATAACTTTGTCCACATCAGGACTCATATTTCGTCTTGATTTGTCCACGTCAGGACTCACCTCTTGACCCGCTGAAGTAATAGAACTTGCCCACGTCAGGACCTGCGCGTCTTTGACTTGCTGGGGAAATAAGACTTGTCCACGTCAGGACTCACACGTTGCCCACAACACAAAGAAGGATAAACTTGTCCACGTCAGGACCCTCGCATCTTGTCATCACAAAGAGTTATAAACGTCCACGTCAGGACACCCCTTTCCACCATTACGAATAAAGCTATCTGCTGGAAATAAATTGTCCACGTCAGGACACCAACACGAAGAGTAACCCACTTTTGTCCACGTCAGGACTCCACACTCAATCAATACTGAGGACTCGAAGCTGTCCACGTCATGACTAACACATATCGTCACCTGGAAGAAATGTCCACGTTAGGACTCCACATTCCAACAATCTTCTCTAGCACAAAGAAATCCCGTCAATAAAACTGTCCACGTTAGGACTCATCCTTCTGTTGGTCCGCCAATTTCTTATCACTGACATTACAGCAACTTTGAGGCTGATTCTACTGGGGATTTCTGGAAACCAAACTTCCGGATGCCTGTTCTGATAACCGGCGGTAGCCTCTGAAATTCTGATTCATGAATCCTTTGAATGCTGGCGCAACAACAACTTTGAAGGAGACAGTCCGCTGGTCGGATTAGAGCAACTTCAACAGGAAATCCTGGCGGGGAAATAAGCAACTCTGCTTGGGGACAAAGAGAAACTTATCCTGCTGACTCTGTGGGGAGTAGCACCACAACTGACACTTCGTCGGATGTCTCACATCGAGATCCTGAATGTTTATTGATTCGCCTGAGCAAGGGCTCTCTCTTCCTGCAAGAGAAACAATACTGGGAACAAACGGTTAGCCAACCTAGTTTATGTTTCACAATGCATATGCTTGGCAATGATGCAATGCTCCATTCAACATGGAAATGCTACGCTTTTATTTGGTGGATGCAAGTGTGACACTATATGCCAATGCAAATGCGGACTCGAACTGCTGAGATACAGGAGCTGCTTCAGCAAAATAAATGCTGAAAACAATGCCAACTCCGCTGGGGATAGCCATGTGCTACAGAGTAAATGCTGTAAGAGTGAAGTCGACTCCGCTGGGAAATGGGAACTTGAACCAAACACCTCATTGAAGTAACATCCTGCTGGGGAATATACCTCTGCTGGAGAGTGGCAGATGCGCTTGGTATGATTGGACTTCTGCTGGAAAGTGAACGGATATCACACGGTATTCTGATGAAATAAACGCCATGACCCACACCAACTCTGTCGGGGAGAGCCTTAATCTTCGAGTTCCACTGGGAGGAATACTCGCTGAGAAGAGAAATCCGCCGGGGATGGGATGATTCTCTTGGGGAAAACCAACTGACTCCGCTGGGAGAGAGTAAATGACCCTGCGGGGAGAGGTAAACTGCCTGAATACAGCTCACAAATATCAATCTTCTGCGGCTAAACCACTCGGCTCGAGACAAGGGGATCCTTCTGGGGGGACACCATACTGTCTGAATACAGCCCTACGATCTTGGAATCGTCAATTCTGTTGAGGATAAATGACTTTGCTGGAGAATGCCCTCTTGGATAAGCTACGGCTAGCTGGGGGGAATTCTATCCTTCTTCAGGACGGACATGCATGACCTGCGTGGGGGTCGAGTCTTTTAATATTGCAGTCTCTTGATCATCTTCCTCGTACGGCTATGAAACCTGCAACAACACAAACAAGACAAGACAAACCTATGCAACCAAATCGATCCAGATTAATGACATTATTTTCAGTTAACTCAAAGCTTTAGCAAATGTTGGCAAGGGCCAGTGACGTTATGCACATGCTAGTTTCAATAAACTTAGGCGTTTTATCATGTACAAAACAGTAAAGGACCAGCATCAAGTACTGAATAACGTATTTTATTGATTGGGCCCCTGAATGGGCGGAGTTTGTACACGGAATGTAACTCCTGAAAAGAGGAAGCTACACAAAGCAAATATACAAGTATACAAGTATGCACAAGAAGCATAAATATTGACAACTTAAATTTGTACACATGTCGGCAACGGGATGCAGATGAACACCACGAACTGATCCTCCTATGACTCGTCCGACTCTAATGCTTTTCCCGGTATTCATACTTCCGAAAAGGTTGTACCAGATAACCGATCCTCCCGGTGTATTCTCCCGCGTTGATGCTCAGTGCAATATCAAATTCGGACCGCAGTCATTTGCTTTTTAAATCCCTAACTTTTGCGTGAACCGCCCTTTACGGGTTTTCAGTTCACCGGGATACCCTTTTTTGCCGAAGCCGCCCAGTGTAGGTTTTCAACTTCGCGGGTGTACATTTTTTCAATTTTATCCCTAACTTTTGCCCGAACCTTTAATTCTGTTTTTGGTTCGCCAGGATGCCCCATTTTTGCCTGGACTCTCTTTTTATGTCCAGCGGGTCTATTTTAAGCAAAGTATTTTTTAACTGCGTCCGAATTCACAGGCGACATAAAGTCTTCTCCGTCCATGGTGGACAACAACAACGCTCCTCCTGAAAAGACTTTCCTGACAACGTATGGCCCTTCGTAGTTAGGGGTCCACTTGCCCCTGTGATCTGCTTGCGGCGGGAGAATCCTTTTCAGCACAAGGTCGCCCGTCTGAAAGCTTCTCGGATGTATTTTCTTATCATACGCTTTCTTCATTCGGCTCTGGTATAAGCGACCGTATGCTAGAGAAGCTAGCCTCTTCTCATCCATCAAACTCAGTTGGTTCAACCTGTCTTTTACCCATTCTGCCTCGTCCAGCTGAACGTCTCGCAATACCCTCAGAGAAGGGATCTCCACTTCCAATGGTAGTACCGCTTCCATTCCGTATACTAACGAGAACGGGGTTGCCCCGGTTGATGTGCGTACTGTCGTACGATAACCGTGCAAAGCGAAAGGTAGCATCTCATGCCAATCCTTATAGGTCACCACCATTTTCTGAACGATCTTCTTGATATTCTTATTGGCCGCTTCGACAGCGCCATTCATCTTGGGCCGGTAAGGGGAGGAGTTGTGATGTTCGATCTTGAAATTCTGACAGAGCTCCTTCATCATTTTGTTGTTCAAGTTCGAATCGTTGTCCGTGATTATCCGCTTGGGGATCCCATATCGGCAAATGATGTCTCTCTTGATGAATCTGGCCACCACTTGCTTCGTTACATTTGCGTATGACGCCGCTTCTACCCACTTAGTGAAATAATCGATTGCTACTAGGATGAACTGGTGCCCGTTAGAAGCTGTCGGCTCAATCTTTCCAATCATATCGATTCCCCACATCGAGAATGGCCATGGCGACGACATCACATTTAGAGGACTCGGAGGCACATGGATCTTATCGGCATAGATTTGGCACTTGTGGCACTTTCTCGCAAACTTGAAACAATCAGTTTCTATAGTCAGCCAAAAATAACCCGCCTGCAGCAGCTTTCTCGTCATAGCATGCCCACCAGCATGCGTGCCAAAGGTACCTTCGTGTATTTCCTCCATGAGCAGCTTTGCCTCTTTTTCGTCCACACAACGCAGCAGCACCAAGTCGTGGTTTCTTCTGTATAAGACACCATCCGGGTTCAAATAGAAATTACCCGCTAATCTCCTGAGAGTCTTCTGATCTTGACTGGATGCCCCAGCCGGATACTCTTTATTCTTCAGGAAATTAAGGATATCAAAATACCATGGTTTGTCATCGGATGCTTTGTCAATGGCAAACACATAAGCTGGCCTGTCAAGCCGAGAGATGACGATTCGGGGAGCCTCGTTCCAGAAGTTGACTTTGTACATGGAAGACAAAGTGGCCAGGGCGTCAGCCATTTGATTCTCTGCCCGCGGTACGTGATGCAATTCAACCTTGTCGAAGAAAGGCAATAATCTCCTTGCATAATTCATGTAGTGTATCAAATTGGGCTGACGTGTCTCCCATTCCCCTTTGATCTGATTCACCACCAGAGCTGAGTCTCCGTATACGTCTAAATTCTTGATTCGCAAATCAATGGCTTCTTCAAGCCCCATTATACAAGCTTCGTATTCGGCCTCATTGTTGGTAACGGCAAAGGTCAATCGGGCAGTAAACGGGATGTGCGACCCGTGTGGCGTAGTGATGATTGCCCCTATTCCGCTACCGTAAGCATTCACAGCTCCGTCAAATATCATCTTCCATTTGGAACCCAACTCTGGTCCTTCGTCTGGCAACGGCTCTTCACAATCTTTCATCTTTAGGTACATGATATCCTCGTCAGGAAAATCAAACCTCATCGATTGGTAATCTTCAATAGGCTGCTCCGCCACATACTCAGACAGCACACTCCCCTTTATAGCCTTCTGCGAGACGTATTGAATGTCATATTCAGTCAAGACCATCTGCCAACGGGCAATTCTACCTGACAACGCCTGCTTTTCAAATACATATTTGATAGGATCCATCTTCGAGATGAGCATGGTTGTATGATTCAGCATGTACTGCCTCAAACGCTTGGCGGCCCAGGCTAGCGCGCAACAAGTTTTCTCCAGCATTGAATACCGAGATTCGCAGTCTGTAAATTTCTTACTCAAGTAATAGATTGCATGCTCTTTTCTCCCTGTCTCGTCGTGCTGACCGAGAACACAACCCATGCTTCCCTCAAGAACCGTCAAATACATTATCAAGGGTCTACCTGCCACTGGGGGTATCAAAATAGGAGGCTCCTGCAAATACTGCTTTATTTTATCGAACGCCTTTTGACAATTTTCGTTCCATGTTACAGCTTGATCTTTCTTCAACAGCTTGAATAATGGTTCACACGTGGCAGTTAGGTGAGATATGAACCTAGCAATGTAGTTCAACCTCCCTAAAAACCCGCGCACCTCTTTCTCTGTTTTAGGCGTCGGCATTTCTTGAATCGCTTTTATTTTAGCAGGATCGACCTCTATTCCTCTTTCGCTTACGATAAACCCCAGCAGCTTACCCGATCTCACCCCGAAGGTGCATTTATTAGGGTTCAGCCTCAGCCTGAACTTCCTAAGTCTTTTAAATAACTTCAGCAGATTCACCAGATGCTCTTCCTCCGTCTGGGATTTGGCAATCATATCGTCAACATAAACTTCGATCTCTTTATGCATCATGTCATGGAAAAGAGTCGTCATCGCACGCTGATATGTTGCCCCAGCATTCTTCAAACCAAAGGGCATCACTTTATAGCAAAATGTTCCCCAAGGCGTTATGAAAGTGGTTTTCTCCATATCCTCTGGCGCCATTTTAATCTGATTATAGCCTGAAAAGCCATCCATGAAGGAGAATACGGAGTATTGAGCAGTATTATCAACTAACACGTCAATGTGAGGAAGTGGAAAATCGTCTTTTGGGCTTGCTTTATTCAAATCTCTATAATCCACACACATCCGAACCTTGCCATCTTTCTTTGGCACTGGTACGATGTTAGCAACCCATGAGGGATACTTTGTCACAGCCAGGAAACCAGCGTCCCGCTGTTTTTGAACTTCCTCTTTGATCTTCACTGCCATATCTGGTCGAGTTTTGCGAAGCTTTTGTTTGACCGGCGGGCAATCTTCTTTCAGTGGCAGGCGATGCACAACCATATCTGTATCGAGCCCTGGCATATCTTCATACGACCAAGCGAATACATCATTATACTCTCGAAGCATTTCAACCAGTCTTCGCTTGATATCGCCCTACAGCGCGGCTCCGATACGAATATTCTTCTCAACCCCTTCCGACCCCAAGTTGATAATTTCGATGACCTCATCGTGAGGCAGAATGGCTCTTTCCTCTTGCTTCACCAACCAAGACAGTTCTTCAGGAATGTCACTATCTTCGACAACCTCTTCTTCGGCCTGAAATACCGGGTGCTCGAAGTCGGGACGAGTCATAGGTGGTTCAAGAATGTCATCTGAAAATGTTATCCTGCAAAAGGAATGGTTAAGTGCTTCAAAATGCGTATAAAGCAAATAACCGCGTTGCCATTTTATTGAAAAATATAAAACAGGAAAGACAGAGATTACAGTGTTTGCACATGAAAAAACGCCATTTATTTAATGATTAACACACAATGTTCATAACAACACAGCCCTAAGCAAATCATGATGCCCCGGGCAAGACATCAGATTATTCAACAATTAATAAAGCAAAGCATTACTGTTTAAAAGTCACAGGAACAAGCTCCTGAATAGACCAGTTGCACAGTCCTTGTCCTGGCGTGCTTGGCTGAATCCAGGCATCCATATCACAGTCGCTGTCTCCTTCATCCGATTCCGAAGCAGCATTGACGGTCTCATGACATACTCCACTGGCAGAGATGGTGATTGGCCCTCTGAAACGGGGCGCCCCCACGGCGGGAGTTGACGACGACGGTTGGTATCCTAGCCCGAATCGGTCCATCTTCACAGGAATGTCCAGCACCTTGCCCCAGCCCTTTGCTTCTCCTGCTTCCACTAGAGCTTGAGCTTCTTTATACGATGAGACGGCTATCTCTGGCCCTTTGCTTGGCCCGGGACCTTTGTCCTTGATGCGCAACCCTTCAAATGCCTGGCAGGGCGTTTCGTGGATCTCTCCGTCGACTTCCACATATTTAAATGACGATAGATGGCTGACTAGGATGTCTTCTTCTCCGCATACAGTGACTACGCTGTCTCCGACCATATATTTCAACTTCTGATGCAGGGTGGACGTGACTGCCCCCGCCCCATGAATCCAGGGTCTTCCAAGCAAGCAGCTGTACGCAGGCTGTATATCCATGATATAAAACTCAGTTGCAAACACCTCCGGCCCCACCTGTAGAGGCAATGTGATCGATCCAAAGACTGTTCTCTGCGTGCCGTCAAACGCTCTGACTACCAAGTCGCTGGGCGTGCACAAGATTCCTCTAACATCCAACTTCATCATCGCCTTCTTAGGCATCACATTTAAAGACGATCCGGTGTCGACCAATACATGTGACATCACTGATCCTCTACATTCGACAGATACGTGCAGCGCCATATTATGATCTCTCCCTTTCGGGGTCAAATCGAAATCAGTAAAGCCCAAGCTGTGGCCTGCATTCACGTGTGCCAACACTCCTTCCAGCTGATTTACAGAGACGTCTTGGGGTACGAAGGAAGTATCGAGGACTTTCAGCAAAGCATTTCTGTGAGCTTCCGAACACAACAGCAATGACAGGATAGATATTTTGGACGGCGTCTGCTGCAGATGCTCCACAATCTTATAATCACTTTTTCGAATCAAGCGCATGAACTCTTCTACTTCTTTCGATGCCGATTCTTTGTCACTTGCTTGCACTGGGACATTCTCAACCGCTTTCCCTTTTCCTTTTGCTAGTCTTTCGGCCTCCACTTCAGGGGATATAAAGATCCTACCACTCCTTGTCATACCTCCCGAACCAACAACATTATCCACAATCTCGGTTGGCTGCTTATTAACATCAATCTTTATCCCATCACAATACACCTCCAACCCATATGACCATGGGACTGCTTTCGTGTTCTCGTACGGGATCGGTCCGGCCTTAGTTATGGTGATCGGTGGTCGCTGGACTGGTGCTGCAATAGTGATTGTCTTTCGAGGAATCGTTACAGTGGCCACATCACTCCGACTATCTGCTACTGCCCCTGCAGGCTCTTCAGTTGCCGCTCGGTCAAACTGCAATAAACCTTCATCAATTAAAGCCTGAATGCCTTTCTTCAACTCATCACACCCCCCGGCTAGGGTCCAGCATTCTAAGCAATACTCGTCACATCCCGGGTAAACACCCCCTTATAACAGTCGGCTCTTTATCTCGCTCAGCGGCGTCTTTAAATCTTCGACATTCACAATCAGATTCAACCCTTCCTCAGTTAGAATGGCGTTTGCCCCGTGATTAGGCATGGGTTTCTGCACTATATTCGGACCTGCCGTTCCGAAATTGATAGTCTTATTGTCCAAAAGATCCTGCACGACATGCTTAAAAGCATGGCAACCCTCTATATCGTGGCCTGGAGCCCCAGAATGAAACTCACAGTGCCTTCTTGCATCGTAACCAAACGGGGGAGCTCCCGTTATCGGTGCCAGAGTTCTCTTCTCTACCAGGTTCAAACCCAACAATATCTGTAACAACTCTGCATAGGTTGAGGGAGGCTTCTCAAACACTCTTCTCGGTTTTCTACCCTGGAATCTTCGCTGAGCCTGCTGTGCCCCCTGCTGAGGCTGCTGCTGCATTGGCTGCTGCTGAGACGGTTGTTGTTGTTGAAGTGGTTGTTGTTGATATGGAATAGTAACACTCGCCACCTGCTGCGGCTGATGATATTGGTTTCGTCCCCTGCCTCGGCCTCGGCCTCGGCCTCCAAATACTGCGCTTGCCTCGCCCTGACGGTGCCCACCAAAAGCCTTCCTATTACTGCCAGATGCAGTCGATTCCTCAACCTGGAATTTTCCTTGCTTAATGTTACGCTCAATCTTTTCTCCCATCAGAGTTAGGTCTGAAAAACTAGCCAGAGACGTGTGAAACAGCATGTCATGAAACAAGCCTGTGAATGTGCCAACAAACATGTCATTCATTTCCTTATCTTCTACAGGAGGACGGACCCTGGCAGCCATATCACGCCACCTTTGCGCATACTCTTTAAAGCTCTCCCCCTTCTTCTGCGATAGCCCCGCCAATTGGACCCGATTGGGCGCCAAATCGCTGTTATATTTGTAGTGAGCTACAAATGCCTCTGCTAATTGCTTCCATGTCTTGATATTAGTTGGCTCCAACCCCATATACCATTCTAGGGATGGGCCTGACAAACTATCTTGAAAGAAATGCATTAGCATTCTTTCATCAGTTGAGTATGCAGACATCTTTCTGTAATAAGCTCGTACATGCACTTTCGGACATGTGTCCCCTTTATACTTATCGAACGCAGGAGCTTTGAATTTAATTGGCACCCTCAAGCCAGGTACCAAACCCATTATTGCCATGTCCAAACCCACAGCACTTTGGTTCAGGACTCCCCTCATCTGCTCTTCCAGCATTCTGATCTTCTGGGAGTCATCCATCGGCCCTTCGAAACCTCCTCCGGAGAAAGCGTCCTCCTGCTGATCTTCTTGCCACATACCATTTCCAGCTCCATACCCATCATATCCAATATTACGTCCAGCCCTGACCTGATTCATCCCCGGACCTCGGCCTCTGTTGTCGTACCCTTGAACACCTCCAGCAGGCCCAAAAGCCATAAACCCCGCGCCGTTTCCATTTCCAAAACCTCCGTAACCCTGATTGGTCGCACCATAACCATCTTGCCCAAAGCCTTGAGCATTGAAACCATACTTCCCAGCGTTATCGAATCCCTGATCGTTGAACCCGAATCCAGCATGGACAAAGTCGTTGCCTCCCATATTATCTCCCAAGTTGACGTCACCAAGCCCAATGTTATGGACAGCAGTCTCATTCCCAACTCCGACGTTACCATTCACAGCAGCGGTAGCGTTGTTGACATTGGCAGCAGGTATATTGACTACAGGTGGAGCCACTGGCGTGGGAGTGTCGTCTCCATGAACAGTATCGACCCGTACAGACTGATGATCCTCGTTACCGTGACCAGCATTTCGGGCCAACAGAGGCTGGACCATGGCTTGCAGATTTTCCTGACCTTTTGCAATAGCTTCCATGGTCTGCATGAAGAGAGCGAGCTTCTCACGCACATCTTGCATCTCGTTCTGCATTTGATCCATGATTCTTCGACAGTTGGTGCGGGTAGAATAGCGGTGCGGGTGTTGATCTGCAATCCTGGAAAGTACCTGATACAGAGCATGGAATAAGACAATATTCAAAGATTACCTGTAATGCAATATGAATATGAATGCAATGCAATGTGTCTGTGCATTAGGGAAGTTCATTCCCCCAGTTCTAGTGTGAAGGTGCCAGTGCAGTGACAGTGCTGACAATAGGAATATCGGAGCTGAATCATAGAAAGCCTCATATATTGCTGAGAAAATCAGAATACAATGTCGCTGAGAGTATAATAAGAAGGCATGACCTCAACCAACAATCCTGGTGATGGTCAGCACTATGCAAATAAAGCATACAAGTTACTACATGAAATGATCAAATCCTCCCAAAAGTCTGGTATTCTTCTATCAACTTCTTGGTCTCTGGATGACTTGGTCGATCAAGCAGCCCTTCAACAAGTTGGTTTCTCTTCTTAAGAACACGGCGCACGTCTTCAGCAGTTTCTTCCCATGTCGCTTCTCCGAAGCAATCTTCTAATTTTCGCTTTTGAGACACAGCTTCATCTCTGCATTTGATTGCCTTATTCAATGCATTCTGGACACTATACCGGGTCATCACTTCTTCCTCACACTTCTTGATGCTAGCCTTCAGCTTCTCTTCGAGGTCGGAGATTTACTGCTTCAGCCTATCTTCCCTCTTCTTATTGTTGGTGAGTGTAGCATTCCAAGTCTTATTGCAAGAAGAGATCTCTCGGTGAGCGATGTCAAGCGCCTTCTTCTTGGATTCAAGCATGTCATGGGAACTTCTGAACTCTTGCCCCAGACGTTCACGCTTTTTCTTTTCCTCAGTCAACTCAGCCCCTAACCTGTTTAACAGCTCGATTTGTTGTTGGAAAGCATATACGGCCTTGTTTTTCTCACTGCGTACCTGAGCTAGCTCCTGCTCCAACCCTTCGTTGATCTTCATCAAGGCTTCTTTCTCTCTCACAACTTGCTCGTAGGCTTCCCTAGAAACAGTAGTTGGCTCTTCTGTCGGAATAGGAACAATGACGGGTGCAGCTGGAAATGGCATTAATAACTGACTTGCTCTTTCCTGGATCCAAACCCTGTAAGGTGCATAAGCCTGGCAATCGTTCTTACCCAACAGTGGCTTCCCTTTGCGGTTAATACGCGTCCAGGCATGCTGCAGCTCAGCTAGCAATTCTCCCTTCAAATCACCTGTGAAGTACAGAGATTCCTGTACTTCCTCCTCCTGAGGTGGATTCTTCAGTGCATATCCGAACTGGCGAATGAATAGAGAAGGGTTGTAATTGATACACCCTTTTCTTCCTATCAGCGGCACATTAGGGTACCCAGAACAACTGAAGATGAGCTCAGATCCCAACAGGTCTCGATCAAACCACTCCATGTCTTCCGACGATAGCCTCATCAAGCGCTCTGGCCAACCAACTGGGACTGTAGTCTCTGCAACAGATCTTCTCTTAGGAAGGTGACTTTCAAACCACATACTCAGCAATGGTACACAAAGATGAACATTCTTTCCTCTCCCTTTCTCATTCTTGTAATGCAGTGAGTGATAGAGATCTCCGAGTAAGGTAGGTACAGGATTACCAGCGGCAAACAAGTAGAAGGCGTCGAAGTCCACAAAATCCGGTATGTTGGGAAACAAGACTATGCCATAAATGCACAAGGCCAACACAGCATTGAAAGCAACCCAGCACCCGCTCTTGGCGTACTCCTGGGCTTTACCAACTAAGAACTGAAGTGAGAAGCCTGGAACTCCACGGGAAACAGTAGTCAATATTTCAGAAGCATCAATATGCAAAGCTTTTGCCAAGTCCTCCGGCTTGGGCTTGGCGCCAGAGTGGATGAATGGAACCTGGTTCTGCACGGGCAGCTCAACATACTCAGCGTATTCCTCCAGGGTTGGTCCCATAATAAAGTCAGAGAACGTAAAACACCTCAAAGCAGGGTCATAGAATTGCATTAAAGCATACAACCCATCTAACTCTACCTCTGTAGGTTTACACACCAATCTCAGTAGTCTTCCATAGCTCATTCTAAAGCTCCTACGAACGCCCTCATCAGCAAGAGAGATCAACCCCAGTAAAGGAACAATATCAGGAGTAGGCAATTTGTAAGCAACTGTCCTCCTTAGGCTAATCATGATCAAACACTCAGAAGTCTGGGCACTAGAACTAGGGAAATGCAAATGCACCTGCAGCACAGACACACGTTAGTGAAATGCAAATGGTAATGGATATGCAGTAATGCAATGCAAGTAACATGCAACAGGGACCAAAGCTGTAGCTGAATAGTCTGAACCCAATCAAGAAGTCTCAGACAGATTCTCTAGAAGTCCTCAAACCCTGGTCTCGGATAGACCTAAAACAAAGCTCCAATACTGGTCTCTGATAGACCCCATAATCACAACCTGAATGGTCTCTGGCAGACCTCAAATCATATCTCCCACTGGTCTCTGACAGACCTTAGAACACATCTCCAAATAGTCTCTAACAGACCTCGGAACACACCCACTGGTCTCTGACAGACCTTAGAACCCATCTCCACTTGGTCTCTGACAGACCTTAGAACACATCTCCACTTGGTCTCTGACAGACCTTAGAACCCTCCATAAATATCCAGGATCCTGATCAAGAAACAAACCGGTGGTCTGAAGGTCTAGTTACCTGCATAACCCTGAACCCCCTCACAGGTGGGTGGCCCTATAACTGGCACAAGGTACGGCATCCTATGCGGTCGTCGGCGTCACAGACTTTCAGGGTTGATGATACGATTCCCAGAAGGAGTGGCATCATCAATCCCTGAAGAGGCCTCACTTAGCCAACTTCCAAATGATCGGTCCCCAGAGTCGACAATCCAACTAACCAGCAACCCACGCCAACCAAAGGAAGGGGCAGGAGGCCAACCAGAGGAACCTCGTCTTAGTGTAGATTTCATGGGACACCAAAGCAAGCAAAGCAAGCGGGCGCCCACTAATTTCTACTCTAATTCTAGGTGCACTCAAGCCCAGGTCCGGCTTATCTCTCAATATCAGAACACCCGTCACACCCCAAATACAGCAACAATAATCAATATATAAAGCTGAAAATACAAGGTTAGAAATATAAAATAACTCCATACAAAATCCTCGACGGGAAAACAAGCGCTAGGATTGACTCTCTTAAGGGACGTTGGATCCCAAATGCATAAGAACTATCGCAGTCCTTAGCAGCCAGGGGACGTTGGGTCCCCAGCAGAGTCGCCAGCTGTCGCTACTGCGAAAATCGGCGCCGGCTGACAGAAGAGTCGCCACCGTGCGTTATTTATCCCACGGGAAGGAAAGGAAACGCTCAGAGTAAACCTCGCACAACATGGGAAAGGTATGGTCATCGCAACCAAAACCTGGATTCGGGAGTCGGTTACGCAAGGGGAAGGTATTAGCACCCCTCACGTCCGTCGTACTCGACGGGATCCACGCTTGTTTTCGGGTATGGATTGTTATTCTATCTAAACTATAGGTCAAGGGTTAAAAGAAAAATAAAAATGACTCGGCAAAGTATCGCACTTTATGCCTACGTATTCCCGTCTGGAACGAGAAATCAGAGTCAACGTAGTTCGCCTACCTACGGGAAAGGAGGGGAAGGTTGCTCGCTAGGATATCGCATCCTATGCCTACGTACTTCCACACAGCATGGAAGATCAGAGCAAACGTAGTTCGGGCCACGTACGACACAGGTCTGTCTTGATTGATTTTATTCCTTCTGAAAAAGGTTTTCTTGATTGACAGTCCAAGCGGACAAAAATGACGTCTTGATGAGTTCACATTCTTTTACGAAAGAAGTGTCTTTTATGGTGTTTGAAATTTTATTGTATTTTTCTGGTTGTTTTGAGAAAGAAAGAGACAGAACTCTAACCTACGGTTGCGAAGGGAAACAAACTAACCTAATGTTATCATGCATGGGTTAAGACCTAGTGTCTATCATGCTCCTCTCTTGCACAGAGAGAAACAGAGATCCTAAGGGAATAGACGGAAACAGAAACAATATCAGATATATACAGTAAAGCAGTAAAATGCATGAATGCAGCAATACAAGCGAGGCAAGGGAGTCCCACTCAACCTCGAACCTAGAAAACAATAGGCAAAAGCGAACAGGCTTCACTTTCAACCCAACAGGGTAAACAGCAAACAATACAATCAGGAAACCCAAACAATACATCAAGAAATGAAATACAGCAAAAAAAACATCAACAGCATCAGCAGCTCTGAAGCAATATCTGGCTCCAAGTAATCTCCCATCAGCTACAGGCTTCAACAAGCATCAATCTCCATCTTCATGGCCTTCAGGTAAGGGCTTTGAGCACCAGTCCTCAGTCTACAATGGCTTTTCTTCAAGTTCAAACCTCCAGGATGAGGGATTAGTCACAAGAGTGAATTGGGTGTTAAGCAATCAGTTGACTACCAAAGGTGGTGAACAGACTGCTTCTAACACAAAAGACATTTTCTCTCAAGAGTTCTATCTCTTAGACATTATCACCAAGCCTTCCAAAGGAAGGGGGTGAGTGTCTTAGAGAGACTCTGAATCACAGAGAAGAATGGATGCAGACAAGGCAATCCATGTTTGAGGAACAAGCTTTCTAATCTAGAGCTCTGCCTAGCTCCTAAACCCTAGTCTCCTCAGCATCTGCCAGCAAGAACCTTCTCTTCATCTCTGGAAGTTGAACTTCAACATCTGGATCTCCAATGGCTTCATCTTCACAAGTCTTCAGCTCTCCCAAGTCCCCAAGCAATCCCAATACCCACACAGACAAGCAATAATCCCCAGAGGGCACACCACACCAGTCAATCAGATAGACAGTATATTAATAGCAGTAGGGGAATCCTGATTTTTCTCTAAGGGATCTAATAACTACCCATAGCCCCTATAGTCCCATAGCTAACCTATTCAATCTCTAAGTCCTAAGGGAAATGAATTAATTCTCCTAAGTCATCACCTAAAACCCTAGTTTGTTCATGTTGTTCACACCTAAACTAAACACCTAAAATTAATTTCTAAAAATGGGAACTAAATTGTATCTACAAATTTAATGTCTAAACTAAACAACCTAAAAAGAATGAGCAAAAAATATTGAAGCAATTAATAGAACAAAAAATAACAAAATCATGCATGAAATGAAACTATTTAAAATGCTATTTATTTGGAAAATATGGGAAAAATATCAAATAAAAAATAAAATGCAATTTTTATTTTTTATAATTTTCTTGACTTTTTAAAGAAAATGTTAAAAAAAGAATGAATTAAAAATAATGTTTTTTCAATTTATTATGATTTTTAGAGAATGCATGAAAATAAAAGGAAATTAAAAAATGAAAATAGAAAGAAATAGAGGGAGGGGGTGAAAATAGTAACACGCTGCAGTTGAGATCCCAGTTGGGTTGAGGAGGTGGGGTGCGCGTAGTAATTGCATTAGGCCCAACATATTCAGAAATTGAATTAAAAAATGCCAGAAAAAAAATGAAGAGGGACTCGGTGTAAATAGCAGCAATATCACGTTGGAATGTTTGGGCTTGTTGGTTGAGGGGTGTGTATAGCAATGCAGTTCAAAGCCCAATCTGGAGGTTTAAATGAAACGATGCGTTTCATGCTGGCTTCTCCCTTCGTTTCTCACTTTGAACGTGGTCCGTTGGATCTAGATTGGAGTCGTGGTCAAACGAGGGATCCTACGGCCATCCATCATCGTCCCCAAACCTCTTCTAGGGTTTCAGAAAAACCCCAGCTCCATGCATGACTTTCGAGCTCATCGTTCTCCTCCAGTACGCCATGAAATCACACCCTTCAAAAACCAAAATTCATCCATTTCTTCCCCTCTACAAGTCTATATTCTTAGTTTACCTTAAAACTCAAACAATCAGCCAATTCGATAGGTGGAACAGATGGAAACCACCATTAATACCTGATATCAAACCTCTCCAATTCTCCACAAAACTCATCCTAAACTGATCTACAATTCATCCTGATCATAGCATGCTAATCCAATCACATTTTCGTGCCTTAATCCAAGAGTTATGAGTCTCAACAGAATTGACACATCATGCTCAAACCTCATGAAACTTCTCCAAAATCATCCCAATCAATCTTCTATCCTATCTTAACCATTCTACTCTATCAAAACCCTAAAATTATAACTAATTCATGCCATACGAAGAGAAAACAAACCTGGTGCAATTTCTTGATACAGGTGCTAAGATCTCCAAATCAACTGCTTGTGATGAAAGGAAAGTGATCAATAGGCTTGGTGATTACTTCTGTATGCAACAAGTATGGTTCTAAGGCCTTGAATCACTCGCTTCCAAAGTTTATGCTTCTTGAATGATAATGATGAATGTCACAATTCCTTCCTCAATTTGACAAATGAAGGTGTGGATTCTGATCTTTGTATGATGATGATGATGAAGATTCAATCAAGAATAGTGAAGATTGATGGAGATTATAGAGATTTTGGAAAGCTTATGCAAGTTGAAGAAAGTATGGAAAAGTTGGGGTTTTGAACAAATGGGAGCACCAACCCTTGCATGAACCAACTTGTATGAATATATAGATGAGGTTAGAACCTCCTAGAAACTTGGAGAAGTTTCCCTTGTGCAAATTTCCTTGGATTTTTGATTATGTTTCTTACATTGCAAGCAACCATGGATAACTCTTAAATTATGAACTAAACTCAAAATTCCACTTTAGCCAATGTTTTTAAAATGCCCTTTCCATTCAAAATGACCTATAATTTTGCTTCATTTGGCCAAGATATGAAAAATCTCATTTTTAAGGCCATTTTTCTTCATTAAATTCAACAATTTTGAAACCTTGTGCTATGAATCTTTCCAATCTCTCATGGTCAATTTTCTAGACTCAAAATTTTATTTGGAGCAAGTTTGATGTTGTAAGTTTTTCCATTTGAGGCCTCCTTGTATGAGTTTTGGACATAGGTTAAAATGACCTGTAATTCACAAATGACCAAAATACCCTTTTCTTGCCAAGACCATAAGTAGAGTTCCACACATCATATGAAGGCATACCATACCATTCTAGAAAGCTAAGACAATAAGGAACAACTCTTATGTTGACCAGAAATCCATTTGAAATCTCCTTGAGGGGTAAAAATTGCTTGGAAGTCAAGTCACTTTCACAGACAAAATTTCAGATACCTCAGATGACCTGTAACTTGCAAGGACCATAACTTGAGTTCTATAAATCTCCTTGATGTCTTCCACCACTCAAATTAAAGGTCTTGAGATCCTCTACAAGTTCCATGTTGGCCAAGGATCCATTTGAAGCTTTCATTTTGACTTATCTTGCTTGGAAATTTGACCTAAACTAGGGGATTTTACATAGAAACCCTAATTTAGACCCTCCTCTTCTCCTTGATTTCTCTTGATTTCTTCTTAGCATAACAACATATCCTTATTCTCCATATCAAATGATGAACCCCACATCTCTTCAATAGCCCTTAATGCCTCTCCATCAGTTATTTGACCTAGGGTTGACCCAGGGTTGACCCAGATGAAACCCTAGTTGACTGTCTTCAACTGCAATTCTTGTGATCACATCAACAAATTGTTTCCTTCTTCAAATGACTTTCTAAGTCCTCCAAGATGTCTAGATACCCTCCATGCTCAACTCACAGCTCATAATTCCCTTGTTGATCCTCAGATGCCCTCAGATAGGAGATAGACTCAAAGCTTGATCCACTGACCTCTCTGCTTTCAAATTCTTTTCTGATGACTTGAATGAGATTGAATTAGGATAATAACCTCTGGATAGGCCTCTAGAGATGAGAATAATGATTGGTCCCCTGTTGAATGACTTGCTATGCTTATGCTATGCAGATGAGTAACCTATGTACATGACTCTTTATGCAAATGTTAATGATATTGAAACATAAACCAAGTGAATAAGGTTGAGCAAATTTTAGTGTGCAACATCCATGTCTTCGCTCACGGAAAAAAACGTCGGAATCATCATGGACGAACCTCGACATATAATTTAAAGGCTCTTCCCCGACCCATTCCTCTAACGGTCTATCAGGGGGATCCATATCGGCCTCATCCTGTCGACCTTCCTCATCCTCAGACAGGTACCAGTGCACCTCCTCCTCAGCATGGCCAACCATTTTTTACTTGAAAAGCAGAGGAACTTGGTGAATTCGACAGCCAAATCAAATCCACCCTTCCACCACAGTTCAAGTGAAAGGGTGTGGTCGCCTAACCGTCCAGAGGACGAGTTGGGGGCAATCTCGAGGAGACTATGGAGTACACTCTCTGTCCTCGACGCACACATCCACTTGTGCCCGGGGAATTCATCCAATTACCCTCGGGACATTCAAAGTTCTACGAATCCTCCCCGGGCCACTCATTGCAAGGGCCGGGGACGATCATTTTCTACCTAACTTCGAAGGATCCTCCGGCGTATTCGTCGAAAAAACCCACGGTATTCTCAGCACCCCCAGCGGGGCCGCCGGAAACACCGTCGTAAGCAGTAAAAACACCAGGAAGGATGCAGAAACTTAATTGTTGTGGTGGCGAAAAAGAGGTCGTCGGGTAGAAAAATCACGGAGGTCGAGCAGACGCGATCAAGGATGTTGGGCAGAGATCTTTGGATGTTGGGCAGCTGCAAAATAAGAAAATGAGCAAAAAGATGAGCTAGGTCAGCATATATATACCCCTAGCACGGGAAATGAAGCGTCGCTAGCCCGTAACCGTCAAAGAAATACACGTAGCAACCCTCCACCTTCCATGTGTCTCTTCAAATTCTTCCCTCGACCGCGGGCTCCACTCTGTCATAAGTTCACCTGGCCAACACGATTGCAGCCTGCCCGACAGATCGACGCGTCTGATGCCGCTCTCTGCTTAAGTCATAGCTCGCTTGACCGCAAACAACGACTTAGGGGCTACTGTTCTGGATTGGGCCGATGCTTAAACCACAATTAAGCAGGCCTAAACCCCGCTGGGGTTGGGGCCAATAGGACCGCACTGGCGGGAAGAAGATTCGTCGGGCACAACATTCTCCCCGTTGGGCATAGGCCAGCAACTGTCGGGCAGGACCTCATAGCTGACCGGCCAGCCTCTTTCTTCCCCGTCATTGGGCATAGTCCAGTCTGCCCGAGGAGCTCCTCGGGCCTCCTCCCCCACGTTTTCTACGTGTCCCTCACGCAGGGACACGTCATAAAGTAACTACCCACGTCCTGGAGATTCGGCATTTCTCCTCCCGGATAGTGCGGAACAGTTACCCTAGGGCGAAGACCACGTGCTGCTCTTCACGACGCCACGTCAGCCCTAGCAGTTACTAACGTCGGGCCTGGCAGCCCAGTCCAATGCCAGGTAACCATTGGCCCTGCACTAGGGGCTCACTATAAATACCATTTTCACTAGAGGGTCAGGTAACTTAACTTTTTTACTCTCTCTGTACTTATGATCACTCTTCTCGTCACTTACTTTGGCATCGGAGTGTGTTTCAAGTACACCCCCCATCTATGTCCGTCAAGTCATCAGTTCGACAACTCAGACGCATGGCAGGCCAGTGATCTCTCTGGTCAGGTACGATGATAAAGCTACTGCTGCTTGCTTAATAGCTCATATGTCCCTCAAAGTCTCTGCTAAGTAAGATTAGTACTTTGACAGTGGGTGCTCCAGACACATGACAGGGATTAAAAATCTCTTAGTAGACATCAAACCCCACTCTACCAGCTATGTGACTTTTGGAGATGGAGCCAAAGGTGAAATTAAGGGAGTTGGAAAATTGAACTGCTTAGGAGCTTCTGACCTTGATAATATGCTGCTGGTTAAAGGATTGATTGCTAACTTAATTAGCATCAGTCAACTGTGTGATCAAGGACTCAATGTCAACTTCACTAAACTTGAATGCTTGGTTACAAATGAAAAAGGAGAACTGATCATAAAGGGAGTCAGATCTAAGGACAATTGCTACCTATGGGTCTCTCAGGACTCCAAATGTGATCTAGCCAAATAAGATGAAGTGAAATTGTGGCACCAAAAACTTGGTCATCTTCATTTAAAAGGAATGAATAAAATCATCTCTACAGAAGCTGTCAGAGGAATTCCCAAGCTGAATATTGAAGAGGGCTACCTCATTTTGCAGATGAGAAACAGTACATAGAAGTTCCTTCTTCTCATTCTCTAGTTCAGCTATGATCTTTCTCTGATTTTCCTCTATCTTAAGACTTTCTTCACACTTGTCACAACTTTCTTTGTATGAAACATCCAGATCTTCATATAGGACATTTTCATCACAAGATTCTACTTCATCTACCCATCTCCTAGAGAGAGCAGTCACAAGTTTGTCAGTCTCAGTGTTAGATTCATATTCTGACTCATCATCATCAGATCAAGATACAGACAAACCCGTTTTCTATTTCTTAATATAGGTGGGACATTCTGGCTTAATGTGACCAAAACCCTCACACTCATAACATTGTATGTATTTTCTTTGATTTAAATTCTCTTTAACTTTGACATTCTTTTGAAAGTCAATGTTATTTATGATGTCATGTGATGTTCTTGACACTCAGTCTTCCTTTTCTATCCATTTTATTCAAAATTTTGTTGAATTGCTTCCCGAGTAATACAATGGTATTTGACAATCCTTCATCAGTATCCAGGACAGCTTGACCCTCTTTATCTTCAGTGTTGGAAACAAAGGTTATGCTCTTGTTCTTCTTCTCAGACTTGTCAATAATAGCCATTTCAAAAATTTTAAGTGAACCAACAAGTTCATCAACTTTCATGTTGTTGATATCTTGAGCTTCTTCAATGGAAGTTACTTTCATATCAAACCTCTTAGGGAGAGACCTGAGGATCTTCCCAACCAGTTTTTCTTCTGATATTTTCTCTCCCAGAGCACTAAAGGCATTAGCTATTTCAAAAACATTCATGTGAAAGTCATGAATACTCTCATCCTTCATCATCTTCAGATTTTCAAACTTGGTAGTCAGCAACTAAAGTCTGGACATCTTTCACCTTAGATGTGCCTTCATGAGTTGTTTTGAGAATTTCCCAAGCATCCTTAGCTACAATGCAGGTGTTGATCAACCTAAACATATTTTTGTCAACTCCATTGACTAAAGCACTCAAGGGTTTGGAGTTTCCTAGAGCAGTTTCATCTTCCTCTTTAGTTCAGTCTTCATTTGGCTTCAAGGTCTCCTTTTCATCTTTATCTTTAACCACAGGGTGCTCCCAACCTTTGATGATAACCTTCCAAGTTTTGTTATCCATAGATTTTAAGAAAGCCACCATATGTGCCCTCCAATAATCATAGTTAGTACCATCTAAGACTGGGGGCCTGTTAAAATTTCCTCCTCCTTCCTTGTCCATAGTGCCATAATACAAGCTCCCTGGAGCTCACCCAAAAACAAAACAGGGTGACCGGCTCTGATGCCAATTGAAATTCTAGCACTTTAACACAGATGTTAAGACTGATGTCCCAACACCAAAACACAATGCCAAAACAGATGTTAAGACATCATCTGCTGACAGAAAACAATTAAGTGCAGAGGATAAATTTCAGAAGAATAAATAACACCAATAGTTGTTAACCCAATTTGGTGTAACTCAGATACATCTGGGGGCTACCAATCCAAGAAGGAAATCCATTATAATAGTATTAGTTCAAAGCTAAACTCCCCCGTTTACAACTTATCACCTAATCATTGCATGTGCTAACTTCTACTTAGGAACTCTTAGATATGAAAAACCCCTATCACTTCCTACCAGTCACAGACCAGTGACGATTCAACAACATTAAAATAGAAGTGACACACTTCTAAGACAATACTTAATTTTACTTAAAAGCTTCAATAAGAACAATACATTCTTGCTTAAAAGCTTTAGAGTGAACAATTAACAATCAACAATCAGTCAACTCAATGCATCAAACCTGATAAAGAGTGACATACAAAAAAAACACACAACGCACTAAAAGAACTCTCAAACCTAAACCATTATTTGTGCACACACGGTTTTTTCAATGATAACACTTAAGTTTCTAGGTTTAGTAAGTCTCTTTATATAGACTCTTGCAGTATGGGCTTGAACTCTTCAATCAAATTCAATCTTCCAGTTGTAAACGACCTGCAGAATCTTTTCCCCAAAAATAGGAATGAATCTTCAAAGTTTCCTAAAAAGTATCCAAGATCCTTTTATGAAACCACAAATCTGCAATGTTCCTAAAAATATCCTTGCGTAATTGCGTCTGTAGGAGAACTAAAATCATTTAGAATCTCATATTTCAAAACCAAATCTACAAGGATTTAAAATGCAGAATTGTTCTGATGTTCTGGTATAACATGTCACAACATTCAGAACATTTGTCAAGAAAAGTAACAGCTAATTCTGCTTTACCATTTGGTCAAGATGTCATGACATTTTGCTCAACATTTGACTGTGATACATGTTTTTTTCTAAATTAAACATGTTTTAACAAAATTGTTGTCAATCATAAAATCACAGACCTAAGACACACCATTTACTAAATAGAGCTAAAGATGAAATTGTCCAACAAAGCTTCCACCCAACCCTCCTCCCAACACATGTTGAGCCAACCTCCTACAACAAGCCTTGGTCATTCCTGAATGGTTCACTACAATACAGGAAGAATACAATGCTCTATTGAAAAATGACACTGAGTCCTTAGGTCCTCCACCCTCACATAGACAACCTATTGGTTGCAAATGGGTGTTTAGAGTGAAAGAAAATCCTAATGGAACCATAAACAAATATAAAGTTAGTCTTGTAGCTAAGGGTTTTCAACAAATTGAGGGATTTTATTACAATGAGACCTTTCACTAATGATCAAGGTAGTCAAGATCGAGTGCTGGATCGTAAGATCGTAAGATCTTACGTGCCAAATTTACCTTTTAGTGCTACGATCTTGAAAAAAACTTTTTTGTGTATCTTTGTAGTCAAGATCGAGTTTTTCATAGTAAGATCGTAAAAAATATAGTGTTGGGCGCTTGGGCCTGTTTTGTTGGGCTTTTTTACCAGGTTGGCTTTTTTTAAGTGAACTCAGCTTTTTAATTAAGTTCTCAGACCTAATCCTAAAACACCAAAAGACAAAACGGTTACATCTTTACTCCTTACTTGATACTATTCCTTCTCCTTTAACGATTCTTCTCACTGCAACTTTCCACCATCATCATAACCATTCTTCTCCCACATCATCTTCATTCTTCTCCCTCTGTGTCCACCTTCTTTCTACTACCGTTCTTTTCCTATTAATTAAATTGGTTGAGTGTTGTGATTTATAGGTTATTGTGTTTATTATTATTATTTTTCATATTTTTGTCCATGTGAAATTACCATTTTACCCTTTGGTAAAATCTTAAGTGTCGTGCTACGATCTTTTGTAGGCCGTCCGATCCTACTTAAGATCCCGTGCTTGACTACCTTGCTAATGATTAAATCTATCAGTGTGAGAATTGTCCTCACTCTATTAAATGAACTCGGGGTCACACACTAGTGCTAAGGGTTTTATGTGACAACCTCAGAGTTGTTACCCTGTGTCACAACATTGTGCTTCATTCTAGAACAAAACATATGGAGCTAGACATCTTTGCCAGATAAAAAGCCATCAGCAAAAATCTCAGCATCATATATTCCAACTCATGATCAAAGATGACATCTGGACCAAACCTTTGTCCACTGCAAGATTGTCAGCACTCCCTGAGATGTTGAAAGTGGTTGACAAGTTCTCTCTTGGTTAACCACCCTGGAATTAAATAGGGGACTACTAGAATCATGAGCTAGATTCCTTTGTCATGAGAATTATCTCAATTCGCTCCCTTTCCCCATTAAGTAAGAACTTTTTTAGAGCTACCAACTATAAAAGTGTACACAAAAAATTGAATTCAATAACATTCACACAATTCGGTTATTACAATAAATTGAATTCAATAACATTCACACATTCCATTTAAAAAATAAATAAATGGATGTCGTTTTCGGTTAACATATATTATTGTAATACTGTTGTACTTTCTAATTAACATTATGTGCATGCTTTCAAATCATTGTATCTCAATTTCTACTTATGACACTGAAACACTTAAATAGTTAATAAAGATAATTTAATAAAATTACTATAAATTTTCTATTTATTGCATTTTCTAATATATGTAAAAAAAAAAATTTTAATGGCTGTCATTTTGTGATGCAAGGAGCAGCAATACTTACATCGTTAAACTTTATTTTTTAAAATATCTTTTCATTATGAAATATGAAATTGAACTTTATCTTTACATAAGTACTAGTACTTTAATCTTTAAAGTTGTTCTTCTTAATATGCAGTTTATATATTAAATAAAAATGAAGAAATAAAATGTTATATTTGCATTGCTTTAAGTTTGTAGCTCTGACTGAGGCACTTTCTTTGCTATTTTTTGGGTACAATGTCTCTGAGCCACTTTTTTCTGGTACAATTTCTCAACATCACCATTGTCTTCTATATTCTCTACGTATTCTCATTTTCAATATCAACTTTTTTCTAAGAATGGATTATCATATAACTATAGCTTGTATGTTTCCTAGATAGATAACATTGCCAACCAATTGACAAATAATGATGTACAGATCCACCAAAATTATGAAGTAGGAGCTCGGAAAAAAGTTGCACCTAGGTTAATAGCAGGTGTAAATTGTGCTACAACAAATGTAAGGTAAACCTGAATTTCATTTGGTTGAGCATATGCTGATATTCGTCAACATATGCTCAACCAAATATATATATATATATATATATATATATATATATATATATATATATATATATATATATATATATATATATATATATATATATATATCAGTGGGAGATGCCCCACGCCTGTTGCTAGGAATAGTAGAATACTACATTATTCTGCCCCGGATATACTGAACAATTTGTGAAGTGGATAAAGAGAGTTATGAAGTTGAGTCAAAGTTCCAAAGAAGCATGCAAAGAATTTGCTGGAAACCAATGGCACAGCAAGTCTATGATGCAGAAGAATGGCCAAATTCCAAAAATCGATGACGAATTCTGATATTCAAGTGTAGCGTGTCATCCAGGGGAACAAATTAATCCTACCAGCATCGAAGATTCTGAGAAGAAAAAACAGAAAGCATATCATAACAATAAAACCAAAGATATAAATGGACTATTATATATGAATGTACACTTAAGCCATGAAATGTCGGAAAGGAAAAGAAGGTAAGGTTCTTGTCATTTCTGAAAGCGCATTACCTTTTACTAAAATACACTCCAAAATGTAAAGCCATATAGAAAATTTCATCTTAACGCTACTGGTCTTATTATTATTGGGTAGAAAACTGATTGCATATACCTATATACTATATTTTTTAAAGCTGAAACAAACAGGCCCTATATTAGAGTTGTCTTTGACCAACTACATTTTCAATCTCTCTTTTTTGCCTCACAGTCAGTGGTTTAGTATGCATTCTGTCTTAGATTCTGGGTTTGTGGTCAAATAAATGTTCTAACTTATAATTGAACAAGTTTACTCCAGGTGTCTAAAATGTGTGTGAAGAACAAGAGGTAAAGTATCTGAATAAAGGAAACGAATTAAGAAACTGAATTGATCTGAAGGAACAACTGAATCATGCAGAGTAAAGTGTTTTTTTTTTCTAATATAGTTTTACATTATCAAATATACTCTGCGAATTACAAGCAGTGTATTATTAACAGAAAATTAACAAACTCTTAAACAAAGCATATATCTTAATATAAATGTTGCCTTCACAATTTGGGAAGTTAAACATGCATTTATACAAGTTAAATCTATGATTCAAGCAAATTGGTAACAGCAATAATAAAGATTTGTCAAGAGAATGGCCTGAGAGGAGGGAATGATCACCAAGGACCAAATAACGGAAGCTTTTAAGGCATAGACACGTCAAAGCTAAGAGTTGCGGAAACAGAGCAATTCGTAACTGTCATATTTTTTAGGCTACCCTATTCAAAATTCTACTTAAAGTCATATAACTGTGCATAGGTCCGCCCATTGCACGACGCTCCCAACAGGTGGAGTCTGGAGAGGGTAGGTATATACAGTCTTACCCTCCCAGGTGGATGGAGTAGATGTATGCAAGTCTTACCCTGCAATGCTACGAAGCACAGACACTCCAATCACAACACCGACACGGCAACACTGATAAAAACTTGAAAAATGAATAAATTAAAGGTAATTATGAATTTTGGTGTAGACGTCGGTGTCCGACACGGACACGGATACACCATTTTTCAGAGGTGTCAGTGCTACAGCAAGAGGGGAGATATTTCTAAGTTTTGACCCCGTGACCTTCAACCCACAACAAGGCATCAACCATACTGTTGCACCAAGGCTTTGCCCTTGATATAGCAATGTGTGTTCAAGCAAGAAAAAAAGGAGACGAACAAAATAATCACACAGAGCATGAAAGAAACTACCTTCTTATTTATAAATAGTGCAACAACAAATCAGCTGAAGTATATTTCAACCTGCAGCTTTGTCCCAAGTGAACATCACCAAAAACATATCTGCATTATCATACATTTGACATATTTAAGTAATTAAAAGAAAAAATAAGTAAGCCAGGATAAGATATGTTAAGAACAATTCCAACTTAGGAAGTCTTGGCCATAACCGCGCTTAAGACACAGACCTATACTTGAACAGCTGGACTAAAATCAGCAGAGGTAGCAAACATTAATGTCTATAACGGTTTACCTTTGCTCCAGTTAAATGAAAAATGTTTCCCCTCTTAATGAGTATCTTTTGTTACAAGCTTTTTGATCTCTCTTCTATTACATGCTAATACAATAAAAAATTTGCTCTAATACCAAAATGAAATATAAAAGAACAGTAAAATGAAGAATCTTTCAACCCTAGGTATAAAATGTGAAGTGTGGGCATCATGAAATTGGGTACTGCAATACTCGTACTCACATATACCTTAAATGGATAAGAAAGAAAATAACCTGTATTCACAATACTCTGGCCATGCACAGCGAGCTTTCCCATAATCCCAATAGCAGTCCTCATTTCTTAGAGGTCCGCGCTTAGCTATAATGGCATAATAATTGGTGATTATCAGCTAAATTGTTGAAATTTGTTTACAAATATTATGAAATACCTTTTGTGACAAACTCTGATCTTGCATCAGGATGGATATCACGCCACATTTCAAGCCATAATTCCCTCATTAACACTGATGATCTAACAATGTTCCTGTGATTTGCTATAAGAATATAGTGTCAATTACCTGTATGTAAATTTTATAGCATGACACTTGGAGTTCTAACATCATAATTCTTGCTCGTCCATAAAAAATAATAGCAAATCAAACTTTTAGTATTAAGAAACTGATAACTAGTGACAGGTAAATAACCTTTTTCTTGGGTTAATGCATATCACTTAACTAAACATTTCATCACTAGAATATTTAATTAAAAATTTTGAAACCTTGAGCATTTGTTTGGCTCAAACAAGTGGCCGAAAGGAGAGAGCTTGATTTTGAATGGAATAAAGGGGAAGGGAGAGAAGATATTTAATTAGATATTTTGTTGACCGAGACGAAGAGAGGGGAGGAGAGGGATTTTAATATAGGGAAATAGTTGATATACTTTTTCCGTTATAATTTTTTATTGTATATTTTATGCAAGGATACTTTAGTCGATGTATTTAAATTTTAGGTTAAAATACACTTTGGTCCCATAAACTATTTTTAAGTTTTACTTTGGTCTCATAAGTTTTTTCCATTTTATTTTGGACTTTTAAGTTTCAAACGTTAGACACTTTGGTTCCTTAAGTTATTTTTGGTTTCATTTTGGTCCCTTAAATTATAAGCATCAAGACATTTTGGTCATTTTTATCTGTTTTCTGTTTGTATCTGTCAAGCGTTTTCTATGTTTCTTTCTTTTTGTTGAGTCAAACACCTAATCACCAAAACGCAATGTCAAGTAGGAAACACTCAAGGGACTCAAATAAAAAAAGTCGCAGGAAGGGTAGAGTGTCTAACGTTGGTAACTTAAGAGACTAAAATACAACAAAAGAAAAAATTTAAGGGACAAAGTTCCTAATGCTTGCAACTTAAGAGACTTAAATGGAACGAAAGAAACTTGAGCACCCAAAAAATAACTTAGGGGACTAACGGTAGTTTAGCCTAAATATTAAAAACTCATCTTCTCTATCCTCCAAATCTCCCCATTATTGGAGGAGACCCAAAATTGAGTGAGGAGGAATTCGGCTCCACTTTCCACTCAACAAAATTGAGTGAGGAGGAAATTTAAAATCGTGTCTTCCTTCTCTTCCCCTCTATTTTCTCCCAACCAAACACTATTCTTTTGCTATTGATTATTGAATGAGTTCTTTAAGCAGTAATAAAACTTTTGAGCATTGACTTCTAGATTGAGTCAGTAGTTGACAAAATACGGACACATTCAGTTAAACTTGTCTATGTAGCCATCATATCTACTTGGCCTTATTTTAGTCATAAATTAAAGCATTAGTTAGTCCAAGACAACTAAGGACATGTCATGCATGCACCTTTATCAAGTTCCCAAACTGCTGTCCTCTTTCCCGGAAGACTTTCAGAATCTTCATAATATGTTATGTACTTAACCCTAGGAAATCTAGTCATGTTTGGAACAATATCTTCGCCATAGTGATGTTCCACATTCAAATCAATCTGTACATCTGAGCCATCGTGCTCTGACTGAAATGTTAAAACAGATAAATAAATATAAACATTGCCATACAATTAACAATGAATGCAAATAGAGCTAACTGAAGCCAATAAAAAACAGAAAGGCATTATAAGAAATATCAAACTTGAAAAGATAAAGATTAATTTACTTAAATCAAAATCAAAATATATCTTAAATTTGATGGCTTCCACTTTGAGATGCTTATTGATGGAAATAATTACATAAGTAACTCAATAAAATGACTGAGAATATATGTAGCAACTTCAATAAACTTTTAGACACATCATAATGAAGAACTTGCATGATTCTTGCCTTTTGATGCTAAAGCAGTGCCATGACACACGAAAATAAAAAATAAAAAATAAGGAGTTGAAGGGGTTTAAGAAAAGAAAACAAGCACCGCCACCAACAAATTAACCACTACAGACATAATGAATTGTAAAACAGATTCCATATTATCTTCCTTACCAATATAATTATATTTTAGAGAATACTTCTTATGGGCGTAGAACTCAGGTTCGCACTCCCATCTATCTCAGAGACTTAGGCAGATAAGGACGTGCAACATCAAAAAAAAAAATCTATGTCCAGACAAACTAACAATAACCCATTTGCAAATCAATTGGACTTAGACAAGAATACCTGAGGAGCTCTTGTGATGTTCACCTTTGGACCCAACCAGTTTTTGCACCAGGAAAGAGAATTGTATGGAACCTGTACAGGGTTGGTTTTTATGTAATCCAATTGGGGTGATGAGATGATCAGTATATCATGAAAAAAAGTAATGGAAAATAATTTAAACTTACCGTCTCATCACCACTTATAGCTCCAGGGTTTCCTTCAACCAGATTCCCTGACCTGACAGTTAAGACCACTTTAAATATAATATCTAGGAAATGTACAAATAAAAACTGTAATAGTAGAACCACTTCCCCACTATACATACTTCATAGTAAAATTTTCATTAATTTGCTAAATTAACTGCAATATTTTAATCAACAAACTGTCCCTACCCCTAAACCCAGCAAAAAAGGATGATGACTGGTTATGATAAAATGGCATAGCAATGACATAGGTGATTGTGGTCAATATTTTAAGAAAAATATGACTCATTAATGAGATGACAAACAAGCTCAGCTATCAAGATAAATGTTAAGTTGGGATACTTCAATAATATTTTCATTCTGTTTACTACTGAAAAAAGCCATCACTTCATGAAAGTTACCTTGAGACTAGAGATCCTTCATACTCATAAACGACATCTGTAATGATCCAGTTATCTGGGTATGGCTTACCACTAGGGGCAAAGTAGTAACCAACCTATTTTGAAAGTTATTAAGTAAAAATCATCATTCACAACAGCACAATATCTCATAACAGACACCCCAGAGACTTACCATACATAAATAAAAAATCTCAGTATACAAGAAAATATTGAAAAATCAGTAAGAAAAAGAGTTAATATAGAAACGATTGGACGGTTGGCCTTATTTTTTATGAAGCTCAAAATAATTTAGATGTGAGAAATCCAAGATTGATGTACCAATAAGCAAGTGTCACCCTTATACCACTAGAAAGTATTCAGTATTCAACAATGAGCACAAAGAAGCAAAGATCAGAATATAGCACATATAAAAGGTCTCTCTAGAATGTAGAATGCTTCTGACTGGTTAGTACAGATTTATGAAGCTCCGACACAGATATCAGAGGGCGTGTCCCCGCACCGGACACGTATCCGACACGGATAGGTGTACGAACCGTTTCAGACACTTTTTTGAAGTGTCCAACGAAAAAAACTGAAACGCAGCGGACATGGATACGACATACTATTTCAAATAACAGAAACGGTCCAACTCAAATTCTCAGAATTTAAAAAAAAACGACGTTTTTTTACCTTTCATATTCCACTTCCCCCACTATAAAAACAACTCGTATTCCTTGTTTTTTCATCTTCTCTATTCCACCGTCGGCACCACCGGTATTCCACTCATTCCTTTTCTCTCTTTATTATTTGTCTTGTCACACATCTATGTTCGTCTCTGTTTCTGTTTCATGAATACAATGCACCTTCACTAATTGAATCGTACACATTACGTAAGTCATGTTAATTACAACAACTCATTCATAAGATTGAATTGGTTTTTAGGTATCTTAGGTTTTCTAATGAGAGAAGATTGTTTAAAAAACTCAGTTGTGTTACAATTATTTTATCATTTGGTTTTCTGATAGCATTTGCCAGTAAGTTTATTCAAACTAACTCCAATTAATTATGTAAGGTTCTTGTTTCACAGTGATGAGTGCTCCTAGTTCTTCATTTATATTATATTTTTTTAGTATTATAAATATTAATTTATATTTTTTAGAACCATGTTGTCCAATGTTCTTTATTTTTTTATATTATTTATTAGTTGAAGATTTATTGTTATATATATTTATAGAGATGAGTGTTCCTAGTTCTCGACTTCTATCAAAGAGCACTCCCCAATATCATCAAGAAGAAACTAAAATGTGGGATGTTTCTTGAAGTTCCTGACTTGTCTTTAGACGAGCCGGAGGCTAGTTTTCTTAATGTGGAGTGACTATGATATGATTTGTATCATTTTGTTTTAGATAATTTTCCTTAATTCAAAGTACTCATTTTGTTTTTTGGTTTTAGTGGATTTATGTGGTTTATTGAAAGTGTATATATATATATATTGTTAAGAGTCCTACATCGGACAATATATGGCATGAACATGTGTTTATAAGTGGGGGTAATCTTCACTCTATCAGCCGGTTTTGTAGGGTTGAGTTAGGCCCAACCACATTTCTTAACATGGTATCAGAGCCTCGTTTAAGATCCGGTGTAAATGGGGGCAATCCTCACTCTGGTGGACCACCTTCTATGGTTTCCGCTATCGGGCCACCCACCCTCACTCTACCAGCCGGTTTTGTAGGGTTGAGTTAGGCCCAACCACATTTCTTAACATGGTATCAGAGTCTCGTTTAAGATCCGGTGGGCCACCTTCTATGGTTTCCGCTATCGGGCCACCCACCATTTATTTCCACGCTTCAGTTGTCCAGTCCTGAGCGTGAGGGGGTGTGTTAAGAGTCCCACATCGGACAATATATGGCATGAACATGTGTTTATAAGTGGGGGTAATCCTCACTCTACCAGCCAGTTTTGTAGGGTTGAGTTAGGCCCAACCACATTTCTTAACATATATATATATATATATATATATATATATATATATATATATATATATATATATATATTGTGTTCGTGTCCTATGTTTTTTATATTAGCAGTCAGAGTCCCGAGGGCTTCATAGGTACAGTGGGAAACAGACATGATTGTTTTGAAAGTTTCTATACAATTTTAAAATAATTGAATTTTCCGAGAGGCCAGAATAATCTTTCATTATTGCCACTGAATATGAAATGTTTCTGTATTTTGTATTTCTACTACTGGACTCTTCTTAACACAACTAACTATACTGAAGAAAATGAATAAGGTAAAGGGTTGCAAATAAACATGAAGGGGAGTATAAATGAGCAAATCACAAAAGTACTAGTGATAACCAAATATTCCATACTAAAACCAAATAAAACACATTGTTTATGTATGCAGGTGGTCGATATACATAAGCCCGATATTTTCAACTTCTTCAAAAAAAAATAAAGAAATTGAAATAGCAACACCAGACATGGTAAACTAAAGCAAAACTGACAGAGCACTAAACTAAAACAAGCTACAGAATGGGGCGCATAAAATAACATAGCTACTTGTCAACTTTCAACACTCCCCCAAGTTCGCGAATTCAGATTTTTTTTAAACTAATATCAAACTTAATTTAAGTGGAACTCTTTAGTATTTGCAGTTGTGGTTGGGTGACACTAGAAATAATGCTAATGTACCTTTGTCTTTGAATTACTGCCATATATACAGAAGACATTTTTTAAGGGTGGCCGGTCCCAAGGTGTAAGTGGATTAAGAACAGGATCACCAATGTACGATCTGAAACACAGGACAGTATACAGATAGCAGAATAAAGTTGTGTAGCAGTAAAGAATGGGACAGATAAATAATTAGAAGTAGAAGTTTTATAACACAGGAAAATTCGCTGTTAGAACACATACTTGTCAAAAGTCAAAACCTATATTTCAAGATAGCAAGTGCAAAAGATAAACATATGTTTCTATATTTATATTTGTTAAGAGTCCCACATCGGACAATATATGGCATGAACATGTGTTTATTAGTGGGGGCAATCCTCACTCTATAAGCCGGTTTTGTAGGGTTGAGTTAGGCCCAACCACATTTCTTAACATGGTATCAAGAGCCTCGTTTAAGATCCGGTGGGTTGAGTTAGGCCCAACCACATTTCTTAACAATATTCATAAACATAAACTCTTGGTAAATGAATGCACCCTGTTTATTTGTAGCTCCTTTTCAAAGCTTACAGTTGAACCATATTAAAACTAATAGGCTAAACTTGTTTAGTTTTAGGAAGGGAGAGTTCAGTTGCTAATTTCTTTCCTTCAGAACAATAGTGTTGTAAGAACATATGTTCAACCAAACGACTCTTCGTATGCTTAGTCTTTGAGCTGTTAAGATTCTTAAAAAAAATATTTTAAAAGTAAATAAAAAGATGCAATTCCATGGTAGCTAGGTGCCCTTACTTTGCATTTAGCTTAAGAAAAGATAAAGTTTCTGAAGTCTCGATTTTTGGCATTTCATGTAGAGTGATCAGAATGTATGATCAACTTATATTCTAATGAACACATATTGAGATAACACTCACTTCTCTAACTGGTACAAGAGCCTCTTGATGTCTGGGTCATAATCTTCAATTGCCTTGAAAAAGGAGCCATCCGCTATTTCACGAGCTGAGAAAGATAATTGAATAGGCAGTCCACATTCCATTCCGGACAAGTTGGTCTCAGGTATTTCTGAAAACGTGGGATATGCATCAAATCCTGCAAGCAAAAGATACAATAGGCAGTTGGGGACCATTAGCACCACAACAAGATTGGTCATTGAAAATAGGGGTGTGCAAAATAACCAATAACCATAAACCAAATTAATCCAAATTTTAAAATTCAGTCCAAATTTATATTTTAAATTTGGTGGCCCATTTATTAAATTTTAAAAAAACCGGTAACCATTTGTTTCAAACCGGATTGAGATTCGGTAACCATTTTTCAATAAGTTTCAAAAACAAAAGTAGAATAGTTTGGGAAAATCAAAATCAACACCCCTAGTTTGCAATAAAATTGATTTGGTTTAAAGTAGAATAAGTTTAAGGTAAATAGTTTGCAATAAGTTTAAAGTAGAATAAGTTTCACGATTAATTGATTTATATCAATTCAACGTACTTCTTGATTAATTGATTTAATTCACAATGAAAAGAATTATTCTAATTCCAGTTTTACATTGAGTAGTTTAAAGTTTAAGATATATGGGGTGTTGATTTAATTCAATGTAAAACTGGAATAAAATTGATTAATTGATTTATATCAATTATTTGATTGTTTGCGATAAGTTTAAAGTAGAATAAGTTTCAGGTGATTTATCAATTATTTGATAGTTTGCAATAAAATTGATTTTTTTTAAAAATTGGTTTTAAAACTGATTTCTTTAAAGAAAATAAAAAACTGATTTTGAGAGAAACCGGTTTAAAACTGGTTTATTTTTTAAACTGGTTTGAAACCGAACCAATCCATTTGTAAACCGGTTTTATATAAATGGTTTTAAGATCCAAACCAAACCATATATGTGATTTGATCTGGTTTATAATCCATGCACACCCCTATTTAGAAAATAAAAAAGGATCATCAGTCTCACCACGGCTAGAGGGAATTTCGATGTTGACTACCTTTGTTGGCCATCCAGAAAAGTTAGACTTAAACTCCTCCTCATCACAGTGATATGTATGGGTGCCTACTTGCCGTCCTCCAGAAAAATGCTTCCAATATTTATTATTTGTTCTACAGTACTTGGAAAAAGGCAACATCCACAATGACGAAGAAAAGGAGTTGAACATCAACCGAGCTGTTCCCTGGTACCTTAAAAAAAGTAGTATAAGCATGAATTAAGATGGGAATAAAACCGCATGCATAATATTAAGCATAGAATATGTCCAAATCATTCCATCTATTAACCAATAGCAGTTTGATATTTATCTTTGAGTTGATTATTGTCGAGATTTGGAGGATGATAGAATAACAAGGTACTATCAGTTCAATCATTCCTGACGATCAGGCAGGATGCAATGCACAACCATGAACTCAAGGTACTGTCAGTTCAATCATTCCCGACAATCAGGAAGGATGCCATGCACAACCATGAACTCAAGGTACTGTGAGTTCAATCCTTCCCGACAATCAGGAAGGATGCAATGCACAACCATGAACTCAAGCTGCTATTTTCTACAAATATCCAGCTCACTGTTTAGAGAAGTGTTTTCTGCTTGCTTTCTATATGAATGCATGATGATGATACCCAATTGTAGAAACTTTCTATCAACAGTCAGTGCTAAAAGAGTTTTGAATCGAGTTGAATAATGAAGGACTAAGAACTTAGTAGTATACAATGCTAAAAGGTAGTAATATATAAAAGAACAACAGACAAATGATTTTGGACAGCATAAATCTAGATAAATTAACAGACAAACAAATCCAAAAGAAAAGTAAGGTTACAAAACTTAGAAGGTAACCTCAGATACTGGAAGACCAAATGTGAATCCAGAAAGTGTTGCTTCAATGGTTTCAGTTGCACCCAGAAGGGGAGCTCCTAAGACAACCAATCAGAGAAGGAAAATTAGCAGATTGATATATGATTATCAGAAATACCATTTAACTGTCAAAAACGCACATAAGTCAGTCATACCAACAGCAAAATAGGCATGAATATGTTGATCCAGCCATTGGTTATAATGCTTTGGGGCAATTTCTAGCTTCAACCACTCTAAGAAATAACGAAAAACATTATTACCCAATGAATGGGCAAAAACTAAAGATGGGCCCCCTCGAAGTTTGAAAGCGGTCTCAAATGTCAATCTGCCAAAAGAAATACAAATTGAAAAATGTAAATATCCTCGTCGCAATTAACAAACTATTAGAGTAGATATAGCACGTAGCCTAGTAGATTGATTGTACTGACATTTGTCAGCCCTAGAAGTATACACCTGCTATAGCATATTAGAGTATAGAGTTAGTACAGGCTCAAGACTGACATGTGTCAGTCTGAGCATTGTTCAAAACCTGCTACTGCAGGTCATTAGCATTATTCAAAACCTGCTATTGCAGATCATTCATCTCTGCTGTATAAAAGCAGAATTGTCGTAACAGATTGTAACTAACAATAAAAGAAATACAAAGTTAGTTAGATTGAAAATGAAAACTCTCTTCATCTTTTTCTAATATGGTATCAGATTAGCTCGGTTCCGATCTAGCCTCATCTCATGGCTGCAACACTGCCGCCGGAGGAGTCGTCTACTTCTTTCGCTCAAGATCCACCGGTATCATCGCCGGTCATCGTCGGGCAACGGAGAAATGTCATCGCCTCCAGTTTTCACTCAAGTTTTTGCAAAAGCTCGATGAAAAGAGTTTTCATCTATGGTGTCAACAAATCGAGCCGTACAGTGTTGTCGATGGTGGATGGTGGTCCATGGCGGAGAGCCAAAATCCCGCCATACCATCCGTTTTGTGGCGCCGCTATAGCGGATTATAGCGGAAAAGTCCGCAATATCGGCTGATATTTACCATTGCAGCGAGCCCAAAAACCGCCATGTGTATCCGCCATAGCGGCCATGGCACCGCAATTTGATAACACTGGCCGTACATCAATGCGCATAACCTAACGGAGTTCATCGTCTGCTCGAAAATCCCACCTCAATTTGTAGATGATGAAGCTCGCGTCACCGGTACTGTTAATCCAGCATATTCACGTTGGCTTCAGAAGGATCAGATGCTGCTTTCGTGATTACAATCGATGCTGTCTAACGAGATTCTCTCTCGAGTTCTTGGATGCTCGCACTCTCATCAGCTTTGGGAACGCTTTTTCAACTACTTTCAGAAGCAAACACATGTGCGTGCAAGACAGTTGCATGTGGAACTTCTTGCCCTAACTCTTGACAACTCCACAGTTCAAGAATTTATGCTCAAGGTGTGTACTATACTGAATCCTCTTGCCTCCATTGGTGATCCTATACATGCTTCACATCATATACATGTTATTCTTGAAGGTCTTCCATCTGATTTTTCTCCTGTTGTATCTGTTATTGAGAGTAAATTTGGCCTCATGGACTTGGATGTAGTAAAAATTCTGCTTCTAGCTCATGAACTTCGTCTTAACAAATTTAAAAAGTCCTCTACACCAGATCTCATATCACTTAACTTAGCTCAAACTCAAATTGGTTCTACTCCTGCTGATGACATTGGAGAATATGGGGAAGTAGCTATTTTTAATTCCATCGGCTCTTTCTATTTCATGCCATTATCTCTTAAACTTCCCTTATACTCCGGGTAGAACAAGTATAATATTTGTTTATGAAGTTTGTGTAGATTCAAGCATGCAATTTTACAGACCATGCAGTAAGATTTATTACTACCAATTACACGTTTAGGCAAACTTTTAAGCACTGGAAATTAACTGTTGATGATAAACAAATTGGCCCCTTACCAAAATGTACAAATCAGCTAAATGAAAACATTATTAATGTGTCTGTCATGCATACACTATTGTGATAGATGATCCAGTAAGACACTACAATGCCTACTTCAATTTTGAATACAATTCATAACAAAAAGTCACTTCTATCCATATAATAGCAGACAGTGACAGAAAACTAAGAGTCAGATGCAAAGATGTAGAGGCATACTTAAGCTTATGAAAGTAAATGTCTCGTTCTTCAAGTATGGACGGTGAAAGTCTCCAATCGTAAGGAACAGCAATTATTGCATTAGCTTCAATGCCAAATTCAATACACCACTTAATCCATTCTTTCCATATAGAAGAAAGAGGTCCTGCAAATAAATAAAACACATCATGAAACTTAACTAGGCCAAATACATGATAGAAACACATTTTACACATGAAATCGAGATACAAAACACACCTGTTATATAACCTGGATCGAGTTCAGTAATTCCCGAAAGACCGCTATCAGGACGTGACTTACAATCAGGATGATCTGTCTGGTTGTAAGGATCCAGCAACATGCACTTAAGCCAGCAATTCACAGCAGAAAGAAGCTGCAAAATGAACAAATCCTTATATACAGTTGTCCTAACTCATAAGTGCTGATTTCAGGACCATTTTCCAAAAATTGATTATCGAGACGAAAATAAAATCCTCTCACATAAGAATGCAAAACTAAGTAGAAAAACGAAAAAAAATGAAGTTCGAGAAAAAGAGATTACAACGTACTTTCGTAGTGTCGAGCCAAACCAAATCGAGAGGATTGAAATCGAGCGGAGAGTAAGGACAATCAAGAATAGACCATGCGCGAAGCTGAGTAGACGCGAAGCCAGGGATTATAATACCGGAAAGCTTGGAGTAGTCGAGTTCGGCGGCTTCGCCGGAGTCACCTCCGGCAACGGCAAGAAACGCGAGGAGAACGGAGAAGCAGAGAAACGGTTTTATCGGCATTGCGGGACCGGGAGGCGATAGAGAGATAGGCTGTAACAAGAAAGAAAATGTGACTCTGACTATGAGCCTGAAGATTGGTTAATTAGTTAATGGTTACTTATTGTTACAAGTTGGAAGTTGCGAATAGTAATTGAATAATCAATATGGATTGATGATGGCTTTTCGTTTGAGATTGACCCTTCTCTGTTTTGAAGGTTGAATTATGGGTTTTTTTTCCTTTCCAAAGATGTGATTATATTGCTCTTTTGTTTGATCTAGAAAGAGGAAAAGTGGGCGAAATGGGCAGGGAAAAGTTGATTGGGTGTGGGGATGACGAGTGGAGGTTATGTCGCTGTTATTAGACTTTTTCTGCAAATGGAACTCTATCATTCCTTTTTTCAAGGTTGATTTCCGTTTTTGTAAATACGGCCAGAAAGAAAAGAACTTCACATATTTACATTCTTATCACGCTAATCTTTTCTCTTAACTTTTAGTCTAAATTATGTAATCAAATAAATTTGTCAGAAAAAAAAACATTAAAAATTTAGAAAAATATAATGGAAAAAATCATACAATAAATTCTGTCAAAAAAATTTAATTAATGGTACATTTTATCTTCACCACACACTTACTCTCCTAACATTAAATAACTCTTATGAGTTATTGTCACTAGAATTTAGATGTGTATCAGGTTTTAAAATAGTTTTCATTCAATTAACTATAATATCAAACATTCGTCACTACTTAAATACATTGGTTTTCTTATTTGTATCAGGTTTTAAAATAGTTTTCATTCAATTAACTATAATATCAAACATTCGTCACTACTTAAATACATTGGTTTTCTTATTCATAAAGATAGAGTTGTGATTTTAACTTTATTATATAAAAAAATACAAACAAAAATAGCTTTTTGGAAAATTAAACTTCTCAGAACTGTCATTTTAACTTCATTATATAAAAAATACAAACAAAAATAGCTTTTTGGTTCGATGGAAAAAATCATTTATCCAAAAAAAGTTAGGTGTTCTTAGTGAACATGTTTGAGATATGCTCCAAAATATTGATAAACTTTGAGTGTGTCTCTTCTCTCAAAAGTATTTAGCAAGTGATCGTTTACTCTTTCTTTCTGCTACTACAAGTTTCTCCAATTGAAATTATATTGTTAAAACGAAGAATGTGCAAAATGATAGGTTTGACTGGAGACATGAGTCAAATTTCTATTATTTTTAGTACATCCATTGTACGTATCTCAGTTTTATGGTTGCTCTTATTAAGCATGTACACATCCATGACATTAATCTAACTGTTAAAAGATTTTAACTCCATAACACCGCCCCACATTAATCCCTTGTATACTCGACTCCCTCGTCACATCATCACTGATCCCACCCTTAAAAATCTCAGGTTCAACTCGAATACAAAAGGTGTTCTCATTTGGCCTAATCATATAAGTGGTTATTACACTGCTAAGAGTTGGATCCTTGACTTTTGTTATATGTTGTAAACAAATATTGTCCTGGAGCTGAAATTGTTGTTTTGTTCTTCCTTTTTAGCATATTTGTAGCAAAGACAATCTCAATTTTTGGTACCCAAAAACTCATGAGTCCTCTAAGGTTAGTTTTAATAGGTTTCCTCTTATTTTGAGCCTTAACTTTGTAATAAGGCTTTGGATCATTCAAGAATTTTGATTTGAAAGTTTGTTGTCTTAAATGGATCTTAGCCTTAGGTTCTGGACCTTTCAGAACCTTGTAACCTGATGTCTTAGGTTCTAGTTTCTTCAGAATATTTGACTTTGAAGTCTTAGGTTCTAATTCTTTTAGAACCTTTAACTTAAGAATCATTGGTTATGATTTCTTCAAAACTTTTGACTTTGAGGTCTTAGATTTTGGTTTTTTAAGAACCTTTGACTCTGCAGTTATCGGCTTTGATTAGTTTAAAACTTTTTTAACAACAGGTACAAAATGATAGTATAGCCTTTTTTTTTTACCAGAGCTTGAAGAAGAAGGTTTTGTTGATTTATTCAAGGTTTCAGAGTAACCAAGACCTTTTCATTTTCTTCTACTTACACCATAGATCATAGATGCAACTTTGGTTCTATTGAAGTTAGTTATGATAAACTATTGAAGAGTCATTTCATACTCATAAAGAGGTTTCTCAGACATATCTTTTATTAAAGCAGTCTGATCTCTTTCTAATTTGTCAATCTTATTTTCAAAGAAATTTAATTCATTTTTCATAATACCATATTGCTTTTGTATAATTTTTATATGTTTGGCTTTTTCCTGGCATCGACCCATAAGGTCTTGACAGAAAGTAATTAAATATGGTCAAGAGAGTTTAGAGAATATGTCATCTTCATCCTCAAAATCTGAGTTAGAATCAGCTTCTGATTTTGTGTCTGAGAATGTTGAAGCCATCAAAGCTAAATTGGATTATTCTTCATTCTTGTCAGATTCTTTTTCATCATCAAGTTCATCCCATATTGCCATGAGACTTTTCTTGAACTCTCTTCTGAAGTTTTTCTTCTAGAAGCTTCCCTATTTGCCTTTGTCCTTCTAAAGCTCTAGAAAATCAACTATAAAGTGATCAAGCTTCTAGTAGTTGAACCATCCTTTCTAATCATATTTATTGACTTTGGAGGTTGTTCCTCTAAAGTCAAATATTCTACCATAGAACCTTTTATTTTTGTTAGCAAGATAGTGAAATCTCTCAATGATGAAAGTCATTTCATCATCATTTAAATCGTCTTTAGAAGTTTCACCATGAGTGGCTTCTTTATGCTCCAAAGTCTGTAAAGATTTAACATATTTCCTAATAGATTTCAAAGTCACGGACTTTGATTTCTTGATTGGTTCTTCATACCCATTGAGTTCTAACTCATGGCTTTGGAGATTACTAATCAGACTTTCAAGATTAGTTTTGTTCAGATCTTTAGCTTCCTAAATAGTTATTACTTTAGGTGTGTATCTGACAAGAAGACTCATAAGAATCTTCTTGACATAATCAGAGGTGGTATAGATTTTGTTTAAAACTTGAAGTCCAGACACAATAACTTGAAAACTTAAGAATATGGTTTCAATATTTTCATCCTCTTTCATTATGAACAACTCATGTTGTTGAACCACAAGATTAGTGTAGGCTTTTTTTAACCTATTGGTTTCCTTCATGAGTAGCACATAAATATTACAAAGTAATTTTGGCAGTAGACTTGTCAATGATCTTTATGTACTCAGAGTGAGGCAGAGCATCTACCAGAATACCTCTCACTTTGTGGTGTTTTCTGTAAGTCTTCTTCTAATCTGGTGTGAGAGTTTTTTTATCAGCTATGATTCCTACTCTATTCATAGGAATATCAATGTCATCTTCAAGAATGTCCCACAGCTCATCATTAAGACATGTGATATGTGTTTACATCTTGCTTTTCCACCATTCAAATTGTGTAGAGTCTCCGCTGAATGTTGGAAGTCTAGCAACATAGTTGTTTTTTTATATGTATTACAATGATGATTAACAACACCAAGTGATTAGGTTGTAGACAAGGAATACCATCACCAGAGTGAGATGTTTCAAAATTACTCATGATATAGAAGGTGTTTTCTCAGGATCTTTTATGCACCACTATCAAGTGTTTAGCATAAACCTTGTTGTGACGCCAACTGAAGGTGAGAAAAACACAAGAAGAGGTTGAATTGTGTTGGTTTTTCTCCTCTAAGCTTTTTTCTCTTATGCTTTTGATAGATCTCAATCAGATTCTAAACACTTAGTTCAGAGTCTAACTCTGAATTACTAGGTTAGCTTCTAAAAGTCCTTATGAGATTCTGAACCAGAATCTGACTCAGAGTTGCAAGGATGATAGCAGCGGAATAATAAGAACCGAAAGCATGAAAGTAAAAGCAAAGAAACACAACAGTTATCCTGGTTCCTCTCACAAATTGAGAGTAGTTCAATCCCCTTGCACTTCCAAGGGATTTTCATTATAGGCAAACATTAGAAATGCTCAAGCACCAAGCAAGAGAATTTCAATGCTCAAACCCCCAAGTAAGAGAATTATATGCTCAAGCACCAAGCAAGAGAATTTCAATGCTCAAACCCCCAAGTAAGAGAATTATATGCTCAATCACACAAGCAAGAGATTTACAATTCTCAAACCCACAAGTAAAAGTCTTTTATGCTCAAGCACACAAGCAAGAGACTTAAAATGCTCAAACCCTCAAGTAAGAGACTTTTATGCTTAAGCATACAAGCAAGAGACTTCAAATGCTCAAGCACTAAATCAATAGACTTCTAAGTCTATAACAAACTGTTAAGATATTTGGATAACAACTACACTTGATATATAATCAGAGGTGTATACATAATACAACTTAGAAAGACTCTAATACTTGTGTTGCCTGGTGCTCGTTGGGGCTTTGTTGGGTGATATGGCTTGCTTAAGGCTCATCCGGAGAGAAAGAGGATTTTTACTTCTATTTCTCCACTTCTGAGCCTCGTTGTTGGCATGTTGGGCGAGCGTTTGCCTGAGTCTCGTTGGAGGCTCGCCTAGCTAACTTGCATATTTTTGCTTTCATGTTTTGTGTTCCAATCTTTTTCTAAGTGTGGAATTTATACTCAAAAGCAAAGAATTCAAAAAGCAGAACATTATCTTGTTCAAACTTAATCCTATTCATAAATTTAGGGATTTAACGGTAGAAAAAAGGTAAATTGAGTCAATAAGTGCTAATATTTAATGTGATCAAATACTATATTTTGGCACTTATCACTGAGAGGTTTTTAATGTTGTATCTTGGAGCTCAAAACGTGTATGACAGAACCCTTGAATTCCAAAGACAGACATCAACTGTGTTGGTTGTTTTCTGGTTCGCTACAACGTGCATTTGCGCTTTGGTGCCTTAAAAAAGGGATAATCCAGAAAGCAGAACAACGCAAGTGTAATATATATATATATATATATATATATATATATATATATATATATATATATATATATATATATATATATATATATATATATATATATATATATATATATATATATATTACCGGATCAGAAAGGTGATCAGCAGCCAGCAACACGTCGTGAGATCTAAATTCGCTGGTGGTGGAGAAGAGAAGAGGGTGTACCTGCAAGTCAATCTGATGCCAAAATGAGTTCATAGTGAAAGAGAGAGAGGTACAAAAACTGGAGTGAGTTTAGAATAACCGACCCTCCACTGGAGAAGGGTCTTTATAATGTGCCCCCAGCATTTGGCCAATGATTATCTATAATGGGTTAGATCATTAGGCTCAATACAGATAACTTTCAGGATCTATGTAGAGTAAGAAAGATCAGCACATGGTTTTCATCCTGGGTCAACTGCCTCGTGAACTTCAGAAGTTGGAGGACTTGTTCTCTCAAACGCGGGTAGTTGGCTATGACGTATTCCCGTGTGGGGAACACATGGAGAGCATGGGGGAAGACGTGTGAAGAGCGTCCTTCGTGTGAGATGATGGATTGGGCCTTTGTTGGACCCTCCCCGACGAGGAGCTGGGTTGGGCCATACCCTACGGTGGGTCAACCTCTGGCCCAATCTATAACAATATATATATTTCATGATTATATAATTAATTTACAAATATATTAATTAAATTTTGCGATCGAGCGCAAGTATGTACTAGGCATTTCTCTTGGATGGGGTGTTGATGACATGCTATCATTGCACGTCATTTAGCAAGAAAAATTGGACAACTCAGACTAAAAATTAGTATGTTAGAAGTAAAAGTGTGGGAAAATATGGAAAAATGATAATGGGTGAAGAAAATGACTTAGTTTGAAAGTTGGTAAAAAAATAAGCAAAAACAGGCCGGAGCCACTAGAATCGACGTGCCTGCACTACTTCGAAATGTGCTTGCGCTACTTCTAAACGCACCCGTGCTACTTCAGAATGTGCCATCATTTTATCTATCATCACGCACTACACTTACGTTGCTCCCTAACATGGTCGTATTAAGACGTTTTTTCTGACACACTTTGTAGGGCTGTAAAAGGAAAAAGTGGAAAACAAGAAGAGAGTTAGATTTCCTTGAAAGAAAGTGAGGAATCTGGGAGATTTTGGAGCTTGTGATAGCCATTTGAGCCTTTGAAAAGTTTTTTATTTAGTGATTTTTCATGATCTTCGAGTCTACACTTAAGTATTGATTAATTTTAACATGAGTAGCTATATTTCTTTTAAGTTAGGTCTTATTTAATGATGAACCTATTTGTATTTGATTGGGTCATATATTGGATGACATTGATGTAATTGTCTTAACTCTGTGTTATTATTCAGTTATAGATTGTGTTCATTGCCCATTGTTTGTTATAAAATTCGATTTGATTTTGATAAGTATTGACAATTGACCCTACGATTATTTATCTCAACTACTCTAACTATTGAATTCGCTAATTGATTAGGGATAGGATAATTAGGAATTGTGACTTAGGGACTAATGTGCTTTGCTGTCTAGTCTGACGGTACAATTGGCTCGATGGATAAGGGAATTGTCGCCTAAATTAGTGAGTTGCACCTTCATAAACCTGGCAAAGCTAAAACTCTTTCCAAGTTTGTTCCTCTTTTGAGGAATCACAACTTCCTTAACCTTTCCATATTCCTCAAAAAACTTAAAAATCTCCTCAGCTCTAACACTATCTGGAATTTCAAAAAAGAAGATCGATTATAATCCTTCCCTTTCTGACATGATAATGTTACTTCCCGTCAGATATGCATCTCATCTGTTAACTGGGAACTACTTGCGACCACGGTGTTGCACTGCCCTCCATGCCATCGAAGGAACTTGAAACAAAGATTATTCTAGAGAGAGGTTGGACTCTCTCTAGAAACGATGTGGCTCTAGTTAATAGTGTACAAATTAGTTAATAGTTAGACTCGCTTTCTTTAAAATTTAAAAGGCTTAAATGCACTTTTAGTCTCTATAACTTAACGAGTTTTTTAGTTTAGTCCCTATAATTTATTTTTTTGGTTTGAGTCCATATATCTTATTTTTTGCGTGCGTTTTAGTTCTTAAAGTCAAAATCTAAAGGAAAATTCGCAGAAAATTTATAGATTTTTCTGCGAAGTTTATCTTTAAAGACTAAATCACGTGCAAAAAATGAGATATAGAGACTCAGACAGTTTTTTTTTTATAAAAATCAAACTTAAAAATTCACTTCCTTACAAGAGATTATTTAAGCCAATTTAAAATAACACTAATACTAACGTCTCTTTAATTTTAAAATATACACTTACTTTTCTTAAGATTAGTTAGATAGACAAATATTAATTTCTTTTATAATGTGTTAAATAGGAAAAAAAATGTTTTTCTATTCAATAAAAATTTAAAAATTTAACTGTAACAATGATGTATATTTTAAAATTTAAAAAATAGATATAAAATAATTTTATATATAATGAACAACAATGATGTATATTTTAAAATTAAAAAAATAGATATAAAATAATTTTATATATAATGAACGACATGCATTCCACCACAATGATAATTTAAAATCAGTTAAATAATTTAATAAATTGAAAATTTCTTTACATAGGATATATCCATTAAATTCTTTAAAATTGGAGGAAAGCGTCGTTGTCAATTTAATATACTATATAAAAGATGAATATAAAGTTAACTTGTTTAATGACCTAAAATCATAAACTCATAATAGTTCAAGAGGTAATTCAAAATTTTAAAAGCTTTAATTTCATGACAGGCTTCATTATCTCCTTAAATAACCATTAAGTCTAGATTAGATACAACTATCATGATTCCCTATAGTGATGAATTTCATCAATGCTTCTTTACCTCCAAAGATCAAATTTTGTGAAAATTAAGTTAAAATTTTGTGAAAATTAAGTTAAAATTTTGTGAAAATATCACTACTCTTGCATTATCTATAAAATAAAAAATATAAGTAATCATATATATATTGATTGACGATTGAATATAATGCAAAAGGAAAAAGAAATTCACAGATGACTAGTGAATATGGGCAAAAAAACAAAATTATTTACATAATAAATTTGTTATGGAAGATCTTCTTATCCATGTTGAAACAAATATGTAAGAGATGCTAATATAAAGGAGCTTCAAGATCCTCATCTACTTTACCCTCTTGACATCTCTTCAGAATATGTAGCTGTCGTCTTAAGTGTAGAACCTAAAATGTAAACTTGTACAATAAGTTCAAATGAAAAAATATCGAACAGACTTGACAGTAGCAGATATCAAAATTATGACAGAAAATTACCTCTTCTCGAAGTAAAGTAGAAAGATTTTCATGTGAAACCAGATCATGTATTTCTTTCAAAAGCTTCTCATCCGTGAGACCATCCCATGTTGTAGATGGCAAGGACAGTAAAAGCACGGTTAGCACATCAGAGCTAGCTGGGTGCATCCTAATGTTCTTTTTGCTAGAACAAGTGCAACATAATTTCCCAGATGATGAAGGAATCAGCACATCAACCCCTTGCTCTGTGTTACCGTTTACCACAGTTCCACTAACCATTGTTATTGATTTGTCATCTTCGGCTTTCCAACATTTCACACATGTTTCTGGACAGCAATACACGGCCGGTGAGCTAAGTTTTCCGCCTAAAATCTCTGCTCCTTGGCAACAAACACTTGCTGCAATGATAGGTAAGGTGTCTCCATCACCTGAAATTAGTGTCTGTCTGCCACAAGAACTTGAAAGAAAAGAGGACACGTGTTTGAAAAGACTTGTTTCGTGCACGTGTCTCAATACCTCTTCCTGCATAACCAACAAAGTTAAGCATATGATGAGTAAGAAGAAAAGAAAGAATACATTACGGCTATTTGAGATAAAACATATCAAACCTTGACAGCGAGCCTTGTTTTCTCCTCTTCACTTAAGCTTGAATCGCCATCCTCGTGCCTTCTGATCTCTGCAATCCATTTGATGAATTCTTCAAAATTGGATGGCAGGGATGTGAATATAATTGAAAGAACCTTGTATATGTCTTGCACGTCCTCTGATTTTAATAGAAAAGGCACATCATCCATTAGGAATTTCGCGATACTATTCCAACTCTCGTGTTTGCAACTCTGCAAGATCAAAATAAGGAATGATATATGAAATCTAACACTACACGAACTATAAAAGACACAAGCATACTACAACCCACACATTAACAATGAAGAATACAAGCATGCTACACACAACGTAACACCCGCACTGATGTTAATTACTGTATGCTGAAGTGTCAAATTCAGACTCACTACATAGGGGAAGGAAAAATACCAGAGTATAAAGCATGCCAGGTTCCGTGTGCGGCCTTGATATAAGCATGAACCTGGAGAGGTAATTCGAAGATTATATATACCATAGGAAAAAAGATGACCAAATAAAAATGAAATTATCTCAATGTTTAAATTGCAAAATTGCCCAAGTACATTAATAGATATTTAAGTTCTTCTACAAAAATAACTCACTTTGGTTCATTAACATCAACACTTAGTCAAAAAGGATTTACAATCATTGATTTCAACCTTCCAAAAGTTTTTCCACACAAAATGTAACTATATGATTAATTTAGACTACAACGTCAATACAAAATTGTAAGAAGTTTATAGAAAAAAGTTTACCCCCTAGATTTTCCGGTTGATTCATCAATATAATTCATGCCTTCCCAAAGCACAGAAAGTGGAACCCAATGGGGAGGATACTTAAAACGTGCGACATCCAAAATTAATGCCATGTCCTTTCCAACATGATAGCCACCAATAGGAGAAAAGTGACCGGTTCCTGTCTGTCATGATTAATCAAGTAAATATTGTCAAACATTTCCTTTTTTTATATATATCTATATAGGAAGAAAAAGATTAAAAATAAAGTTTTATAATGAACATATCAGTACGGATAAAAATGAATTATAAAACCTAGAAAACTTATGTACATACTTGTTTAAGGGCACCTCTATGGTATGATGAGATTAAATGACAGTCATCGGAACTTGAACATTTGTGTACATATTTACGAAAATCATTGATGGTGCTCTGACTAGCATGAAATGCCTCAACTTTGGCTCCAGCACAATGAGCCAAGCATACAAGTTTTCCAAACGTGATGCCTCTAGCCTTTACAATTTCTAAAGGTTCACAACAGTCCAACATAGATTCATCAAACCATCTCCAAGGTCCTGAATGATGTAAAATTAATAAAACTCAAAACACCACACTACCAAATATAAGATATATTTGAGGTTTGATAGCACCAAGGCCACATTAAAGAGATATATTTCAGGCTTGATAGCACCATATTTAGTGCCAATACATGTGGTCACATTCAATTATTTTTCTTAAATCATTAACGGTGTCATTGTCATTAGCTGTGTCTATACTTCATGTTGCACACTCACTCTTCTGCACCTAGTTTATTTTTCTTGTCTAATAATAGCTGATTAGATGTAATGAGGTGTTGAGTTAAAGATAAAAAAAATGCATATGAATGTTGTAGACCTGATGTTCCAATTTGTATCAATTTTTTGCATTGTACTATTTTATAATAATAATAACAATTTTTATAATTTTAGTATGTGATGACTTTGTTTGTCAGGGAAGATATCTATTATCTAGATTGTAATGATAGACCTAAATGATGAATCCACCCTCTTCTGTAATTGCATTGCATTAACCTTTGAAGTTTGATGGCAGCATAACTTTTCGAATTAATGTTCATCGAAATTAACATTTAATCCCTAACTCATTTGCTGAGGGGGGTTTTATGTGTTGGCTAATTGGTATCAGTTTTATGCCCTTCCTTAAACTAAAAAATACGTCAAAACAAAATAAAAGTACCTTTCCATTTTCTGCCAGGATCAATGGCAAGAGCATTGAGTACCATAGCTAGACTGGCGAGGCCACAATAGGCGGGTTCCGATTGTGTTTGGAAATAAGATATCAACCTATAAAAGCCTTCCATGGTACCATTTTGAATGCCTTCAACAAAAAGTTGCTGTGACAATAAAACAAACAGATGAACAACACAAAATAAAATTGCAAGTACAAAGCACCGTACACAAAGTAACTGTATTATAAACTGAATTATGAATTTAGGCAATTGAGAAATAAAAATATGAGAAGTGACCTTGCCATGAGATGAAGCAAAATCAAAGCAAGGGGGAGAAGGAAGAAGGCGTCTATACAATCCCGCCATTGCCATGATACACAAGCTAATTATTGACTCATAGGTTTTGGAATTTGGAATTAGAATTGAGAAAAGCTTCGTATAGAAGCTATGGCCGAGAAAGTTCTCCGAAGCTTAACTTCGGCGGCGGCAAAGTCCCGGTTCTAATAAGGGTTCACTCGATGAGGTTTAGAGTTTTGAATCTCGCGAAGAATGGCCTAATGCTATTTGCGATATAAAGAATGAATCCAACACGACTGTTTTTTACGACTTTTGCACTCTCACTTCATTCTTCAACTCATTCACATTAGTCAATTTTATATATATTGTTTTATTAATTAATTAGTCAATTTTATATATATTGTTTTATTAATTCATTTATATTTGTAATCTGTCTGTGTATCCAAACTAAAAAACCCTAAAAAAAATTATACGAATTTAAACTATATTAATTTTGAGTTGAGTGGGTAGTTGTGAAAAGAAATTAAAATTGTACTTGAAAATTAATAAAAATGACGCAAATTTAAATCCGTCACATTTCGCTTATTCACAGGACTCTAAGACAATAAACTATTTCTAAAAAATAATTAAACTTCAAAAATCTCTATTTTTATTAATATTTTTTGCAAATACCAAAAATTTCTAATAACTTATGTGTGTACAGAAACTCTAACCTTGCCATCTTCATGTATTTTACATCTAACAAACAATTCAAAAACTGAAAGAAGAAACTCTAACCTTGCCATCTTCATGTATTTTACATATAACAAACAATTCAAAAACTGAAAGAAGAAACTCTAACCTTGCCATCTTCAGAAACAAAGTCTATTGCAGGAAAAGGGAGAGGTCTTTTATAAAATCCATTCATCTTAAATTTTCTTCTCTTCACTTATTTCTCAATAGTTTAATTTTTGTTATTACAAAATTTCCAATGTCCTGGTTCTATTTATAAGAAACATGTTTTTAACTTTAACATAGCAACTATTGATTCACCATCAAAATAAAATCTACTATTAAATTGTAATAGTTTCTGATTGAAATATATTATTTATTGTTTAAAATAGATTGGTTTATTATTTTCAAAAGATATGATTAAAAAGAAATTGTTTCATTATTTCCACTTTAATAATCAAAATTTGATAGCTAAAAACTCAAGTATGAATAATTTAGACTATATTTTAATCATGGTTGATATTGGAAGAAGCAAATTAATGGCCAGAGATTTAATATTTGATAAATATTAATTTTCAAAAGATTGGACACTCTCATTAAATATAAATGTGCAATAGGATAAAAAAAAAAGTTGTAGCAATATTAATTCAGTGGTAAAATAAAATCACTTTATGATATATGGATTTTTATACATAGACTGTGTCAAAATTTCTTACATATATATCCAATTAAATCATGTTGAATAAATATTTGATATTTTCTAAAGGTGTATGGCGATTTGATTAGATACACATATATTAAAAATTAATCAAAATAGGTCCAGAGTGATTTGATTTGAGATTATATATTCTACCATTATCATTCATAATTCAAAATCTCACAAAGTCTAAAAGACATTTAGCGGTCCTAATTATTAATTTAATTTAAGATGATAAATAATTTAATTTAAAACAACAATTAAAATAAATGTTTTATAATTTCTTACATGTGCGATTTTAAAAAAAGTAAAATAATAAATGTGAGACTGAATCTTACAAAATTTATATTAAAAATAATTCATATTAAAATTAAAATTAACTAAAATGTGTGCTTTAAAAAAATGTTCGTTTAGGCGTTATTATATATAAAATTCACAATTTAAAAAGTGTTTTTTTTCTTACGTCTTATTTGTTTTAAAATTTCATAAAGAATCTTTTTAATAAAAAGTAAAATTATTATTAAATTAATATAGTTGTGTTTTACCTTTTCTTTGAGAAAATTATTTTTAATTTTGATTATAATGTCTTACCTTATCTATTTTTTTTGTTTGACTATAAAAAATGGCTACTATTGTTTATACATGAATAAAAATAAAATTTAAATGAACAATTGTAAATTAAATTTTTAAAATAATGTTCATTTTTTAATATAATTCTTAAATTTTATAAATATAATATGCAGTTATTTTTATTATACAATTCAAGAAGTACATAAAATTAATTATTTTAATTCACTAATGATAAAAAGTAACATGATAATTTTTTAATTTTAATTCAGGATTAAATTAATATGTTTTAGTGATTATTGTTTATTATATATATATATATATATATATATATATATATATATATATATATATATATATATATATATATATATATATATATATATATATATATATATATATATATATATATATATATATATATATATATATATATATATATATATATATATATATATATATATATATATATATATATATATATAAATAAGCAACACTTTGAATTCAAAGGAAACACTATAGTTACTCCAACCCAAAGAAACAAATCACACCAATAAAAATGTTTATCAATTTATGTTTCTAGAATGGTATATATATTCATTATGGCATTACAAACATGACTCCCATAGTTATGTTTAATACTAGATGAGTGAGAAGATATATTGGAGGTTGGTGCATACATGTAGTTAGTAGTGTTGTTTACTATTGAACTGCATGATTCTAAAAGTCATATTTAATTCATGAAAATATAAGAAAATCAATTGCTTGGGATTAGTTTAATATTCAATTTTTTTTTTCAAAACTAAATGTGACTTTATCTTTTAATTAATATTTATAACACTTAAAAATTTCTATAATATAATTAAAATTCTCATTTTTAGATTAAACTCAAAATAAATTATCAATTACAGGTATCTTAGTTTGATCTCTAATTTTTAGAATATATATATATATATATATATATATATATATATATATATATATATATATATATATATATATATATATATATATATATATATATATATATAAATGTAGTTGTTAGAAATAGTGATAGAAAAATAATTTACTCAATAAAAAAAGATATTGCAATTTGATAAAATAGAATTGATTTATTACTGAAATTAAAAGATAGTATTTTAATAATATAACATGAGTATTAAGGGGTTAATTGATAATCATTCAATTAAAACAAAATCAAGGCTGAAAAGTATAACTATTTGTTAACTTATTGGTTTAATTGTATCTAAATTCGGCGTACAACCAATTTTGAAAAGAATCTGCAAGGTTCAAATGTCCTCTTCGCAGAGGGTAAACAACAACAACAAAAAAAACCAAACAAAGATGAACAGACTATAGGTGCTATTATCTACTAATAGTAAGATTTTTTTTGGATGGAAAACTAATAATCCTTACGATTAATTTTTTGGATGGAAAATTAATAATCCTTATAATTTAAGTTAATGAAGGTTTAGAAAATTTAATTTAATGTTAAGGTGTTACGTAGCTTAAACAAGATTAGACATATCTTTATGCAGTCCTTTTGGCGTCAGAAAGCAAGTAATGTCATTGTATTAGCCTCCAAATAAAATTTTGAAAAACTCAGAGTTATGTGATGTCTAGTAGTTATGTGAGGCCTAATAGCCTAGCGGTTAATCAATCTTCCATTGCCCTTTAATTCCCAAATTTTTAGTCTTATTTTTAACAATTTTTCGGGTTTATATCAGCGTGCATACGGTCAATCGCGTGTCCGTTTTTTTTTTTTAATACACGGCTATAAATTTAAATAATATAGTTTTTAATTTAATATTAATTTTAAATAAAATTTATGTAAAAAATTAAAAATAGAAAATTAGATATGAAAGATGATAAAAATAGTTTCAACTAAAATTATTGTGTAACTTATAAATTAAAGAAAGAGTAAAATTGATAGAAAAATAGACTACATCAAAACACTATATTTTGTCTTTATATATATATATATATATATATATATATATATATATATATATATATATATATATATATATATATATATATATATATATATATATATATATATATATATATATATATATATATATATATATATATATATATATATATATCGGCCATTAATTTAAAAATATATTTATGATATAATTAATTATTTATTAATTTTTATTTGTTTTAAATATTCATAAAGATTCTTTTTAATAAAAAGTAAAGTTATCATTAAATTGCTATGAGAAAATTACTTGAAATTTTGATTATAATATCTTATCTATTTTTTTCGGTTATAAAAAATCGCTACGGTTGTTTATACATGAATAAAATTAAATTTTAAATGTTCAATTTTAAATTAAATTTCTAAAATAATATTCACTTTTTAATATAATTCTTAAATTTTATAAATATAATAAGTAGTTATTTTTATTATACAATTTAAGAAGTACATAAAATTAGTAATTTTAATTCACTAATGATAAAAAGTAACACAATATTTTTTTAAAATTTTAATTAAGAATTAAATTAATAAAATTAATATCTTTTAGAAATTAATGATTAATTTTATATTATTAAAAATAAAAATTTTAAATTTATTTATGATTTATTTTATTATATATATTAAATTTTGTCTGCCTCCAAATTTGTTGGATCAGTCTTGTCCATTTCTGAGTATACCCCTGTTAGTATAAGGAGTAGGTAGCAAGTGTTGAATCTATAGTTTTCATATGGAGATAGGTGAAGTGCTTGTTTTAACGTCAACACCAAATTTTTGTTTCGAAAGACGGAATAAGCTTTTTTTTGTTTTCTCATAGATTAAAATTGTTTTAATGAGGTTGAAACTTAAGTATCTATTATATTTTGTGTTGTTCAATAATGTGTTTGTTTTAATGTCAACAATAACTTTTTGTTGAAAGCCTTCGCAACGGAACAAAAGAATGTTTTTATAGGTTGATACAGAAGGTCGGAAAACACACAAGAAATGGAGGTTGAATTATGTTTAGAAAAAATGCAGATCTGTTTTTTTGTTTCTTTTGTTATTCAAAAAAGAGATATAATTCTAAATAGACGTTCAGAACTATATCATAAACACGGCGGAACTGAAGGCAGACACAAAGTAAACAGCACAAGAGACATAACAAATTTATATTGGTTCCTCTCCCAACTGAGAGTACTCTAGTCCCCTTGCTTAGCAAGAGATTTTTACTATAATCAATGCTTAAATACACTTGCTTATGTATTTAAGCATATGACTTTTACAACACTGACTTACATTCTGAAACTTTTCTATTTAACTAGATCCTGATTAAAACTTTCTTTTACTTAGAGGTTGTGTCTAAGACTTCGCCTACTCAATCAGCTCCTAATCGAGGCTTCTCTTGCTTAGACATCTACCTAAGACTTCACCTTACTTAGAACTCGTGTCTAAGACTTTTCTTTGCTTAGTGCACATGTCTATGACTTCTTTGCTCAAACCTCATGCCCAAGACTTTGCCTTTACTTATAGCACATGTCAAAGACTTCTTTGCTCATACCTCATGTCCAAGACTTTGCCTTTGCTTAGAGCACATGTATAAGACTTCTTTGCTCATACCTCATGTCCAAGACTTTGTCTTTTCTTAGAGCACATGTCTAAGACTTCTTTGTTCAGACCTCTTGTCCAAGACTTTGTCTTTACTTAGAGCACATGTCTAAGACTTCTTTATTAAGACCTCCTGCCCAAGACTTTGCTTTTGCTTAGGAACATCATATTCATAAGAAAGAGGAACAAGGTGTATCAAATTCAGAGTAATGATCCTAACAAAGATCTTAAGTACTTAAGGATTTCCTGGATATTCAGTATTTAGGAAACCTTAAGCCTTATTACATTTAACAACAGTAACAATGAGTTTTGCATATACACAAGCGTTGTCCAATGTTGATCTTTGTTATTTCTTTAATCGGATAGAGGTGTAGAACACCTCTATCTTCTTGTGCATACCACTTGCTTCTTATTTATCTCTTGTTCAAGCTTTTAGTATAAATTCTGACTTCTTAAGTAGTAGATTTTTAAGAACTATTCATTGAAGGATGAATGATCAGAAAGTAATTTGATATATTTTAAGGTACAAGAGGTGAACTCTTTAACCACTGAGTCTTCAGAATAATTTTGTACTTTAAGAGCCAATGGGAGATATCCATAAATTATGTCAACACTCCTTGAGCCTTGTGATTGTAGACTGTAGCTGCAGAACTTATTAGACATAATGGTACTCTTTCTTTGGTACGGATAATCATGAGTTTTGTCCCAGATTCTAAACGCCTTATCAGAAGTTATTTTCTATTCTTAGAGTAGAATTAACAATATGCTTCTTCAAATGCTAAGATAATCAACATCAGAATCCATTCTAGAAAATAACTTGGTAATATGTTCTTCTTTACAACATTTGTTCCTCCTTAACAGATTCTGAGTAAGATTCTTTAAGCATTATGACATGCATACATGATCACACATTAAATAACATCATTGTTCTTTTAATACTATTGTTATCATCAAAACCTAAGTGGAAAACATCAAGAGAAAATCTTGCTCTAACAATCTTCCCCTTTTTCATGATGACAAACAAGAGTATTTAAAGAAAAATGTTTGGGCTATTTTAAATTTTCTTAAATACTGTTCCGGACTAGCCCAATGGCTAGGCAAGCCCTAATCCACTTTTGCTCCTAGGACAGTCCAATAGCCTTCACCCTGCCAGCTAAGGGCAAAGTGAAGTAACCTTCCACAATTTATCGGATTTAACTTCCACAATTTACCAACCCTTTCTATAATCTGATATGATCCCACATATATCAGATTTAACTTCCACAATTTAAATGGTCCTTTCGATCTCAACCTTGGAGTAAACTTCAAGAATACATGATCACCTTCCTCAAATTCCAATGGTCTTCTTCTCTTATCTGCATAACTCTTCTGATGGCGTTGCACCTTCTTCACCTTATCATAAATCCTTTTTATCTTTTATGTAGTCTCTTGAACAATTTATGTTCCTAAAATTCGTTCTTCACCAACTTTCGTCCAACGCAAGTGTGTTCTACATTTCCTTTCGTACAAAGTTTCATATGGATCCATTTTGATACTTGTGTGGTAACTGTTGTTGTATGCAAATTCAATCAATGGTAAAAGCTCTTTCCAATTTCCTTTACTTTCAAGCACACAAGCCTTTAACATATCTTCCAATGCTTGTATCGTCCACTCTGTCTGATCATCCATCTGATGGTGATTCGACGTACTTAAACACAACTTAGATCCCATGGCCTGCTGAAAAGCTCTCCAAAACCTTGAAGTAAACTCCAGATCTCTATTAGACACAATACTAGAAAGAACGTCGTGTAATCTCATAATTTTTGCAATAAATAACCGTGTGAGATGACTAGCCTTAAAAGTAGTTTTCATTGCTAAAAAATGTGAGAACTTTGTTAACCGATCCACAATTACCCATATAGAGTCATGACCACCCTGCGTACGAGGTAACCCAACTACAAAGTCCATTTAAATGTTATCCCATTTCCATACCGGAATTTCTAAGGTTTGCAACAAACCACCGGGTTTCTGATGTTTAATCTTTACCTGTTGACATACTACACATTCAGACACATACTCTGCGATATCCCTTTTAGTCCTAGACCACCAATAGTCCTTTTTCAAGTCTTGATACATATTTGAAGAACTTGGATGTATGGTAAAATCACCTTTATTAGCTTATTCCAAAAAAATTGTTTTCAACTCTGCATCATTTGACACATAAATCTTTTGATTAAAAAAAATAACTCCATCAGTGTCATGCGTGAAACCTGGTTGAATCAACATCTCTTGCAACTTCTCATCCGACATTTGCCCTTGTCGAACTTCTTCTCTTAGGTTGAAAATAACATTCAAATTTCCCATTATCACACCTCTCTGAGTCCAAACAAATTAAAGACTAAGGTCTCTAAACTTTTCCAACAATTCATATTCTAACATCATTAACTCAGCTTTGTGTATCTCCTTCCGACTTAACGTATCTGCCGCTTTATTCACTTTATTTGGATGGTACTTCAACTCAAATTCAAAATCCTTCTAGTACTTCATCCATCACCTTTGATGCATGTTCAAATCCTTCTAATCAAATAAATATTTTAGAATCTTATGGTCACTGAACATCTCAAAACACACTCCATACAACTAGTGACGCCATACCTTCAGTGTAAAAATAATTGTTGTTAACTCAAGATCATTAGTTGGACAATTATCTTCATGAACCTTCAACTGACGAGAGGTGTAAGCTAAAACCTGACCACCATGCATTAACACTCCTCCTAATCACTTTTTATAGGCATCACAAAATACTCCGTAAGGCTTACTAGGATCAGGAATGATCAAGACATGAGCAGTCGTCAACCTTTCCTTCAAACTCGTAAAACTTTATTCACAACTCGAATCCCGATTGTAAGGAATCTCGAACCAAGAAATTCAAGTTATTGGTAAAAAAAACTGATAAAAACCTTTAATGAACCTCCTACAGTAACCTTCTAATCCTAAGAAACTTATGACTTCAGAAGCATTCTTCAGCCTTTCCCAATTTATCACTGCTTCAAATTTGGATGGATCTACTACTCCTTCTCCTTGAGATATTACATGACCAAGAAACTTAACTTCAGTCATCCAAAATTCACACTTGATTAACTCGACAAAAAGTTACTTCTTTTTCAATACCGATAAAACAATCCTTAGATGCTCTCTATGCTCTTGCAGAGTACGAGAGTAAATAAGAATGTCATCAATAAAGATCACCACAAACTGGTCCAAGTAAGGTTGAAACATCCTATTCATGTAGTCCACGAAAATAGTTGAAGCATTCTTCACACCGAAAGGAATCACAAGAAATTCATAATGGCCATATCGTGTTCTAAATACGGTCTTTGGTAAATCAGAACTATTTACTCGAATTTGATGATATCCTGACCATAAATCAATTATAGTAAACACACATGCTCCTTTCAACTGATTTAAAAAGGCGTCTATCCTGGGTAAAGGATACTTGTTCTTGATGGTGACTTAATTCAACTGGCGGTAATCAATACACAAACGCATACTACCATCATTCTTCTTTACTAGCAGCACTGGGGCTCCCCAAGGTGAGACACTAGGTTGAATGAAATGTTTAGCCAGCAGCTCTTCCAATTGATCCTTAAATTATCTTAGTTCACGTGGTTCCATATGATACAGAGAAACAAATATTGGAGGCGTCCCAAGTATCAGATCAATAGAGAATTCCACTTCCCTTTCTGGAGGAAGAGAAGTGATATCTTCCAGGAAAACTTCTAGAAACTCACAGACTACATGAATTCGTGAAACCTTCAGATCATCACTCGAATAAGAAATTAACCATGTCAATCGTACCTTCCAAAATAGTAGTTAATACTTCCTTTGAAGCAGCTTCACTAGACGAAATGATGATTAACTTTTTTTCACACCCAATAAACATTGAATTAGTAGAAAGTCAATCCATCCCTAAGACCACATCAACTTAATTAAGTGGCAAACAAATAAGGTCAATCTAGAAAACTCTACCATCCACCGATAGCGAACAATTTTCACAAATCAATGGTGTTTCGACAACATCATCCATGGCGGTAATGACCACCATGGGAAGAGACAAAGGAATTGATTGCAAGCTATGTCACTTAATGCATTGTATTGACACAAAAAAGTGTGTTGCTCCATAATCAAACAATACAAAATAAGGACGACCATTTGTGTAACACGTACCAACAATCAAAGCGTTGTTACCTTAACCTTCTTTGCATCCAAAGTATACACCCGACCAACACTCTTTACTTGCATTTGATTCTTCTTCTGAGGATAATCTCTAGCTATATGAGCTTCCCCTTGGCACTGAAAACATCTCAATCCCTCAATGGCATACATTGCAAAATGATCCTTGTTACATCTACGAAAAAAGGTGGAGGGTTAAGTCTGGAATTTTGTACCTGTTTTATTTTGAAAGGTTGAGGTCTAAGACTAAATTGGTAGCTTGGTCTTCCCTGGTCCTTCTGAACATTCCTATACTGATCTTTTTCTTCTTGAACCTTCTTCAAACTATTCTCAGCCACATAACACCGCCTTAGCAACTCAGCATAGGTAGTGAATTCTCTCTGGGACACACTGTGAGAGATTTCATCCCTTAACCCAAATAAAAATTGATCTATCTTCCACTTTTCATCTAGTGCATGAATTAGTTATGTTGTTGTTGCATCTGTTGCACAAACTGAGGCCACTGAACACCTTCACTACCACTCAGTGGGTTCAAATCAAAAGTCTGATTTTTGGGTCTACCACAACCTATGTGTTCGTACACCATAGTCCTAAACGTCATACAAATAGAATCAAGTTGATCAGGCTCAATACTATGAATATAACACCCAGGACAATGATGAAAACATACATATGAGATAGAGAGAAATACTCATAATATTTCATGGCTAGGTCAAGGATACGACCTGCTCTGATACCAATTGTACCACCCATATATAATACATGTCTAGAATATACATATTATAGATATTTGTGAAGTTGGTACTAAAATACAAAAGTTCTTAGTGACAACATTGTACATATTACATGCCCAAAATAGTACTACAACAATGGTATAATATATATGAAGGTGCCCAAAATATAAAACTAAGAACTAGATCATGGTGAAATGACCTCTGGAATAACGGTACAATAGATACACCATCCGAAATAACAAAAGCAACAAGGAAATCAAGTTATTTTGTCCTTACCCTTCGCCTGATCAGAACTACCTGAAATTAATCAACAAATATGAGGTGAGATAAAAATCCCAATGGGTTTCATATCTTATGAGTTTTCTCGGCTTTACATGGTTATAAACATCATCCTAACTTAAGTCACAAATGGGAAAAGACTTGAGTTCGTAATTCTTGCAGTATATGGAAACATGTCGCTTGAGTTTATCAATACTAACCGGAAACCATACCAAGGCATCTTTCCTCGGCAGCCCTACGTGTAGAGTTATTGACACGGGTCATAGACCCTTGTATCATACTTTGACATATGCATGGATTTCAGATTCTAAAGAACTTCTCAATGTTAAGAATCGTCGCTTTCTATGGGACTATTAACCCATTTCAAGACTTTTACCCATATGGGATTTTCACACACCATGAGATCCACCGCTTTTGAGACTCAAGCCCAGGTCATTCAAGTATTGATGCGTACATCCCAATCCTTGATCTGTATAAGCATCACACTTGGGACGGTACAATCAGGGGTTGTTTTCGACTACATTATTAAATAAGGGACATTGTGATTGTATTCAACAACCACAAGGCTATCACATTACCTTAGTATTACAACAACATCACATGTTCCATAAATGCCTCACCACTTAGCTAGGCAACCACTTTCCCATGACACACACCTAGGTATCATATTCCCAAGCATTTCCATCTATGTCATCCCTCATATCTGAATTATCTTGCTAATTCATTTTGTTAATTACTATTAAGGGTTTCCTCACCAATCCTTGTAGTTTTTCAATCATGTTATCAACTAATCACAAACAACAATTAATAAGTGGAAAACATGCATAACACCCATAAACTATAATAATGAACATAAGGTAATTCATAACATAGATAAAACATGCATGTGAAACACCCCAAACAAGAGACAAAACAATTTCCCAAAAACCTGTCACAGTCGCCTGGCGAGCAGCCAATGAGGCTAGCTTACTTTTGCTTTGCCCTACGAACCCCAGGCGAGCCCAGACAGAAACAAAATTGCATCATGGTCTCCCAGCGAGCAATTAGAAAGGTAGCTTGTTTTATGTTTGCCAAAGCTCACCTGACGACACTGACAGATATCAGCTCGCCTCGAGCTCGCCCAAGGTCTCCTGGAGAGGGCGTCGAATTTTGCAAAATTCAGCAGAAATTTGATGGAAGGGAAAAAGGTTTTCACTAAAACCTAACACATGATTCTCCTACAACCAGAACAAAACATTCAAACATGAACAACAACATTAATCATATGAACAACAACAATAATCATATGATTCTCTTGAGTAACGGAAGAAATATGTCACAAACCAATGTCATAAATTTCTATCTACAATCCATAACCTCTACCTCTTTATGTCTCTACTTAAAACCTACCTTGTAATTGAGATGAGGAAGTTTTTGAATGATGAAGATGAAATAATGTTTATGATGGATGATGAAGAGCTCCAATGTCCTCTTCTTCGCCTTCTACTAGGTGTCACAACTAAAAAAACGACCTTGCGAGAAAAGCTCGCCGATTGGACTGACAGAAGAGTCACCACCGAACTTTATTTATTTCCAAAAGAGGGAAAGGAAAAATATCGAGAAAACCCAAAGAATCAGAAAAAGGATAGGATAAGGTCATCGCAACTATTGTCAGGGTTCAGAAACCGGTTATGCAAGGGGAAGGTATTAGCACCCATCACATCTATTATACTCAACAAGAACCACATAGGTTATATACGTATGAAAGGGTATAGTTTATCTTAAGGGTTTATCTACTAAAGGGAAAATGTTCTTTTTTATTAGGGTCCTCGCCTCGGCGTTAGCTTCGTGCCTACGTACCCTCATGGTGCAATGAGGAAGTCAGAGCTTTGTAGTTTAGCCTAAAAAATGAGTGTTTGTTGGCTAATTTTTCCTTGAGCAAGGATTTTTGAAGTGAGGCCCTAAGGCACAAAAAGAGAAGTTTGATGAGTTGATGTTGTTTTTTATGATTTTGAAAAGAGATTGTTCTTGATTAGGATTGCACTAAAGACTATGGGTAGAGGTGATTATTCCAAGCAACCAAGTCAAATGCCTTGTGTCAAAATAATCAGAGTGAGTGTAAGGAAGCTTCATTCTCACTTATTCTCCATAACTTAAGACTCGTGGCGCGCAATCCTAATCTTATCTTATTGTGTTTTTTATTTCTTGAGAAAAATCCTTGTGCAAATTTTAATAACATGAATTGTTGTGACTATGTGAAACACTTAATGTTAACATGTATAGATATTGTTCATGTGTTGATGCATTATAGTATGAATGGATTGTGTTTCGGGATGTTCTATTGTGTTTATGAGAAAATTTAAGGCCTGTGAGTGATAACGATGGCCACACTTGGTGATCGGCTGACTGTAACACTCTGAAGCCCAAAAGAGGGGCGTTGGTCTTAGTGAAGATCGATAATGCTGGCTGACGCGTGATCATCCTGATGACATATGTCATCATTAGTTGACGGAAGACCCTTATTAGCCATCACAAGATGACAGCCAAACAATCACCCAAGCTAGTTCAGTCTCTTTTTTGCTTTGAAATGAGATTTTTGGAACGGGTCCTCCCTTTCGACGATTAGTACACTATGTTTGGATGTGTGTCAAACTAAACTAGTGTGTATCTGGATAAGGATTTTCATATTATGTCCCAAAAATAGAAAGGCGGGTAAACTCGCAAAACCATACCTTACAAAATTTATTCCCAAAAGCAGGTATGTTGGTAAACCCGGAGGACCTCACAACAAATCCGACTAAGAGAGTTGCGTCTCAAAAGCAAAAAGGAAGGTAAACATGTAAGACCATACTTTGATGGATTAATTCTCAAAAGGAGGTAGGCAAGTAAACCTACAAGACCATTCCTTGAGGTAATTCCCCCCCCCCCCCCCCCCTTTTCCAAAAGTATGAAGGCAGGTAATCTCGTAAGACCATACCATAAAGGATTAATTTCCAAAAGCAGGTAGGTAGGTAAACCCAGAAGCCCTAACCTTGGCGGAATTTACTCCCCAAAAGCAAGAAGACAGGTAAATCCATAAGACCATACCTTGAGGGATCCATTCCCAAAAGTAGGTAGGCAGGTAAACCTGGAAGACCATTCTTTGAGGATAACATACTAGTGCATCACGACGACGCGATCCATGTAGTTAATAATACAATTGTATATTCACTTATATTATGTGTTTTATGAAATAAAAATGGATATGATGAGGAACCATAGAACAAATTCTTATGTAAATCCCATTTGCTGAGAGGACTCATATAATAAGAGAACTCCATTGAGATAGTTTATTTTCACTCATATTGTTATCATAATTTTTACAGCTAATCAATCAGGAGCTAAAGATAAAAGAAAGATGACTTGAGAAGATTTCTAGAAGAATTTACCTTTGCTTGTTTTGTGTTGTTTATGTTGTATTTATGTGATAACTCTTTCATGCATAGTATACTATTTTGGCATACCGTGTATTGTATGCATAATTTACGTACTTATGTAATTGTATTATCGTACCATGTTTTTGTACCATATTTAACGAATTAATTATGTGATTCTAGACACACATTTAATTGGGTTGTTACAAGAACTATTTCATCTTCGTTTTTCACCCTTATATGTTACCTCAAACAGCCATTGTTGAAGCTTCATATCATATCCCAAATAGGGATGGCAAAAAAAATCGTGTTCGTGGGTACCCACGGGTGAAACCCGTCACTGGCACGGATTGGATAGCTTAATGGGTATCCACGGATAAAATAAAATGTTATTTAATTGTTCGTTTCTTTACAAACATGGATATGGATTTGATGATACTCGTATCCCCATCTATCCATATTCGTTAATAATTCTAAAAATTACTTAAATATCCTTTAAAATTATTATACTTGATAGACTCATTTCATTAATAGATGATCGCGACGTTCTATGTCTAACCGAACTAACTGCAAGTACACAGTCTATCGCGTAGTAATAAAAGATATCGATCCCACAGGGACTCGTAATCAAACTAGTGTTCTCGGGTGTTACTATGTTTAGCTAGGTTGGTATGGTTTTAAGGGGATAAAAGCAAAAGAAATGTGTATATTAAAGGGAAACTAAAAACGTTACTTAAGGTATAAATGCGTGAATCGGTATGCAATATGTTGGTTCTTCAAGGATTCGACAAGTTACCGGCGTATTAGGTGTTTTCAAAAATATTTTAAGAAGAAAATGACGGTTTAAAGACCTTTGTCTCACGATGGTTGTTGACGCTAGTCGCAACTCTAAGGCGGAACGTATGTTGTCGCTATCCCGTTCGGGGTTAAAATTACTTTTTGAAAACCATTAAGTTCTAATCCCTTTTAAAGCGCTGCCGCTATTTTTAAAACGAATGCCTAGTTTTTACTATCTGGTCCTAGCCTCAGCTGTCGCTTGTTGGTTCGTACCTTTATGAATTTCCCACTGTCGTGACAAAACTACTTTTAAATAAGTTCTCGCTGTCGCGACGAACGTTTATTTAGAAAATCAATTTAAAAACTAAAGCCAGAAATAAGTTTGAAAAGGAAAGAATACACCGGTTTTTATCGAATCCCATCTGACTACCTATTACATACCGATTACTTTAATTTAGCCAAACATGGAATAATAACTAATAACACGTAAATAATGGCAGAAAATACAAGCGTGCATCATAAATATAAAATAAAATTCAATTAACAATTATAATGGAAATCTGTAAGTAATTCAATTTGGCCCTTGAGAAATCCTCCACAATGTCGGCAGGATTTAGTCTGGGTAACCAGTAGTTCGTATAGAAAAGAATTGAAAAGTACAAAGGAAATTGCAGGAAAGGAAATGAAAGCAATAAAGAAATCTAAGACAATGATTCGCTCTGAAAATAATTTGGCAGCACTTCGTGGTCTTGAATGCGGCTCCCTTTTTCTGGTCTATGCCTCTTCCTTTTATAGATGGAATTCCCAACAGTTAATTGTCTCAGGAAGTGGGGTTGATGTCAGAGAAAGTAGGAGTTAGTGGTCCACTCTTTTTGGTCTTTGATGACACGTTCAGCATGTGAACGTTTGCTGCATATTTTGTCTGCATGACGGTCGTCATGGAATGTGACAGTCGTAATACGCATGACGGTCGTAATGGTCATGTGACGACCGTCATATCAGCAAAATCCGTTTCTGCTATTTTCCGTCTCTTTTTCTTCTGTTCTACATCGTTAAGTGCTTGTTTTCTTCATCTTGCTCCATTTGAACATGAACTTTGAATACCTGCAAAACACTAGACAAATAACGTGGAAAAACCCGAAATCGGAGTGAAACAAGTCATAGATTAGTGAAAACGTATATCATTTAATATATATGATTTCGCATTATCAATAGACACTTAATTTAACTTGATAATCACATTTTCACTTAAAACCCTAGCTACATACATTTTTTCCTCGTCTTTTTCTTGCCTTGCGTCTTCTTAAAAAATTATACATACTTTTCTATTTAAATCATATAAAAAAAATTAATAAGTAACAATTAAAAAAAGGTATTCATGGGTATCCGTATATACCCGTAGGTATGCCAAAATCCATAGGTACCTGTCTGGAAAATATCCGCATAGGTGTGATGTGGGTACGAAGTATCATATTTGGTTAACGGGGCGGGTAGCGGGGACCTTGTATCCGTTCACATGGGTACCCATTGTCATCCCTAATCTAAAATCTCCTCGCATTCGTATTTGTTTAAGGCCGTTCCACCTTAAAAACATCAAAATATGAGGATTAAAAATGCATTTAAACCAAAAACAAAATTGATAGGTTAATTTAATTCGTTAACATTTTTTATTTATAAATTTAAAGTTTATTTCTTATATAAAGGTTGTAAGATTGTGGGGACTATGTTAATATCCAATTAAATATAATTAAACTAAGTGAAACGTAGAACCACATGGGATATAATTACTAATTTTCAATTTCTCTTTTTGATTTTTGGTAATTTTCTTTTATGAGAAACTCCATTCATTTAAGAAAAAAGAGAAGGTACAAAGATGCCTTGGGAGTTAAGAAGGTACAAAGACCTTTCCAACTCTTACAAGATTATGAGCAAGAACGTTTTGGTTCCTACTAATATGCAGTACATAATAGAAAGAAAAATTCCTAGTGAGTTGTCTACAATCATCAGCTATAGGATCGAGAGCGGCATAATTCATACACAAGTTGATGTAGTCAACAACATTTGAAGCATCATATTGAACCAAAACTTTGGATACATTAGTCTTCAAAGCAAGTTGCAAACCACATGAAATTGCCATCAACTCTGCAACAGATGGGTCAGCGATGAACTTATCAGACTTGCAAGCAGAAAGAATGACATTATTTGCAGAATCACTTATGATGAATCTAAAACTTGTGATTCCATCTTCAGAAACTCCAGCATCCAGCTGAAGGACATTGATGTCACTACTACAGACCATGGGCTTCCTACTGTGTGAAACTGATTGATCACATTCCTGGTTCCAATGATTATACTCATACACCATGTCAAGAGTGCAACCTGAAAAGGAATAGAGTTTGTAGTTTGAAAAAGAAGGAGGTTGCAGGCCATCCATATTTTGTACAAAATTGCTCCAAGAATTTGGCAAACAATGTGATCTTTCACTGATAGAGGCAACATGAGCCAAGAGCAGATATCCATATAGGAATGAGTTCTAAGACTGGGGATGGAGGAAAAGAACACTTGTTTTGCAAAAACGCAGTCCAGAAAAAGATGATCCACAGACTCAGAAGAAGCATGGCAAAAAGGACAGGAGGAATCAATAAGCATGCCTTTCTTCTTGAGGTTTTCTCTCGTAGAGAGAATATTCCTCGCCAACCTCCACAAGAAGTTTTTGACTTTGTTATGCAACTGGATTTTCCAAATGATTTTCCACAGCCTTTGATGAGGATCCCTTGATGAACCTGGATTCAAGCCAACTTTTTCATTCATGCACAGATGGTATGCTGTCTTAACAGAGTATATTCTGTTTTTCTCAAAATACCAAATGATGACATCCTCAGTATTCCTCTGAGAAAGTGGGATTCCATATCATAGTAGCATCAGAATGACCAAATACAGAAAAAACAAGCTCAGAATTCCAATGACTTGTATCTGTATCAATTAAGTCACTAACCTTCAACTCCAAGTTAGCAAGGTTGACTTGTTGTAAAGGTTTGAAACCTGGATTGCCGGGGATCCACCTGTCATTGAGAACTGAGATTTTTGATCCATTTCCAATCCTTCATCGTGATCCAAAGTGAACAACCGATCTGGCACTTAAAATTCCTCTCTAGGCATAGCTAGGGTTGAATCCTGTAGAGCACTCATCCATGTGACAATTTGGGAAATATCTTCCCTTCAGAACTCTGCCAACAAGAGAATCCTCATTTTTCAACAGCCTCCAATACTGCTTCCCTAATAAGCTTGTGTTGAATGCACTTATTCCACGAAAGCCCATCCCTCCATCTTTCTTAGCCCTTGCCATTCTATCCCACCTAAGCCAATGAATCTTCTTTTCTCCATTATTTTCTCCCCACCAAAATTTGGCAATCATGCTTTCAATTTCACTGCAGATCCCTTCAGGAATCTTATAACAACTCAATATGTAACTTGGTATGGCTTGAGCAACTGCTTTGATAAGAACTTTTTTTCCTGCCCTTGAAAGAAACTTTTCCTTCCATCCCTTAATTTTCTTCCAGACACGTTCCACCACTAAAGCAAATATCTCCTTCTTAGATCTTCCAAAGACAATAGGTAAACCAAGGTATCTGGCATGGCTTGGCACAGTCTTAACTCCCATCTTTAACCAAATTGTTTCTCTATCATCTTCCTTCACATTGTGACTAAAAAAAAGCCTCTGATTTATTCAGATTGACCACTTGTCCTGATGCCTGTTGGTATCTTTGAAGAATCTCAATCACTTTAGAGGCCTCACCAGCATTTGCACAGACGAAAAGCAAACTATCATCAGCGAAAAATAGGTGGGATATCGACGAGGACTTTCTAACAATCCTCAAACCATGGATCTTTCCCTCTTGCACCTCCTTTTTGATAAGACCTGAAAAAACATCAGCACATAAAATGAACAGATAGGGTGAGAGAGGGTCTCCGAGGGTTAAAACCTCTACATTGTTAGCCATTTAGAAGAATCTTATAAGATACATATCTCAATAAGACTCACCCAATGGCAAGGGAATCCCATCAAAGAAAGAACTTTTGTGACAAAACTCCATTCCAAATGGTCATATGCCTTTGACATATCGAGCTTAAGGGCCATGTGACCATGTTTCCCTGATTTCTTCTTCTTTAGACAACGAAAGAACTCTAAGGCCACAAGAGCATTATCCGTGGTTAATCTCCCTTACCCGAAGCCACTTTGTTCCTCATCAATGATCTTAGGAAGAAAACCTTTCATTTGATTGGCAATTGTCTTTAAAACCAGCTTCATTACCATATTACACAAACTGATAGGCCTGAAATCCTTTGGTGTGCTGGGGTGTTTGCATTTGGGAATAAGCGTTATATGGGTAGATTTGATCCCACTTGGATCCTTACCATGATTCAAGATATCAAGGACAAGCTTACCTACCTTTCCTCCAATGGTATGCCAGTACTTCTAGAAGAAAAGAGCAGACAAGCCATCTGGTCCAAGGGCTTTAAGTGGATGCACTTGGTCCAGAGCCTCCTTGATTTCTTGAATAGTAAAAGGCTTCATACACCTGCTGATGTGAGATGGATTCAACTTTCCTTGAACGACCCTGCAGACCACCTCAAGATTTGTTGGATTAGAAGAGGTAAAGAGCTCCATGAAATAATTTGTCAAGATTCTCTCACAATTTTCTTATCCTTTCCACCAGACACCATTCGCATCCTTCAAACTATTTATTGCATTGGTTCTTCGTCTTTGATCAGCCTTTTTATGGAAGAATTTATTATTCTTACCACCATGCTGAAGCCAGGCTGCCCTACTCACGTAATTTCCTCAAATTGGAGTAATATGTTCCTCTGTGCCTCTAAGGCCTTGTGAGTTTTTATAGAGTGTTCGTCAGAGTCCCACCTAGCTTCATCCTTCAGTAAACTTTCCAGCCTTTTCAACTCCTAATTGATTGAGTTGATCTTATACTCCTTGAATAAGTCACTTAGACCTTGCAACTCATGAAGCTTGTTGACAGTTTGGCCTGAACTATCTTTCCGAATTTGAGATACAAATCTCTCGCATATAGGGTCATTACTCCAAACCTCTTCAAAACTGAAAATATATTCTTTCCTCTTTTTGGTTTCCCCAATATCAGCTTCAAGATCTATCTTTATAACAGCGTGGTCAAAACCAAATCTAGGAAGATGCCATACCTTGACTGGTGAAAATCTATTGAGAAAATTGTTGTTTGCAAGGGCTCTATCGAGGCGGCATTGGATATTATCTACTCATACTCTACCATTCAACCAAGTGTTAAGGGTGACCATCAAATCCCAGGTCTAAGAGACCACAAGCTTCCAAGGCTATTCTTCCTAATGAAAGTTGGCTTGGAGATCTAGCAATTCCTCCCTTCTTCTTGTCAAGAATTCTTGGCTTCATGCTTTTCTCATTATTATTTCTCGTATATATAGAGGTTACAGGGCTATATTGGTAATTACACTAAATAATTACATTTTAATGAGAACAAGTCAATTTCTAATTTGTTTCCTTTATTCTAGAAACAAACCCTTATTCTAGGAACAAACCCTTATTCACATCCCCCCTCAAATTGATGCTGCTTGTCAATAAGCATCAATTTGCTAACAAGAAACTGATGACGTGGACGCGGAACAGCCTTGGTAAGAATATCTGCAATCTGCAACTGAGTACTGACATGAGGAAGTGATATGATTCGGTCATCATAAGCATCACGAATTGAGTGACAGTCAACTTCAATATGTTTGGTGCGTTCATGAAAAACAGGATTCGCAACAATTTGGATGACACTTGTATTGTCAGCATAAAGCGAAGTTGGCTCTATTTGAGGAAATCCAAGTTCAGCCAAAAGACCACGAAGCCAAATTATTTCAGAACAAGCAGCAGACATGGCACGATACTCAGATTCAGTAGAAGATTTAGAGACTCTCGCTTGTTTCTTACTTTTCCATGAGATCAATGAAGAGCCAAGAAACATGCACCAACCAGTGACAAATCGTCGAGTATCAGGACACCCTGCCCAATCTGCATCACTATAAGCACTCAATTTAGGAGCAACTCCACTAGGAAAGAATAAACCACGATGAGAGCTTCCCTTCAAGTAACGAATTATACGACGAACTGCTGCCAAGTGAAGGTGGCGAGGAGAGTGCATGAATTGACTTACTTGTTGAACAGCAAACGATATGTCAGGGCGAGTAATAGTCAAGTAATTAAGGCTACCCACGAGTTGACGATACAATAAGGGATCAGGCAACAGATCACCATCATCACGATGATATTTAACATTAACCTCAAGCGGAGTATCCACTGGATTAGCCGATTGGAGACCAGCCATGGAAATTAAATCTATGGCATACTTGTGTTGATGGAGGAATATGCCCTTGGATGTAGAATGAACCTCAAGACCAAGAAAATAATGCAAATTACCAAGATCTTTCATATGAAACGCTGCTTGTAACTGCTGTTTAAGGCTTTGAATGGAAGCATGATCAGAACCAGTAATAATCATATCATCAACATACAGAAGAAGTAGGACAATTCCAATAGACGTTCTATGAATAAATAGAGAAGAATCATACTGACTCTGAGTAAAGGAGAACCCAAGTAGAGTGGAGCGAAATTTTTCATACCATGCTCTAAGTGCTTGTTTCAAACCGTATAAGGAGCGTTTAAGCTTGCACACACCCTTAGATGATGAAAATAAACCTTGAGGAGGAGTCATATAAATGTCTTCCGCGAGGTCACCATGAAGAAAAGCATTTTTCACATCTAATTGATAAAGAGCCCACCCGTTAGAAGCAGCTATAGAGAGTACCGTACGAACGGATGTCATTTTAGCAACCGGTGCAAATGTCTCATCATAATCAATTCCATATTCCTGCTTGTTTCCTAAGGCAACCAAGCGAGCCTTGAAACGGTTGAGGGACCCATCCGAATTCAATTTCACAGAATACACCTATTTGCAGCCAATGGATTTGACATCTGGAGGACAAGAGACAATATCCCATGTGAAATTCTCTTGAAGAGCTTGAAGTTCCTCATTCATTGCTTTTATCCAACGTACATCTTTAACAGCCTGTGAATAACAAGTAGGAATAGATATGCCAGAGAGGGTGACAGTCAGAGAAGTATGTGCTGAATCATACCTGTCTGGTGAATATCTGTCTGGTGCTCGAGATATTCGAACAGAACGTCGTGGTTCAACCGTTACAGGATCAGGTGGCGGTTCAGCGTCGGGAAGGGGTGTGGGAACCTGTTGTTTGTGTTTTCTGACATATACATGACCTGGTTTATAACGCTCTATAGATTGAGGCATAATAGAGAACTTAGGAAGAGTAACAATATCATTCATGACAGGAGAAACGCATGGAAACATAAACTGATTATCAAAAAATGTCACATTCCTAGAAATGCGAAAACGATGGTTAGTGACATCATAACACACAAATCCCTTATGTGAGTGACTATACCCTATAAACGCACATTGAACAGACTGTGCTCCAAGCTTATGTCTTTCAAATGGAGGTAAGTGCACAAAACAAACACATCCAAAAATATGTAAATCATTATAACTAGGCTGAATTTTAAAAAGGCGAAAGAAGGGAGAATCAAAATCAATAACCGTAGAAGGAATACGATTGATCAAGAATACGGCTGTGGAAAGAGCCTCAACCCAAAATCGGGATGGCACAGAAGCTTGAAGAAGTAATGTGCGTGTTACATCAAGCAAATGACAATTCTTTCGCTCTGCCATCCCGTTTTGTTGAAGGGTATTGGGACAAGACCGTTGAGACAAGATCCCTTTTTGTTGAAGGTATTCCTGAAATGCATGAGACATATACTCACCTCCCGAGTCAGATCGAAAATTTTTAACACTTGCTTGAAATTGATTTTCAACATATGTCAAAAACTTCTGAAATATAGAAAACACTTCAGACTTAGATCTAAGAAAATATATCCAAGTAAAGCGGCTGTAATCATCAATAAATGTGACAAAATATTTATAGTGAGCATGAGATGTTGCAGGAGACATTCCCCACACATCACTATGAATCATCTCAAAACAAGTAGAAGCACGATGAGCGCCTGACGGAAAAGTGAGGATTTTACTTTTAGCCAATTTGCAAACAGAACATGAAATAGGAGTAGTACATGCATGTTTATTTCCCAACAAACCAGTTTTAAATAAATGAGACAAAACAACAGAATTTGGATGGCCTAATTTTCTATGCCAATCCTCATAAGAGTTCAAAACAGTATTACATGCAAAGGATAAATGACTAGAACTAAACTGGAGTGGAAACAATCTTCCCACTTTAGGCCCCTTCGCGATCACCTTTCCCGACACCTACTCCTGCACAAGACAACCAACACGAGAAAAACTAACATTACAATTGTTATCCACCAATTGACCAACCAACAATAAGTTGGAAGCAAGTCCGGGTGATACAAGCACGTCACGAAAGTTTGAGTCTATGTCACCAACATCAGTGATAGAAAGTTTATTACCATCAGCATTTTGAATTTGCTGATTACCATTATAGGAATGTACATTTTGTAAGTATTTAGAGGAACCCGTCATGTGATTGGATGCACCAGAATCAAGAAACCATGATTGAGAATTATTAGAAGACACCCTGAATTCCCAAGGCTGAAAGAGCAGAAAGTACCATTTGGTGAATCATTTCAGGTTGTAAAACACTACCGGTACCAGTACTGAGAGGACCAACTTCAGAGTTGGTAGTGGCATGGAATGCTTGAGTTGGACGTTGTACTGGTCGGGGAGGACGTGTGGGACAGTCAGAGATGATATGACCCTGTTGTTTGCAATAGTTGCAAAACTTCTTACTGCAATTGCGAGCTACATGTCCAAATTGTTTGCAAGAAAAACATTGAACTTGTCGCATATCACGACCCTTTCCTCTACTTTGAGCAGCATATGCAATTGCCACAGGTTCGGAACTAACAGCATCATGAGACATGGTTCCTTGCGTAAGTAGACGTTGTTCCTCCCTTAGAAGTTCACCGACACAAGTATCCAAAGAAGGAACAGGATTCCTATTGAGCAAAGCGCCTCTAACAATCTCGAATTCTGGACGAAGTTTCATGAGAAATTGATCTCGCCTACTTGTGTCGTAGACCTCTTGAACAGCAGTGAGAGAGGTTTTGGGAACATTAGCATGTATAATAGCAGAGTGTTCTGTCCAGAGATTCAGAAAACCAGAATAGTATTCTTGAATAGGTAGGTCACCTTGTTTGTAGTTGGCTATGTCTAGCTCCAATTGAAAACGTTTTGCCGAATTGTCCTGGTTGTAAATGCGCTTCAGATAATTCCATATTTCTTGAGCAGTTGAAAAGGAGCGCAAATTATTTATCATCTGAGGATCAATACTATTGAGAATCCAAGTGATGATTTGAGCATCTTGAGTTTCCTATACATCTGAAGCAGTTTTATCCGTCGGGGCCTCAGAAACACCATCTAAGTGACTCCATAATCCCTTTCCTCTAACATACATCTTGAATTGAAATTCCCAAGCCGAATAATTCTTGCCGGTGAAACGAACACAGAAGTTATCTCTTTCTTTTTCGGAAGCCATTGAAATTATGTTGTAATTAGATTCAACCTCACTATTGTTGTATTACTATGATAATTATTATTATTATAATACTTATTATTATTATAATAACAACCTCACTAATTAATAGATTATAGTAATAATAATAATAATAATAATAACTATTGTAATATAACAATTCACCGTCTTGTTAACAAACAAAATTAGCTATGAACAGTAGTATAACAATCCACCGTCAGCAACAGCAAACAATCCACGAACAGTAGTATAACAAGCCACGAACAGTACAGACCCCCAATCCACAAACAGTGCAACCGTTAGTTGGAAGGAGCGCAGAACCAGAAGAACATAATCACGATCCAGAATCTCAAACCAAGAACATCCAAGAACCACAAAACCAAAATTGCAACCGAAAAAAAATCTAAACACGACCCAAAATCACGAGAAAGGATTGCAAAACAAACTGAAGCCCTAACCCCAGAATCACGATGGCATCTGCACGAAACAAATTAGCGATCAAGATATTGTCTCAGACAGAAAAAAACGATCAGAACCAGAAAATCACAGGTTTGATCGACGAGGCTGATACCATGTCAAGAATTCTTGGCTTCATGCTTTTCTCATTATTATTTCTCGTATATATAGAGGTTACAGGGCTATATTGGTAATTACACTAAATAATTACATTTTAATGAGAACAAGTCAATTTCTAATTTGTTTCCTTTATTCTAGAAACAAACCCTTATTCTAGGAACAAACCCTTATTCACACTTCTCACAAGCAGAAACAACTTCGTTCGGATCCCCGAAACAGATAAATCTCTCTCCACCTTTCCTAACTAGCTCCTACAATAATATGCCATTAAAACACCAGGGCTCAACTTCTTGATTATCCTTCACAGAACCACTAATATGGTTGGTGGAGAAGGAAGATATGTCCACCTGAAGACTATCTTGCCACAAAAGAAAGATCCATCCTGCTCTTTCACGAACCTGACCTATTCAATCCAGGCACAGGCAGCACTCAAAATCGGATTTGAGCTTTATCCTTTGAATTTCATCCTTTTTTAAACTAGATTCCATTACAAACATCATGTTGGGATTTTCCAAACAAATGATCTTAATCAAGGCTCGACAGTGGTTTTGAGGATTTAATAAGAGTATTCTTCTTCATCATATTCTTCTTCTTCATAGCAAGTGGTTATGAGGATCTAATAACAGTGAAGAATGAAGCTTTTTGTTGTCGCGTTTTGCCGAATATATAAAACTTTTTTCTAATGTAAATTTATACTGATAATACCCTGATTAACATTACAAACTCATCATCCAAGTGTTTCAATTAAATGTTTTAAAACTTGGGTTTTCACATAGACCCTCTTGACATTTATGTAAATGTCCTATAAAGTGCAGCCCTTGATATATGCAGGTGAAACCAAATCATGAATTTCTTTCAAGTGTTTCCTTATGCGGCCTTGATATAAGCATGAACCTGGATTGATAACTAGGAAAAGGATTAACAATTGGGCAAATATGCAACTCTACTATTAACATGATTACAAGGTGAATTCAAAATTGTATAAAATTTAGAGTAAAAAGCTTACCCCCTTGATTTTCCAGTAGATTTAACAACATAATTCATGCCTTCCCATAGAGCTGCAAGTGGAATCCAATGAGGAGGATATTTAAAACGCGCAACATCTAAAATTAATATCATGTCCTTTCCAACATGATAGCCTCCAATAGGAGAAAAATGTCCGGATCCCGTCTGTAAGGATTAATCAAGTAAACATTGTCATGAACTTATATCAATATAGATTACTAAATTAAATTAAAAAGTTTTATAATGAACTAATCAGTATACAAGTTAAAAATGATTTATGAAACATAGAAAACTTTGTATTTTATAGTTAAGCCAAAATAAGATTCATAACCAAATCATATACATACTTGATTGAGAGCAGCTCTATGATACGAAGAGATCAAATGACAGTTATTTGAACTTGAACATTTGATAACATATTTACGAAAATAATCGATGTTGCTTTGAGTAGCATAAAAGGCATCAACTTTGGCTCCAGCACATTGAGCCAAGTGTGCAAGATTCATAAATGCAATGCCTCTAGCTTTAACCATTTCTAAAGGTTCACTATAATCCAACATAGATTCATCAAACCATCTCCAAGGTCCTCCTGCATGAATGGTCCAAATGGTGTCCAGTCAAACAAAATGTAAAACTAATTAAGATATCAATAAAAAATTATAAGTAAGATAGAATACCTTTCCATTTTCTGCCAGGATCAATGGCAAGAGCATTGAGAACCATGGCAAGACTCGCAAGGCCGCAATAAGTTAGTTCAGATTGTGTTTGAAAATATGGTATCAACCTATAAAAGCATTCCATTGTTCCACTTTGAATGCTTTCAACAAAAAGTTGCTGTTGACATTAAAACAGACACATGATGAACAACACAAAATATAAAATTTACTTCCTAAAAATCTTACAAAATGCAGATAATATCTTAAAAGTAATTAAAAAACCAAACTTTTTGATAGAAGTAGTAACCTTGCCATGATCGGAAACAAAATCAACAGCAAGCGAAGGAAGAGGTCTCTTATAAAATCCTTCCACCATTGTTGAAGGAACATCATGTTTTTGAAATCCTCTTGCCCATACGGGTCTCAGAAGGTGAAACTCTCTCAAACCAAGACTCCTACATCGGAAGTAACTCAGAGATAGATAGGAAAAGGGCACCCGTAGTCTGTTCATCTTGGGGTTCTTTTGTTGTTTGCCCTATGCGAAGAACGTTTCAGAACCTTTGCAGAAAGTTTGAAGCTTTATATTATTCCTTTTTGATTGATTTACCAATTTTCTTATAAAAAAATAACAAATTAAACTAGATTAAAATATATATTAACCCAAAACATAAAAATGATACTATTCGGTTTGGGTTTTTCAAAAAATATAAAAAAGCACTGTAATAAAAAAACTGTCAAAAATAAAAAGTGTCACTTTTATAAATATTTTTATCAGAAAAGAAAATATGTATATTTAATAATTAATTAACAATAATGTATTTTTTATCAAAGAAATTATATATTTTAACGTAATATGTAGATTATAATTGAAACGGAAAAATGAGATGCGAATTGCTCGAAATTGAAATTATGATAATCGGAAAGAACTACCGGAGAAGAGTGGCACGGCGGTGTTACCTTGAGCTTCGGAAGGATCAGTAACTGCTTGGACGAGAGAGAAAGTGTGGGGTTCTGAAAAAGAGGCTGAACTGAAATAAGAGTCTCTCTGCTTTATTGGAAAACTCTTCAACAATGAATTTAAGTGTAATATTATTGTGTATAAGATAATCCTGAATTATTAAAGTTTTATAAAACCACTTTGTACTCTTGTTAAAACAGTTATGATATGGTATTTAATTTATTAATTTTTAGTTTTTTTATAAGTAATTATTATTAAAATAAAAACAACTTAAATTAATTAAAAAAAAATTAAATTTTACAAATCATTTTGAACCCAAAAAAAATAGTTTAATTTACCCACTCAAAATACTCCAACTAAAAATGCTCTACCAAACCAAATTAACCTTTGCTAAATAAAATAGTCAATAATATCTTTTTAATTAATAATAATTACATAAATTTATTGCTTTAAACCTAACACTCACGTTTGGCTAATTAATAGCGACCCAATAAACAAAAAAACTCATGTAAAATTAACTCCCCATATTTTTAAATGACTAAACAAACCAAATCAAATCTTTTTAATAAATAATAATAATTAACTAAATTTATTTCTTTCTACAAAAAACTTAACCCAAACGTTTGGCTAAAAAATAGCAACTCAACAATTTATAGTCATCCAGAAATTTAGAATAAATATAATGACTAATTAAACACAAATAGCCAATCAAAATTATTATAAATAATATTAATAATTAATGAAATTTATTACAATTTATAATAAAATAATAAATAACTCTCGTTTTCTACATAACTAAAAAAAATAGCAAGCTAAATATTTTTACATTTCCAAATAGCTACAAATAACAAGTTAAATATTTTTAATAAATAATAGTAAATAAATAAATTTATCATTCAATAATCTATCTATAACATATATAAAGGCAAAATATGGTGTTTTAGTTAGAGGTGACAATGAAATCCATTTAGATAATATACATCTAATTCATCCAATAATTTATTTATTCAATCCATCCATAAAACAAAAAACAATTTAATGAATTTGATCCAATTCATCCACTAACTCATATGGATGGATTCAATTCATTCATCTCATTTTATAAATTCATTGAATATTATGTTGTCACTTATTAAATTAAAAATTTTTAAATTAATTTTTTGGATTGATGGATATCCATCTGATAAAAATATGTTAATTGATAGATTGGATTAATTTTATCTTTTAATGGATGGATTGAATTGAATTTTTATTAAGAGAGTTTAGTGGATTGTTAATGGATTAATGAATTGTTTTGATTCATCCATTAACAATTCAATCCATATTCATCTTATTCAATCTATACTCATCCAATCCATTCATTTTGTCACCCCTAATTTTAGTGTAACCTAGTTCTCTATCAGTTTTATCTTTACTTTAATATATAACTTATTCAATAACTTTCTACCTAACTTTTTACTATTAACTTTCAATTTAATTTATATTTAAAATCAATATTAGATAAAAAAAAATATCATTTAAATTTTTACATATGTATTAAAAAAACGGACAGACGGATACGCGAGTGTTGTTTCCAATTATATTTTTTTGTAGTTTTTGTTTTAAATCTCAATTTCTTTTTGGTGTAGCTTATTTTTATTCCATATACTTGCTTAGCTTATTTTTATTTCAATTATATTTTTTGTAGTTTTTGTTTTAAATCTCAATTTCTTTTTCATTAACCTCTCTATGGTGGTTTGCATATCTCTTTCATTCTATTATTTTATAAATAATTTAATTAAAATAAAAAATAAATACACAAAAATACTTTTTATATTTTAACATATTTGTGCATTGCGGATAGACGAGCCCTATATGGTATCCAAACCATGGCAATTTCAGATGTGATTTCTTTTGTCCGTGTAGTATCCAGACTCTAGCAAATTTCGTTGATTCACTTTGTTTGTGTAGTATCCAGACTCTGACAATTTGAAATGGTATTATTAAAGCTCATATGGTATCCAGACCATGACACAATCTTTGATGGATATGTTCATCTTATTCCCCAACAGAGTTACTTGGTTAAGTTTCTCTTTTCTCCCTGCCAGAGTTGCTTGGTTAAGTTTCTCTCTTTCCCCGGCGTAGTATTCTTGTGATTTATCAAGATGTTTATCAACTTCGGTTGATCCGGCCTTCGGGTTCGCTGCTCGCTATTATTTAGCAAATGCCTGCTGGTTAGCAGATGTTTATCAACTTTGGTTGATCTGGCCTTCGGGTTTGATGCTCGCTTTTATTTAGAAAATGGTCGTTGGTTAGCAGATGTATATCAGCTTCGGTTGATCCAACCTTCGGGTTTTATGCTTATTTTTAGTGGATGCCTGACGGCGATGTCAGATGTTTTCTTATCAACTTTGTGTTGATCCGACCTTCGGGTTCGATGCCTGTTTTTATTTAACAGATGCATGACGACGATGTCAGATGTTCTTCTCAATTGTTATTGAGCCGACCTTCGGGTTCGATGCCTGTTTTTATTTAACAGATGCCTGGCGGCAATGTCAGATGTTCTTCTCAATTGTTATTGAGTCGGCCTTCGGGTTCGATGCCTGTTATGTTCTAACAGATGCCTGACGGCGAGGTCAGATGATCCTTCTCAGCTACGTGTTGAGCTGGCATTCGGGTTCGATGCTTGTTATATTCTAGTAGATGCCTGACGACAAGGTCAGATGCTCCTTCTCAACTGCGTGTTGAGCCGGCCTTCGGGTTCGATGCCTGTTTTTATCTAACAAATGTTTAACGGTGAAGTCAGATGTTTTCTTCTCAGCTGTGTGTTAAGCCGGTCTTTGGGTTCGATGCCTGTGGTATTACACAGATGCCTGACGGCGATATCAGACGATCTTTCCGACTTAGTGTCGTTGCCTATTGTGTTCAATAGATGCCTGATGGTGTTGTCAGATGATCTTTCCGATTTAGTGTTGTTGCCTATTGTGTTCAATAGATGCCTGATGGGGATGTCAGATGATCCTTTCCAAATTTGTTTCGTTGCCTGCGCATTAGCAGATATCTCTTCTGACTGTGTGTCGATGTTTTGTAATCAGTCAGCTTGTTACCGTTGCAGCTAACAATTCAGTTATCTCCGGAGATTTTTGCCCTATCAGAGTTTGTGGTTCTATTTTTCTGCGGTTGGCAAATTTCCGGGTTCTTTGGTATTCAATCGTCTTTTACCTTGATTGTTTGAAAGTCGTTCGCTTTTCATTCATTCAGGTCCAAGTCGCTTGAATAGGGGCAACTATTGTACCCCAAAATTTGCCCAACCTTTTCTTTACTTGGCTTTTGTTTCTTTTCATTTTCTAGCATGTGCATTTGCATAGCATTATCATTTGTAGGGGATCAAAAGAGGTGTGCATAGCAAGAGAGGCTTTCAAGATATTTCAAGCAAGCATGAGTGCTTATTCAAGTCATCAAAGGCTCATCATGTCACCAGAAGGTAGTCACAGTTCTTCTTGAGAGAAGTTGGATATGTGTGGTTTATCTCCTATCTTGGAGGTCAATTGAGGATCATCAGAAGATCACAAGTCCATGGTTATGGATATGGGATGTTGTGGAATCTCATTGAGTGCTTTGAGAGCCATTGTGGAGTTTATCCAAGTTGTTATATCATTTGCAAGAGGTTACAATCAAGGGTTGTGCACCTAGCATTTCATCTGCTTAGTGCAAGGTCCATTGTGGATTTGAAGAAGGTTTGAGACTTAGTTCTAAGTCATTATAGTTATGGGAAGTTGTGTTGATACATCTAGGATGTCATTTCAAGTTCAATTCAATAAGAATCAAGAGTGTGAGAAGTTACTAAATTAGGGTTTCAAAGGATTATTAGTGTAAAATCCCCTATTTAGTGCCCAACTTCAAGACCATGTATCTCAAGATACAAGTCTAATCTCTCTTTGACACAAACATGCGACTTATAGAGAATGTTCTTAGATTTCTTTTGAGTACTATAACTCATCCATTGTGTTTGTGGAACTCAAGATATGATGCTAGCAAGTTAGAGGTCTCAGATGAACATATTTTCAGTCAACCAACTTCCAATGCACTTTTGACTTAGAATCAAGTTTCTCCTTAACTTTAAGTGAACATGAGATTTGTTACTTATAATCTTAGCTTTCCAAAATGTCTTAGAAGTCCTTCATCTCATTTGTAGAACTCATGTTATGAAGCTTGCAAGGCAGGGGTATTTTGGGAAGTGTGATTATAGGTCATTTGCATTATAGGTCATGTTCATGATCTTTTAAGCACTTAAAATGAAACTTTCTCCAACATGAAAGTTGCTCTAAATGACTTCAATTTCATGATGAAACTCAAGTTTGACATGAATTTTGCATGGATAGAGACATTGGTGAGGGAATTTCAAGGGAAAATGGATGTTAAATTATGAATTCAATTGAATTGGTTTTAGAACTTTTTCATGCCATATTTGTACTCAAAATTATTCACAATTGTCCAACAAGTGAAATGAACAAATCAATTTTTGTGTATGCAAGGAAAAACATGTGAAAATGAAGGTTGATTCAAGAAGAAGTTTCACTTCCAATCTCCTTAATTGGATCAATTCAAGACCCAAAATCAATTTACATGTCCAATTCATGTTCCCAGCTGAAGATTCAAATCAAATTCAAGGGTGTTTGGAGCCATAATCACGTGTTCATGAAGTGAGTTACCAAATTGGGCATTTCCATATTTCAGCAAATTGGAGCATCATTGGGCCTCCAATCCATTCCAAATCCATAATATAAAAGCTCCGAATTGAAAATGAGAGCTCAGAATGTGCAATTCGTGGAAGGAGCTCAGAGTTGGAGTTTGAAATTCAAGAGAGAATTTAAAATTCTTAAATTCAAATTCAAGCCATTTCAACTCAAATCAAAGTGAGAATCATCTTCCTCAACTTCAATAGAGTGGATCTGCACGCTTCGGATCAAGCTCAAGCACATTTGAAGCTCCAACGGAGAGACTCTGTTAGGTAACTTTCAGATCCAAATATCTCTCATATTAGACACTTAATATAGGTCATTATTGGTGCATATGAAGCCCTACACAATGTAGGCAATGTTTGGCATCTTGATTGTTATGTTTGATGCAATTTCAATTTTGTGCTCAAATTTTCTTTCGTTCGAATCTCTTTGTACAAGCATGATAAATGATTTTGGAGCCTGGATTCATGATCTACGTGGCTTGGCGTTTAATTTGGTATACAATTTTGTTGAATTTGGTGAGGTTTGGAACCCTAAACTCCGGCCTCCTCACAGGAGAAGACGATCGGAGCTAGGGCTCCATCGTCTGGTTCAAACCTCCAGTCAGCCTATGTGTTATGCTTTGACCTGTTGACTTGTTTGGATGAACGACCTGAATTGCCTACGTGTATTTTTGACCAGCCACGTCAATTAGTGAAACACAGCGTTTCACTAATTGAACTGAATCCATTTGTTTTGGGCCAGATGCGCTATCTGCACCCCACTCTTGTGCAAGCCCAATGAATTGAACTGAGTTTCTTGCTATTTGCACCACGTGTGCTTTAATTGTTTATTTTATTTTATTTTATTTTCTGTTTTGATTTAATTCAATTAAAAATAGCTCCAGCTGTGATAAAATTCCATAAAAAAATATTTTATGATACTTTAATGTGTTAACTAATTTTTGGTGATTTTTATTTTCATTTTTTCATTTATTATTCAATTAAAATTGAATTTTATATTTGGAGGTGTTTTTAAATGAATTTTCATTTGTTCCTTTTGGTTTCTTGTTGGTTCTTGATCCAATTTAAATCTCCAATGAATGAGACCTATTTCTCATTTCAATAATGAGTTGAAAGGTCTTTGAGGATGGTTTGTGGATTTTTGTTTGACCTTTTTGGTTGACTTTTGAGTCATTTTGTTTGACCCTCGACAACCCTCCTTCAAAATGGTGCACCCTTGTGGATCAAGTCCTATGGCAATGTTTTGAATGGACCTTGGTTGTATGCTCTTGGCCTCTGGTTGCCAACATTTTTATGTACTTTGTGCATTTTATTTGGATTATTTTGAACCATTTTCCTATTTTTGGAGTAGCTTGCAAGTCAAGATATCCCTAAGGGTGGTTCACACACACACTTGACCTAGTTTTGATGGTGTCATACCCCAAATTTGTCCTACCTTTTTGAAATTTTTTATTTGCCCGACTTTATTTTTCAATTCTTATCGCTTTTACGGCGTAACGTATTTTTCGGCAAAAATAAATTCTTTCACCTTTTTAGCCCAATAAATTTGCACCACATAGCATCTTTTTATTTATCATTTAGTTATGTTTTAACATTTTATTATTAAGTAATTAATTAGTTTAGAGTAGGATAGAATTATATTTTTATTTTTTTTAATTAGAATTTTTTTTTTTAAAATAGGATTTAAATTTATTTATTATTAAATTAGAATTTAATTTAAAGAAAATAGAGTTAGTTTTTAATTAATTAAAATTAGCTAGAATAGAAAATAGGTTTATTTAATTTATTAAACATAAAAATTTAAAAAAAAAAAAGTGAAAACAGAAGAAGAAAGAGGGAAGCACGGGAAGTGAGAAGGAAAATTTAGGGTTGGAGATTAGGGTAAAAATTGGGGGGATAAATGGTTTCGGTTACTGTTCACCAGAGGGGGAGAAAACCCTAATTTCGGAGACTGTTCATCATCTCCTCAAAACAAAACGGCCAAAGCCACCCACACACAGCCGCCGAACCCTAAAATCGGTCCCCTCTCTTCCTCCACCTCCGTTTTTCATCATCATCACAAGACCTTCTTCGCAACCAATACATTTGCTCTCGCCACCATCTCCTTCTGTCATCGTTTCGCCGACCACCACCTGCACTCACAAATCATCACATCAACTCTTTTCCGACCATAAAGCTGTCGCGATTCAAAATCTCAACCTCCCTTCTTCGCATCTCAAATCACCACTCTCATCCCCGATTCACCGCATGGTGCACCACATTACCAACTTCTGAGCCTTCATTGAGCAAACAAAGCATTGCTCATAACCCCGGTATTGGATTCAACGAGATTCGGAAAAAAACAACAACACTCAACTTCGGTTCGAAGGAAAATCGGCACAGCTAGTAATAGCCACTCACAGCTTCTCACACTCGGAAATCCTAAGAGACGATGCATTTTGCATCGTTTTGGTCGTTAACAGATTTCATCAAAATCAATCACAGCGTACTTGGTTCGAGACATTAAACGACTATACAACAAACTCAAACGAAGACACTAGCTGTCTGTTTTGAGCTTCAAAATAGGAGTAGATGCCATTATTATTCACGCAAAAATGGTCTCGTGAAAATGATTTCTCGGTGAAGGTATCGAATTTGTAAAAGACGACCCTGCTGGCTGTTATTTGATTTTGCACGCAGGTTCTGAAGAAGAGGCAAGCTCGGAGTCGGTGATGTTCGAGATTTGAAGGAAAATGTCATTGAGCAATAACAAATTTGTTTCAGATTTCTTCGAGTTACAGCAGAGCTTCAGCAACAATGTCGACAGTGCGACATCGGCGATTGCATTTTTGATCGGTTTGCGTTTTGAGATCTTGTGTCGTTTTTCTTTAACTCATTCAATTTGGAGGTGATGTTTTCTTTTGCTATTGATATCTCTGTTGCTGTTGATAGTTGTTTTTACGAAGATTCAACTTGATAGGCTTGTGTTTGTGTACTGATATGGAGAGGAAAGAAGTATTCAAATCCATGGAAACTCTTGTGTTGCTGTTATAACGTTTATTCTTCGACCTGATTACATGGCGGTATTACTTCGGCCTTCCTCTTTTGATTATGCTGATTGTTTTATGTTCTACTTCATAGCAATATCATGTGATTGTTTGTGACTCGATTTTGTGGCGAATCCGCTTGTTCCATTTTACATGCATGCTACGGTAAACCTGGGCATTAATTGGAAATTTTGAGTTTACAATTGCTATTCTATAAGTGATGTTAATAGTACATGAGTTTCTATTGGATTGAGATATCGATTATGTAGAGTAGTTTTTGATTGTGATATTTTGAATTTCAACTTGTATAAGATTTGGTTATGCTTTCATTTTTTTTCCTGATAGAATCTTACTGTCTATTCTTTCAACTGCATATTTAGATAATAATTTATATTTGAGATCGTTGTTGCTGCTAAATAATAGAGTTGTTTCAGCATTTTTTTCTTTCTTTCTAATGTCGTGAGTTTTAGATTTTGTGCTAATTGGTGTGTTAAAGTTTTTGTTTTTGTTTTTAAATAAAACTGATGATAAAAAAGATGAGGACAAGGGACACTAGTTTTGTGGCTAGGTTATATTTGTAGTGTTTGTATCTTGTTTTCATAGCCATATACTTGTTACAAGCTGGTGTTCTTCCTGTGATCATTGCATAAAATTAAAAGAAGAAATTGTAGAAAGAAAGTGGTACTTGTTACTTTTAGTTTCATATAGTTATTATGTATATACATTACATATATCATACGTGTTACTTTTAGAAGTTAAATATATTCTAAAGTTTTATAGTTAATTAGTTATTATAAGTTCAACATAATTTTCTTAAAATATTGTTTCTTTATTATTATTATAATTATTTTGGGGTTTTAATTCTATTGTGATTTTGTAAGTATTGTGATTTTATTGTTGAATAGTGCAGGTGATATCGTCACATTTTCATCTGTATAGTTTAGCCAAATTACAATTAATGTTGATTATAAATCATTTTCAACTAAATTTTGATCAATGCTTTAAACCTCTTTTAAAAATAAATTTTCGATTTATCGAGCTATTTTCTACCCTGTAAGTCGAGTGCTTTCAAAGCCTCACCATCAACCTTTTGGGCACAGACACAACATTTTAAAGCTTAATCCTGGGCTTCCTTACAGTGATACCTATTTGATCAGTTATTTCTAGTTGGTCACTTAGAAGACTAGCCCACTTTGCTAGTGCACGCGTTTAAAATTAAATTCAAACCTCGACTTACCTCGAGTATTTTTCCTCAAAACTATTCTTTTCAATTAAATAATATAGATATCGAACTCTTGAGGTCTAGCACTTCTTGAGTTCTCGAAGGATTGCTCTCAAGGTGTACACCTTGAGTTGTGATCCTTTTGATCTTACATTTCTTAAATACCTAGCGCGCCTAGTCCGAGTACGCTAAATCCATTTAAATTATTTTTCTAAATTAAATCACGAAAGAATCGAGTTCTTGGAGTCGCGCATTCCTTGAATTCGAGTATGATCACTATTGAGGCGTACGCCTTGTATGGTGTGCCATTCAAACTTTCGTTCTTAAAATACCTCCTCTAATTATTTGGACCAATACTTTCATTGTCCAACAAACATATTTTATAATTAATTGAATGAAAAAGGTATCGTTGGAATCTAGCATTCCAGTAATATCCCGATTAATTGGTTGCGAGGCCGACGTCTCGTTTATCAATTAGTCGTCATTCCTCCTAAAGTTTTCAACCCATCTAACCTCGTTCCTCACTCACGTGTGATCGAGTCTAAACACTAGTATGTTTCTAAACCGTACATTAAATTCAAATCATTTTTCTTAATCAAATTACGAAAGAACTGAGTTCTTGGAGTCTCGCACTCCTTGAATTCTTGAATGACAACTATTGAGGCGTACGCCTTAGGTAGCGTGTCATTCGACCTTTCATCTAAAACACGCGCCTTAACTATTTGGACAAGTATTCCTTGTCCATTCAAATATAATTTCCTAATTAATTGAATGAAAAAGGTGTCGTTGGGATCTAGCATTCCAACGATATCCCGACTAATTGGTTGCGAGACTGACGTCTCGTTTATCGAGTAGTCGTCATTCTCCCTCAAAATATCTAACCGACCTTATCTTCTTCGCCTCCGTGCAATCGAAACCCTAATTACCTATTCAACTTAACTCTCTCTTTCTCGCCCTCGTGCGATTGAAACTTCCTCAAACATATTTCGTAATTATTCGAATGAAAAAGGTGTCGTTGGGATCTAGCATTCCAATAATGCCCCGATTAATTGATTGCGAGGCCGACGTCTCGTTTATCGAATAGTCGTCATTATACATACCTAACCAAACTCCTTTTCTTGCCCCCCGGGCAATCGAAACCTTAAACCTATTCAAACTTATTCTCTTCCCTAAACAAAAACATCCAATGCGATAAACACAAATTCCTCGCCCTCGTGCGATTTCCAACCAAAACACCTTGCCTAGAACATTGTTTAGTCCTTTCTTCCGCGCATATGAACTCGTGCTTCAGCCTCCCCTAGCGAGCAGACAAGCCAACGTTTAGCAGTTAGAATGCGACCTAAACACTCGTTTGTCCCCATACCAAACCTTTTACCGTAGTTAGCCGAACTACGGCTGCTCTGATTCTTCATTCTCTTCTGAATGTAAGATACGTAGGCACAAGATTGCGACGATCTTGGCGAGCACAATCCCCTCTTTTTCCCGTAGTCCCACGAACTACGAATGCTCTGATTTTCCACTTCTTACAAGTGAAGATACGTAGGCACAAGGGCCCCAATCCTTGGCGAGCACCCTATCCTATAACCATCTATTCCCCCTATAGGAGAAACCTTAAAAGAAAACAATTAAGCATAGTTAACTTTACTCTTGAATCGATCAAGAGGTTCCCGTTGAGTACAACGGACGTAGAGGGTGCTAATACCTTCCCTCTGCGTAATCGACTCCCGAACCTAGAATATTGGTTGCGATGACCATGTTCTTATCTCCTTAAAGGTTTTATCGATATTTTCCTATTCCGTCCTTGGAATGAATAAAGTTCGGTGGCGACTCTGTTTCGAACAGTATTTTCCGCGGCCATCGCGAGGATCGTATTTTTCGAGGTACGACAGATGGCGACTCTGCTGGGGACGACATTGCCCTATGCAAGAGAGAGTCAAGCCTAACTTGACTCGATTCGAGAATACTAATCTTTTCTTAATTGTTTTCTTATGTTTATTTTCTCTTATTGTTTATTTATTGCTTTCTCTTTCTATTATATGCTCTGTATTATATTTACTTGTCGGATTCTGGGAAAATATCACAAGTAAAGCTCTACACCCGAGCTTTGGAAAAAGAAGAGAGAAAACATAGTTTAGAATTGGTAGTAATTAGTGTTAGTCCCCAAGGACTCGCTCCTTGTGTGCCTGGCATGAAAGCTCCTCCAGAATAGACCTTTTCGTAGATCCTATCGTAACGCAGCTAGCCTGTTACACGATTTGATTCATGAAGGGTCCGTGACTCTGGGAACCACTCGTAGAACCAGTTTCTATATTGGTAGTCGTGTAATGTTAGTCTCCGAGGACCCGCTCCTCGTGTGCCTAGCATGAGGACTCCGCTCAGGAGAGACCCTATCGTACTCTCGTTATAATACAGCTAGCCTGTTGCATGATGTTGATGCGATCGGTGTCCGTGATCCTGGGAACCTTGTCCATCAACATAGAAGCTATCCCGTGAGTGGGTCTATGGGTAAAGAATCTAGAACTTGCCTTGTATAGCCTACCGGTTAGGTTGCTTTGAGTTGCTCATATTATCCTGGATCCTGTTTGCATCTGCATTGCATTCGCATATCAATGCATCTGCGTTTCATTTGCATCGCATATCATATTCCAAAATCAAAAAGCCTATCCACCATTTATCCATAGCCCGCGGTTGATTTCCCGACACCAGTAATGAACTTGACTTAATGCTGGAAGACCATGAAACACTTGACCAGAATCAAGTTGAGCTAAGAAAAGACGAGAACAACGCAGAAGGCAATATGAAACAGCTGCCAGAAGTTAGCCCAACTGTGAAGCAAGAAAGAAGAGCCCAGTTCCTCAATACTGGCAGTTTCCTTATCATTTCTGTGCATTTGTAGTTTCCTTTATGTTGAGTGCTACTTGCTTTTAGACATTGTTTTTTATTGATGGTATTGTTAATGTGATGATTATGCATGCTTTTGATCAAATCCATTCGTATCCACTCACATTTTCTCACTTGTTGCAAAAATCACAAAAAAATTACTCCACTTCCTTCATCGCACTGCTGTTAAGCAAAGATTTGAGGGAGGATGACGAAAACAGAATACTCATAATTGCTGATAGTATGCTTTTGGATAAAATTCTGCTGATGATGTACAGACATTGCTTCAAATCCCTAAACACCGGAGATATAAGGAGTTAATCCCTAGTCAACCACTTCGAGCCTAGAAGTAGGAGTTTCCTTCGGATCTATAAACCCTTACATTTAACCTGGGGAATGGGTAGTATTCAGTTAACCTGATTACGCACTTGGATCACGAGACGACATCCAAAAGACATGACGATTGTTCATTAATAACCCCTTAACATGGCAGTCATAATCCTTCAAAAAAATCAAAAGCCTGCTAAGTCGAACACCTCAAAAGGGGACTTAGGCAAAAAATAAAGGCAATCCCGATGGACTCGAAAAACAAGATCAGTCCAGGCAAAAGTTAGGGATCAAAACCAAAACCAAAAAGAGGTCCTCAAACCCTCGACAAAAAAAACAAAATAAGATTCAGTGGCCACCCAAATCAAGGGGCACTGACATTCCATCAAAGAGCAAAATAAGATGGCTGCCATTTCAAGCAAACTTTGAACCATCAAGTTTACATCGTCAAGCAGGTGCAAATTAATTGAACGTAGGTATGGAGATCATCACGAAGAAGGGGTGGGTTAAAATAAAATTTTGAACCTTATATCCTTTGTTTCTATAACCGTGAACCAGACCGCGTTACAACCCTCAAAAGACCTAATTGAGGCGGGGTTTATTCTGAAAGCATACTACAGCAAGGTTGCGTAAACTGACTCCTACATATTTGCTAATCTTATGCATTGGTGTCATATTCTTGCTATATCTTTCACACCAATTAAATCAGCATTGCGTTTGGATTAATAGCCCACTCGTCACACATTTTCACATCATTCCCAATAAATGATATTTTCAAAACTTGCACGAATGTCGCATTAAAATTACCATTTTTGAATAAACACTTTTAACTGCAAGTCAGTACTTGGCATTATAGAAATTCCAACAAAGAGCAGTCAAAGAGGAACTTGATCACTCATTGGTGTTGACCTGAATTAAGACTTTCTCCTAACCCTACGAATCTGGGGGCAAGTCCTTCTGAGGTTTAAACCGGGGCAGACCACTGCAAGGCTCAGACACTGGGGCAAATGGGTTCAAACCATATCCTGGTATAATCACCGCCAAGGTTCTCATCGCAGAAGAAAGTCCTTCAAACACCCGGCAGACTGGGGGAAACTGTTTGAACTTGGGGCAAACTAGCTGATGGTTGAGGTCAACAAGCGTCAAAGACTTTGGGGCAGAGCAAAAGCACAACTATACGCATTGGTTAAGTCGCTACGCTCGCGCAATCCGAACGCATTGGTTAAGTCGCTACGCTCGCGCAATCCATATGCATTGGTTAAATCGCTACGCTCGTACGACTAACACGCGTTGGTTAAGTCACTACGCTCGCACAGTCAAAATGCTCTGGATGAGTCGCTACGCTCAACATTTGTAAGCTGTTATGACATATCATCCAGAAGCTAGGTTCTTACCAGAACGAGTATACCACTTCTGCCAAGGATCCAACAAGGGGCAGGTTACCCAGAGTTTCGTTTGAGTAAAGGGGAATCCTTCCAACGCTCAATCAGCACAAGTCATTTCATTTCAAACGCTCATTCTGAAGCAGACTACCTCAAGAATAATTTGAAGCCAGTTACCCCAAGGGTCAGTTAATCAAGGTCAAAACCCTTTCCTGACTAAAATTTGCAACAAACCATCTCGAGATCATCTCATGGTATATCTGCGTCCGAATTCCTTTCATGACTTGGAGTTTTGGAACAAGCCATCTCGAGTTCATCTCATGGTACAACTGCTTCCAACTTCCTTTCACGATGTGGAATACTGGGGCAAGCCATCTCGAGTTCATCTCATGGTACAACTGTTTCCAATTTCCTTTCACGACTTGGAATGCTGGAGCAAGCCATCTCGAGTTCGTCTCATGGTATGATTGTTTCCAATTGTCGTCCAAGGAAAATTCCTTCATAGACCCAAACTGGGGCAAGTTGAACCACATCGGGGCAGTTACTCAAGCAAGTTTATTCTCGTCAGCAGAAGTTGAGTGTCGGGGAATCATGCCATCACCCCACCAAATAACCTTAATCTCCTGAAAAAGCCTCTCTGTCATTGGGTTTCACCCCTACGGCCTGGACCTGATACCTGTCAGAGCTTTGTAATCGAAATAAATCCTTCAAAGTCCAGTTCTCGTCTGTCAAATCATTCTAAAGTCCAATCCATTTGGCAACCACCAAAGTCCACTCCAATTGGCACCTTCAATTCACCCTAGAAGTCCAGTATTCATTAGCAACCACTAAAAAGTCCACCCTCGTTGGCATCCTCAATAACCAAAGTCCAAACCATTTGGCAACTACCGAATTCAGTCCCTGGTGATGTCCCCAACAGGATGTCATCCCCAGCATACTTGGTCGGTGCATTATCATAAACATGACATACAATATCATATCATAATCATATCAAGCATTAACATATCATTGGCATTCGCATCATGCACTCCCTAGCAGTTGCACCTTAGTTGCGTGTTTGGGCATCATAAAACATTGCATTGCATAGCAATATGGCAGGATCCAGGATCAGTTCACGAGAATCTTGGTCAGTCCTCTATTGAAGTTGGCAGTATGACTCTGAAAAGAGTTAATACCTCACGAGTTCAGGGAATTCTACTCCCCAACAAGTCAGTCTTCAACCATGCAGTTGATGATGATGATCCCCAGCAACTATTGCTCTAGTGTCTCCCTAAGTAGAGGTTATCCTCAAAGGAGTTTCTTGAAGGCTTTCTCCCCTGCAGAGATTGGACAACGCTGTTCCTTTAAATAGGAATTTTAGCTCAACTATTCCTCAGCAAATTTTCACTAGAGATACTGCTTTGGTATCATCGAAGAGCCTTAATGGATAAGGTACTGCTTCGATCACCCGAAGAATCTCATATTTTGTCCGAGATACTGCTTTGGTATCATCGAAGAGCCTTAATGGATAAGGTACTGCTTCGATCACCCGAAGAATCTCATATTTTGTCCGAGATACTACTTTGGTATCATCGAAGAGCCTTAATGGATAAGGTACTGCTTCGATCACCCGAAGAATCTCATGTTTTGTTCGAGATAATGCTTTGGTATCATCGGAGAGCCTTAATGGATAAGGTACTGCTTCGACCACCCGAAGAATCTCAAGCTTTGTTCGAGATACTGCTTTGGTATCATCGAAGAGCCTTAATGGATAAGGTACTGCTTCGATCACCCGAAGAATCTCATGTTTTGTTCGAGATACTGCTTTGGTATCATCGAAGAGCCTTAATGGATAAGATGCTGCTTCGACCACCCGAAGAATCTCAAGTTATCAGAGATACTGCTTTGGTATCATCGAAGAATCTTATTGGATAAGATGCTGCTTCGACCACCCGAAGAATCTCAAGTTATTCGAGATACTGCTTTGGTATCATCGAAGAGCCTTAATGGATAAGATGCTGCTTCGACCACCCGAAGAATCTCAAGTTATCAGAGATACTGCTTTGGTATCATCGAAGAATCTTATTGGATAAGATGCTGCTTCGACCACCCGAAGAATCTCAAGTTATCAGAGATACTACTTTGGTATCATCGAAGGACCTTAACGAATGAGGGGCCGCTTCGACCACCCAAGGAGGATCGTTTATACCACTTTGGTATCGCGAAGGACCTTAACGAATGAGGGACTGCTTCGACCACCCAAAGAGGTTCGTTTATACCACTTTGGTATCGCGAAGGACCTTAACGAATGAGGGGCCGCTTCGACCACCCGAGGAGGATCGTTTATACCACTTTGGTATCATCGAAGGACCTTAACGAATGAGGGGCCGCTTCGACCACCCAAGGAGGATCGTTTATACCACTTTGGTATCATCGAAGGACCTTAACGAATGAGGGGCCGCTTCGACCACCCAAGGAGGATCGTTTATACCACTTTGGTATCATCGAAGGACCTTAACGAATGAGGGGCCGCTTCGACCACCCAAGGAGGATCGTTTATACCACTTTGGTATCATCGAAGGACCTTAACGAATGAGGGCCCGCTTCGACCACCCAAGGAGGATTGTTTATACCACTTTGGTATCACCGGAGGACCTTAACGAATGAGGGGCCGCTTCGACCACCCAAGGAGGGTTGTTTATACTACTCTGGTATCGTGAAGAGCCTTAATGGATGAGGGACTGCTTCGACCACCCAGCGAATATCAGGTTATCTCGTTCATATTTTACATCCTGCCACCCTGGTATGGTACATCTTATCTCTCTGCATTTTACTTGTTTGTCGGACAAATTTTGGGGTATTCTTGTATCTAATTGACTTTCCCCTCAAAATAAACACCATGCGGCAGTTCATGCTCTCGGGTCAAAGACAATTAGATAGGGGCATCTGTCATACCCCAAATTTGTCCTACCTTTTTGAAATTTTTTATTTGCCCGACTTTATTTTTCAATTCGTATCGCTTTTACGGCGTAACATATTTTTCGGCAAAAATAAATTCTTTCACCTTTTTAGCCCAATAAATTTGCACCACATAGCATCTTTTTATTTATCATTTAGTTATGTTTTAACATTTTATTATTAAGTAATTAATTAGTTTAGAGTAGGATAGAATTATATTTTTATTTTTTTTAATTAGATTTTTTTTTTATTTTTAAAATAGGATTTAAATTTATTTATTATTAAATTAGAATTTAATTTAAAGAAAATAGAGTTAGTTTTTAATTAATTAAAATTAGCTAGAATAGAAAATAGGTTTATTTAATTTATTAAACATAAAAATTTAAAAAAAAAAGTGAAAACAGAAGAAGAAAGAGGGAAGCACGGGAAGTGAGAAGGAAAATTTAGGGTTGGAGATTAGGGTAAAAATTGGGGGGATAAATGGTTTCGGTTACTGTTCACCAGAGGGGGAGAAAACCCTAATTTCGGAGACTGTTCATCATCTCCTCAAAACAAAACGGCCAAAGCCACCCACACACAGCCGCCGAACCCTAAAATCGGTCCCCTCTCTTCCTTCACCTCCGTTTTTCATCATCATCACAAGACCTTCTTCGCAACCAATACATTCGCTCTCGCCACCATCTCCTTCTGTCATCGTTTCGCCGACCACCACCTGCACTCACAAATCATCACATCAACTCTTTTCCGACCATAAAGCCGTCGCGATTCAAAATCTCAACCTCCCTTCTTCGCATCTCAAATCACCACTCTCATCCCCGATTCACCGCATGGTGCACCACATTACCAACTTCTGAGCCTTCATTGAGCAAACAAAGCATTGCTCATAACCCCGGTATTGGATTCAACGAGATTCGAAAAAAAACAACAACACTCAACTTCGGTTCGAAGGAAAATCTGCACAGCTAGTAATAGCCACTCACAACTTCTCACACTCGGAAATCCTAAGAGACGATGCATTTTGCATCGTTTTGGTCGTTAACAGATTTCATCAAAATCAATCACAGCGTACTTGGTTCGAGACATTAAACGACTATACAACAAACTCAAATGAAGACACTAGCTGTCTGTTTTGAGCTTCAAAATAGGAGTAGATGCCATTATTATTCACGCAAAAATGGTCTCGTGAAAATGATTTCTCGGTGAAGGTATCGAATTTGTAAAAGACGACCCTGCTGGCTGTTATTTGATTTTGCACGCAGGTTCTGAAGAAGAGGCAAGCTCGGAGTCGGTGATGTTCGGGATTTGAAGGAAAATGTCATTGAGCAATAACAAATTTGTTTCAGATTTCTTCGAGTTACAGCAGAGCTTCAGCAACAATGTCGACAGTGCGACATCGGCGATTGCATTTTTGATCGGTTTGCGTTTTGAGATCTTGTGTCGTTTTTCTTTAACTCATTCAATTTGGAGGTGATGTTTTCTTTTGCTATTGATATCTCTGTTGCTGTTGATAGTTGTTTTTACGAAGATTCAACTTGATAGGCTTGTGTTTGTGTACTGATATGGAGAGGAAAGAAGTATTCAAATCCATGGAAACTCTTGTGTTGCTGTTATAACGTTTATTCTTCGACCTGATTACATGGCGGTATTACTTCGGCCTTCCTCTTTTGATTATGCTGATTGTTTTATGTTCTACTTCATAGCAATATCATGTGATTGTTTGTGACTCGATTTTGTGGCGAATCCGCTTGTTCCATTTTACATGCATGCTACGGTAAACCTGGGCATTAATTGGAAATTTTGAGTTTACAATTGCTATTCTATAAGTGATGTTAATAGTACATGAGTTTCTATTGGATTGAGATATCGATTATGTAGAGTAGTTTTTGATTGTGATATTTTGAATTTCAACTTGTATAAGATTTGGTTATGCTTGCATTTTTTTTCCTGATAGAATCTTACTGTCTATTCTTTCAACTGCATATTTAGATAATAATTTATATTTGAGATCGTTGTTGCTGCTAAATAATAGAGTTGTTTCAGCATTTTTTTCTTTCTTTCTAATGTCGTGAGTTTTAGATTTTGTGCTAATTGGTGTGTTAAAGTTTTTGTTTTTGTTTTTAAATAAAACTGATGATAAAAAAGATGAGGACAAGGGACACTAGTTTTGTGGCTAGGTTATATTTGTAGTGTTTGTATCTTGTTTTCATAGCCATATACTTGTTACAAGCTGGTGTTCTTCCTGTGATCATTGCATAAAATTAAAAGAAGAAATTGTAGAAAGAAAGTGGTACTTGTTACTTTTAGTTTCATATAGTTATTATGTATATACATTACATATATCATACGTGTTATTTTTAGAAGTTAAATATATTCTAAAGTTTTATAGTTAATTAGTTATTATAAGTTCAACATAATTTTCTTAAAATATTGTTTCTTTATTATTATTATAATTATTTTGGGGTTTTAATTCTATTGTGATTTTGTAAGTATTGTGATTTTATTGTTGAATAGTGCAGGTGATATCGTCACATTTTCATCTGTATAGTTTAGCCAAATTACAATTAATGTTGATTATAAATCATTTTCAACTAAATTTTGATCAATGCTTTAAACCTCTTTTAAAAATAAATTTTCGATTTATCGAGCTATTTTCTACCCTGTAAGTCGAGTGCTTTCAAAGCCTCACCATCAACCTTTTGGGCACAGACACAACATTTTAAAGCTTAATCCTGGGCTTCCTTACAGTGATACCTATTTGATCAGTTATTTCTAGTTGGTCACTTAGAAGACTAGCCCACTTTGCTAGTGCACACGTTTAAAATTAAATTCAAACCTCGACTTACCTCGAGTATTTTTCCTCAAAACTATTCTTTTCAATTAAATAATATAGATATCGAACTCTTGAGGTCTAGCACTTCTTGAGTTCTCGAAGGATTGCTCTCAAGGTGTACACCTTGAGTTGTGATCCTTTTGATCTTACATTTCTTAAATACCTAGCGCGCCTAGTCCGAGTACGCTAAATCCATTTAAATTATTTTTCTAAATTAAATCACGAAAGAATCGAGTTCTTGGAGTCGCGCATTCCTTGAATTCGAGTATGATCACTATTGAGGCGTACGCCTTGTATGGTGTGCCATTCAAACTTTCGTTCTTAAAATACCTCCTCTAATTATTTGGACCAATACTTTCATTGTCCAACAAACATATTTTATAATTAATTGAATGAAAAAGGTATCGTTGGAATCTAGCATTCCAGTAATATCCCGATTAATTGGTTGCGAGGCCGACGTCTCGTTTATCAATTAGTCGTCATTCCTCCTAAAGTTTTCAACCCATCTAACCTCGTTCCTCACTCACGTGTGATCGAGTCTAAACACTAGTATGTTTCTAAACCGTACATCAAATTCAAATCATTTTTCTTAATCAAATTACGAAAGAACTGAGTTCTTGGAGTCTCGCACTCCTTGAATTCTTGAATGACAACTATTGAGGCGTACACCTTAGGTAGCGTGTCATTCGACCTTTCGTCTAAAACACGCGCCTTAACTATTTGGACAAGTATTCCTTGTTCATTCAAATATAATTTCCTAATTAATTGAATGAAAAAGGTGTCGTTGGGATCTAGCATTCCAACGATATCCCGACTAATTGGTTGCGAGACTGACGTCTCGTTTATCGAGTAGTCGTCATTCTCCCTCAAAATATCTAACCGACCTTATCTTCTTCGCCTCCGTGCAATCGAAACCCTAATTACCTATTCAACTTAACTCTCTCTTTCTCGCCCTCGTGCGATTGAAACTTCCTCAAACATATTTCGTAATTATTCGAATGAAAAAGGTGTCGTTGGGATCTAGCATTCCAATAATGCCCCGATTAATTGATTGCGAGGCCGACGTCTCGTTTATCGAATAGTCGTCATTCTACATACCTAACCAAACTCCTTTTCTTGCCCCCCGGGCAATCGAAACCTTAAACCTATTCAAACTTATTCTCTTCCCTAAACAAAAACATCCAATGCGATAAACACAAATTCCTCGCCCTCGTGCGATTTCCAACCAAAACACCTTGCCTAGAACATTGTTTAGTCCTTTCTTCCGCGCATATGAACTCGTGCTTCAGCCTCCCCTAGCGAGCAGACAAGCCAACGTTTAGCAGTTAGAATGCGACCTAAACACTCGTTTGTCCCCATACCAAACCTTTTACCATAGTTAGCCGAACTACGGCTGCTCTGATTCTTCATTCTCTTCTGAATGTAAGATACGTAGGCACAAGATTGCGACGATCTTGGCGAGCACAATCCCCTCTTTTTCCCGTAGTCCCATGAACTACGAATGCTCTGATTTTCCACTTCTTACAAGTGAAGATACGTAGGCACAAGGGCCCCAATCCTTGGCGAGCACCCTATCCTATAACCATCTATTCCCCCTATAGGAGAAACCTTAAAAGAAAACAATTAAGCATAGTTAACTTTACTCTTGAATCGATCAAGAGGTTCCCGTTGAGTACAACGGACGTAGAGGGTGCTAATACCTTCTCTCTGCGTAATCGACTCCCGAACCTAGAATATTGGTTGCGATGACCATGTTCTTATCTCCTTAAAGGTTTTATCGATATTTTCCTATTCCATCCTTGGAATGAATAAAGTTCGGTGGCGACTCTGTTTCGAACAGTATTTTTCGCGGCCATCGCGAGGATCGTATTTTTCGAGGTACGACAGATGGGAAATGACCCTTGTGGATCTCTAATGGTACCAGCTACTCTTGATTCACATTGTTAACATGTTGAGCTTGTTGGTTTCCAATTTATAGGTCATACACTTGTTTGCTTCTTGTGCTAAGTTGAATTCCTCTTAGGCTTTCCATTTGAAGTTCAATGTTGAAAGTGTTTAGGACTTAGGTCCTTTACCATGCCTATTCTTGCAATTCCTTTTGATGTGTGTTCCTCTTTGCCTTGTGCATTATTTCTTCTTGTTCTTACCTCTGTCCAAGGACCCTTGAGTCCCATTTGATATGGTTTAGTACCTCCTTTGGAGGTACCTTGAACATATCATGAATGGTGACTCATTTTGAGGATTTTTTATGTGCTTTCTTGCATGATCATTATGGTGTTCACGGTTGAGTTGCTTATTTGAGTTCCTTGTTGTTCTCACGTTGCCTCCCATCCTTATAATGATTATGTATTCATCTCCTTTTTTTTTGGTTTGCCTTTGGGCTAGTGGTTGATGTTTGAGTGGTTGTAGGAATTTTATTTCTCCCATTTTATCCCACTTTTGTGTGAGCTTGTTTAAGTTCTTTTTGTGTGCATTCCATCTTTGTTTGCATCTTTTGAATTACATTTGTATGCTTGAGGTTGAGATGTGCTTGTGGTGGTGTTTACCCCACACTTTTTTCCCCCTCTTTTCTTTCATCTTTGTGCATTACATGTTTGCATATTCTTTTATGCTTCCTTCTTCTTCTTTCTTTGCCATGTCCCCTTAAGACCTCTAATCTCTCTTGTTCAAGATTTATTATGATAGACCTTAGGATTTAATCCATGTATGATAACATTAGGTAGCATTCCCTTTTCATCCCAATCATAGGTGCACTTTGCATAAGAACATTAGGCTGAGTTTAGTCTCCCTTTAGTATGTCCTCTCTCTTCTCATCTTCAAACACTTTCAAAACACATAATAAAGGATAATGAATGTTGTACGCTACGATCCTTAAGCATTTGGGAAATGATGATTGGGGGGCCTCCTTTCAATTGTCTAGAGTGTTTAGTGTATGTCCTTTGGACGATATGTGACGCATTCGTTCCTAAATCATAGTCTTTAGTGCAACATGATTTACAAATCAAACTCAAATCACTTATTCTCCTAAAAGACTCAAAAAAACAAACTTCAAACCTTTTTATCCTTCGGGATCTTAATTTTGAAAACCTTTTTTATAAGGAGAGTTTTGTTAAATCTTGGTTCTACTGCAAACAGGTAACGCCTAAGTCTCCAATGGTCGAGCTGTATACACCTAACTGCTAGAACTAAGGTTTAACCCTACTCGGGTAAAACATTTGAACCAACCTGTGGTCTTGTTAGCCCGAACTATGTTGCTCTAATTTCTCATACCAAATGAGAATACGTAGGCACAAGACGACGATGTCTTGGCCATCAACCTTCTCCACCTTGCACCCGTAGTTTTCCGAACTACGTTGACTCTGATTTTTCCATTGCACGAGAAAGTACGTAGGCATAGAGCGACAATGTTCTATCGAGTCTCTTTTCTTTTCTTTTGTCCCTGTGACCTGTAGATAGATAGTAAACACCCTTTAGATAGATAACATGTGTGGATCCCTTTGAGTACAACAGATGTGAGGGGTGTTAATACCTTCCCCTTGCGTAACCGACTCCCGAACCTAAGATTTGGTTGCGATGACCTGTCTTCTCCTGTTTTTCATAGGTTTTCTCTAATCGTTTTCTTTCCCTCTCTTTGGGATAAATACCGAATGGTGGCGACTCTTTTGTCTTTTTCCGACCCTTTTTCGCAGTTGCAACATGTATTCCTATCATTATCCCTATACACTTTCTCATTCCTATGTTTCGAACATTCATAGATAGTTTTTGTAAACAATGCCTTTATAAAGTTATCTCTCCAATTCTTGCTATTACTAATTCTAGTCATCCATTTCAGCTCCTGATCCCACCCATTGCAGTGAGAATAAGATATTAAGCTATTAATTAACTTGAATCGCAAATCTTTAAATATTGACCACTGAGCTTTGATTTATCCAAAGGAAAGGGTAAAGATAAAAAAAAACCCAAAGTGCATTACGTAAAAACGAAGCTAAGAGGTCAGGGGGTTCAGGGGTTGGTTATACTAAGGGAAGATATTAACACCCTAAGTATCTCTAGTATTCTATAGGAGCCTCTTATTTGGTAGTTGTGTTTGTGTTAATGTCTCTTTGCTAATGGTTATATGCTAAAGTAAGGACCTATGGGTTTGTACACAAAGTATGCTCGCCAATACATTGCATCTTGTACCTACGTATCCTAACAAGGATAGAATCAGAGCAACCTTAGTTCTCCTAACTAGGGAAAGAACTATTGACTATGGTCAAGGTTGAAGGGGAATAAACATACCTAACAATGATACTTATATAGAGTTAACAAACTCTCTAAGTCTAAGTTGAAAGACTAACTAGGGGTTTGACTTTAACAAAATTCAAAAGGGGAAATATGAGTGCTCATAACAATGGTACACACATAGAGTTAACAGACTATAAACCTAAACTCTATGTTATGGGATTCTTAACAAAGTGTGCTAAAGGTCTTGACTTAGCAAAGTCAAAAGGGATAAGGTTCTTTTAAAAGTCCCAATGACTCTAACAAGGTCAAAGTGATATTTAAAATAAAGATGAGCTATCTATGACATTGAGTCAAATAAAGAGGATTTCCTTTGGAATTAGGAATACAAGGAAACTCTTCTAGGATGGGAGCTAACAAGCTACATCACTTGGTGAAATTTAACAAAACTTAAGCATACATATATATTCATTCAAACATGATGAAGATATAAGATCATGGTAACAACCAAAAAGGTAAATGTAAGCATGTAACATCATCAAGCAAAGATAACAACAAGGTTACAACTAAGTATTTATCTACAAAAGTTTTAGAATCAAACCAAATGGTTACAACCAAAGGTAGACATAGATGTTACAACATCTAAAAGAGGTTCATGAAGTGAGGTTCTTACAAGACCAAACATCATAGATGGGAATTTGAAGTATAAACAATCATGCATAAGTCAAAATATTACTTATCATGGAAAAGTTCACAACTTAAGATTAACATGCATAAATCATAACAATATTTAAGGCATGTATATAAGTCAAGTGGAATCATGCACGAGTCAAAATATTACTCATCATGATGTTTAAAGTTCAAGATTAACATGCATAAATCATAACAATATTTAAGCATGGATACAAGTCAAGAGGACCATGTATAAGTCAAAAAATTACTTATAATGGATAAAAATCAAGTAGAGGTAACAACCAAAACCACTTGGACAAAGGTGTGACATGTGTGACAACAACATGTGAATTATGGTGAATCATGTTAGACAAGTAGGTAAAAACCAAACATGTAAAATGGATTCAATCATGGAAGATGAGAAACATCTCAAAGAGAAATCATGCATACTTGAACATGTTTCAACGAAGGTTGAAAAATTGATAACCATCATGTAAAAATAAGAGTATTTAAATTCAAACATCAAATTAGGTTCATACAAAGTATATTGGGTGCACACGAGCAAAGAGCATCAAAGGAATCAATCAAAAAGATCAAGAGAAAGCCTAAGAAACCCTAAAAAGTAACAAACTTTGAACATGTACAAGGGCAAGAAAAATGAATATTTTTGTAACTTTCTTGTTATTGATAAAAAAATAGACATTCTCATGAGAATTTAGCAAAAAAAAGGGATCAAAATGATAAAAATCAAAGAAGTTATGATCAATTCAATTTATGAAGAAAAGCATAAAAACTATGTACTAAAAATAAGGGGCTGCACCCAATGGGGTTTGAACCCATGCACTCAAAGCTATTGGCTCAAAACACTAGCCAGCTGAACCACACGCTCATTATGAAAAAAAGATGGAAGCGAGATGATATATGCAATCAGCTTTAAAAATGTGAAAAAATAACCAAAAGGGTTGATCAGCAGGATCAAACCCAGGTCAAGCAAGGCAAGAAGGTTCTAAAGTGCGCATGGTAAACCACTGGGATGGGGATACATCCATTTTATCATCTTCCCAAATAAAATCTTAAGCTTGGAAGTGACCTGAAGTTTGACCAATGCACCATGGCTGAACCTTGACTTCAACAAAAACCAGCTTGCAAGATAATGTGTAACTCTCCCAATACTCCATGAAAATGGATTATCCAAAGATCAAACTTACTTAAAATTTCACAAGGAATTCAGTGGTATCAATGGTTTTGGCTAATAATTTTTCTATTTGAAAACCCGATAGTGAAACCTCAAAAAGCTCAAATTTGCAAATTTAACGGTGCAGTCTTATTCAAACATGATAATCAGCAAGAAATGGTTCTAACATATCACATACGACATATCAAACAAGTCTATGATCAATGTACATCAAAAGAAAGCATGATTTGCAAAATTCCAAGTTTGAGGAAACTTACCTCTTGAAGCAAACTTGAAACTTTCACAAGACTTGATACAAAAATGCTTTGATGCCTTGGACACCTTCTATGGACCTCTTAAGGAGCTTTAAGACGCTTGGAACTAAGAGAATCCAACTAGAACAGAGTATAGCTTCCCTCTTGCAAAATATAAAAAGTGACCAAAGGGAACTTCAAGTAAATGAAGTCGCATAATCAAAACAAGGTTTGTGACAATTTAGGGATGTTTATTAGAGAGTGTTTGAAGTGTTGGAATGATTGAAAATGGTTTGGATATGGTTTTGGATTTGAAAATGCAAAAAGTCAACAAAATGAGGTTTTGAAAGTTGACTTTATGGTTTAGCAGGTTTGGAGTGAGGATGGAGGTTTAGAAACCTTCAAGGAGTCATTTGTGATGTTTGAACAAGTGTTTGAATGGTTTAGTGTTTGGAAATGACTTTGAGAAGTTTTGTGCAAAATGGTGTTTTTGACACAAGTGGTCAGAGATTGAGGGTGTTTTTCTTTCCTCTCAAGCTCTTGTTCTTCTCCTATCAATCATGGGTTGCACCTCTATTTATAGGGCAGAGATTGAGATCAATCAATGCAGCATTTGTAACTTGGTAGTTCCATGGTTTGGTTGAATTCCAACTTGAAGTTTTGTGGTTCTCCCTAGTTTCAAGGAAAAGTACCATGATATCTTGAGTGGTTGAGATGTTGCTTCTGACTTTGAAAGTGCTTGAGTGCAAAGAGGACAGGTTAGAGGCTCAAGAAGTTGGTTTTGTGCATAAAGTTACCTTTATCAAAATGGAAGTCATGCTTTTATGCCAAAAATGGAAAAATCATTGAAATCAAGCTTTAACCTTTTGGATAATGCACCAAAAGCAAGTGTACTTATTTGATTTAAGCCATATTAACAATTAATAGGGCCTGCCACATGAAATCTTGGAGATTTGAGTGGTTTTGCAAATTGAACTCATGAGGTCAGCTAGAAATTAAGTTTTGGACTCCAACTTCTTCTCTTCGAAACTCCTAGCTCACAAATGCTATGAGTGAGTTCTTGTACTTTTTCGAAAGACCTAAACATGCCCTATAACTTTCATGTTTTGAGAATTTATTAAATCTTAAGGGATCATGGTGGAAAATAGCCTTGAAGTTGACTGAAAATTGGAGTAACAAAGTTGTCTTGAAATTTTTTTAAGTGTTTTAAAATACTTTCAAATTTTGAAGCTTCATAACTCAAAATATAAGCATATTTTGATCATAGGTCACTAGGATAATTTTTTAGTACATGGGTGATATTCAAAATTTATCTTTGGAACTCACAAAATATATGTGTGGCTTCAATGTTATGGCCTCTCAAAGTTGGTACCAAAACTAGGTTTTTTCCACACTTAGAAAAATTTTAAGTTTAAGTTTTCTTCTTTTGCAAGAAACCTCTCAAATCTTTATTTTTCTTGATCAAACTCATGGATTTAAAATATCTTGATGAAATTTGGCTTGTATGCTCCAATTTGAACTAAAAACCCAAAAAGTCAAAGAGTTGACTTTGTCAGATGAATTTTGAATCAGATGAATTCAACTGTGTGATCTTCAATGAATTTGCATCTTGAGACTTCCCAAACATCATAGGTAGGCTTCAATGATGTATATGATCATGTTAAATCATATCCTAAGACTTGGGATCATACTTGGACCAAAATTCAAAGGCACAATTGACTTTTCTTGACTAAACCCTAATTTGGGGCCAAATGAAATTGAGCTTCAACTGACTTGTAGTGAGATCAATTAACACTTGATTCTTGTTGAATATAATCTCCTTGAATGTATGGGGACTTTATTTGATGATGATCAATCAAAAACCTTGACTGATCAAGCAATAATCCTCTTGATTCCACAAGTGTAAAACCCTAATTCAGAATGAACCTCAACAACAAACTTGAAACAAGGTTAGGGTTAGGCAACAATGTTTGATGCTCCTAGAATGATAATGGAATCTAGGGGTCAAAATTTGGAGTATGACACCACCCTTTTGACTCATGCTCTACATTCAGCCACTTTAGGACATCCTTCCAAATGTTCTTCATGATCTTGCAATAAAAATAAGGCGCTGCAGAGTTTCCTCTTCCTCACAAAACACCACACTTGTTATTATTCAGCATCACATTCTTGACATGTCGGGTTTTTGTTTCCAATTGATCTTGGCATGAAAGCCACATGATAAACAGAGCTCTTGGCCTAGCTTGATTGTCATAGAAAAGTTTCCTCTAAGCTACTTTTTGAACTTGTTCCATAAGACCATGGTAGGAATACTTCATGTTGAACTCCCTAGCCTTCGTCACATCTTATAACTCCCTCTTTCACCACCTCCATTTGCTTTAGAATTTTCTTCAAAATCCATGAGCAATTATATTTTATTATCACATTCATGATGTCTTCTTCCTTTACATAATACTCATGGACCCATTTTATCCAAAGGCTATATCACCTTTGTTTCATAATTTCCACAAAAGCTTTATGAGGCAAGCTTGGTTCTAGTAGTTTAAATCAATCACGTTTAAACCCCCTTGGCTCTTAGGGGTGCACACCTTCCTTCATGCAACATGGGCTTTCCTAGTGATGTTGTTCTTTCCAGTCCATAAAAAGGTTCTGGACATGGCATGAACCCTCCTAGTTACACCTTTAGACAAGGGGGATACAATGCATCTAATAGTTTGTTGTTATGAATATCACACTGTTAATGAGCTCGATTCTGCCAGAATAACTCAACAGATGAGCACTCTAGTGATTATTACACATCCCTATATTATCCACTAGACTAAAACATTGACTATTGGTCAACTTCTTACTAGATAAAGGAAACCATAAAATACCTGAAAGGTAAAGGGCCTGCAGTAAAACCAGTTGTTTCTTTTATTTGTTTCTCGATATCAACATCCACACCGCCACAATACAACTTGTGTAACACCCCAAATTTATTCGAATATTTATTTAATTTATTTAAATAAGAATATCCGCATTTTGGTAATTTTCGGTGGTTGTTATGAAATATTGAGAATTATGGATTTTAAGTTATTTATTTTAAATAATAAATAATAGTATATAATATGAATATATTAGTATTATTATTAATACAAATAAATATAAGTTAACTAAGGGAAAATTGGACAATTAAGGGGGAGTTAGTGAGGGTAATATTGGAAAGCCCAATTTATAGGCCCAAAGTTAGGTTTAACAAAAAGGGATTTTTGAGGGAATTAGGATTCATACTTGTTAGACCGTGAAAAGAGAAGAAATTGAGGCCAGAGCTCTGAGGAAGAGGTTTGAGGCAAAAGTTTCGAAAGGCTTCTGAGAATCAAGGAGAAGGCTTAGAGTCAGCAATTAAGGTATGTGGAGTATTGCCTTCATTATTTTCAATATGTGATTTCAATGTATTTAAAGCCAATTTAAGGGTTTGAGGCTGATTTTGAGATAAAAGGGAATTAGGCCTTCATGGCTAAATTCTATTATTGAGGTTTTAACCGTATAGGGATTTGAACTGATGGTCTGATAGGTTTGAGGTCGATTTGGGTTTGAGGGAAGGTAGGCCTTCGTGGCCAAAATTTGTCGTTAAGGTTTCAACCCTGTAGGGTACTTAGATTGTGAGAAACTCTAATGACTGTGGTGTAGTTGTAAGGATTTATGGGAATTAGAGCGTGAATATGATATGAGATTGGCCTAATAAGTCGTAGATTTTGTGTCTTTATCGCCGTAAAATCTTAGGGATGTTTTGGGTTATTGGGAAAGTGAATCGTTGGACTTTTGGGTTGATTTTAGGTTCTGGTGCGTAACAGTGTTTTGCTGTAATCATGTGTTCGCACAACGAAAAATCCTTCACAAAGCGAACAAAACTCGTCCCAGACTCGCACTGCGAAGAATCCTTCGCACAACGAAGAAACTCCCCCCAGACTCGCATATTGAACTTGCTAGGGAACGTAGTAGAGTTTCGCGAATTCTGATTTTGTGTAGTGATGCCTTAATGTTTTGATGTTGTGATTTCTTTGACGAATTAATATGAGTATGATTGTGAATTCTATGTGATTTGTACATGATTATATGATGATTCCTATGATGTAATGATTGATGAGCCATGATGATAATTCCATGATGACATGAATTATGATGATGATTTTGATGAATGATGATGCACCTATGATGTTATTATGAGGATGAGTATTGACGTGTGCATCATGCATTCATGTGCATCCGGACTTCGGTTCAGGATCTTGATTTCTTTGGCTTCAGTCCCATTGTGCAGATGTGAAGTATTTTGATGTGCTCCGGTTCTCGAGTAGAATCGATCCTATTGATGGGGATCTATGGAGGGTTGATGGCCCAGTGTCCATCGAGCTGTGATGATTGATACCACATGCATGAGTCTTATTGCATTTGCATTTATGATATAATTTGGTGTAGATTATGATATTATGACCTTTGATCTTCCTTGATGATTATGATGATGTTGAATATAAAAATGACGCCATTTTATATATTGAATTCCTGTATTGATTATTATGAATCGTTTTACTCACCCTGCCTGTTTGAATGTTGTCTCCACATGGGTAACGTACAGATGACCAGGTTTAACCGTGGATGCCGTCGAGGATCTTTTCGGAGTTTTGAGTTGTTGGCCATTTTTGGTTAACTTAGAGGATCTTGCTCTGATAGTGTAACATCGGGTTGAGGTTTTTGAGTTAAACGATGTCTTATTTGATTTTGTTATTTTGATTATGTTTCCATACAAGGAAAACTTTGGATTATGCCTTTTGAGTTCCGCTGCATTTTGAGCAACTTTTGATAACTTTTGGGAAAAACCCGTTATTTACGGAGCCTTGACCTATTTTTGATTTATTGGGAAATGTATGCCCTTTGAGGTGATTTTTATTGAGTTTAATATTTTACTTTGATATATGTGAATATTATGCCATTTATTTGTGGGATAGAAAAGGGTGTTACAACTTACACTTACTAGGATTAACAAATAAACCAGTGGACTTTGAGAAGGCATTGAATCTTTCCATCACCAGCTACACAGACATCACATCACCTCTTGTAAACAGGAGAAGGTCATCTGTAAAATGGGCATCAATAATATTCATCTTCCCACACTTTCCATGGTAGTTGAAATTAGGAATCATACTTAGGTCCTACATTTTCCTGTGTAAATACTCCATTATGATCATAAATAGCAAGGGGGAGATCGGGTCCCCTTGTCTCACACCTCTCTTAGCTATCAAATCCTTTGTGCATATCCCATTAACACTTAATTTATTTGTCATATTTGTGACTACTACCATCACCCACATAATAAATTTTCTAGGGAAATGTACTTCAACCAAGATACTTTTTAAGGCTTTCCAATCAACTGAATCATAAGCCTTTTGGATGTCTATATGAAGCATACACCTAGGCATCCCACTTTTTCTATTATAAGCTCATAAGCTAAGAGCACATGATCATGAAATTTTTGGCCAGGAATAAAAGCTTCTTGATTTCTATTAATAATGTTGCTCAACACCCTGCTCAATCTAGTAGCCATCCCTTTAGAGATTATTTTGTATACTGTAGTGCAACAGGATATTGGCCTATATTCTCTAATATACTTTAATTCCTTGTGCTTTGGAATCAAAGTTACCAGAATTCTATTGAACCTTCTATCCAAATTGACCTTGTTGAAAAAATCCATTACAATAGTAGATACATCATGTTTCACAATTTCAAAGAGTTCTTGAAGAAATTTGAGCAAAAACCATCGACTCTAGGTGCCTTGATATCTCCAATGCTTTTTAGGGTTTTTTTCAATCTCTTTGACACTAATAGGGCTAACCAGCATTGCCCTTTTCTCCATAGTCAGCTGCTTCCCTCTCCTCATAGCTATGTTTTGATGGGCAGTTCCCATCATCTTATCATAGAACTCAAGCACCTCTGCTTCAATAGCCTCCTGAATTGTAATATATGTCCCATGTTCTCTGCACATATTATTCATTCTATTGCTCCATAGGTGAGTCAGAAAGGGGTCTCTCCGGTGGTCGAGTGGGCGTTGTTCGGTAGGCCCAGAGCATACTGTGGAGCTCCATGACCCATCTTTTCTTGGCGTCACCGAGTCTTCGTTTTATACCTTGGAGGATAACCCTATTTGCGGCCTCTGCTTGGCCGTTCGTTTATGGGTGTTCGACTGAGGTGAAGTGGTGTTTTATCCTGAGCTTGTGTTGCACCCCAAAATTTGCCCAACCTTTTCTTTACCTAGCTTATGTTTCGTTGCACTCACATAGCATTAACATTTTGCATATCATTACTCATTTGCAGGGGATTGAGAAAGTTGTGCATAGCAAAAGGAGGTCACCAAAGCTTACAAGCCCAATCAAGAGGTCTTATTCAAGCAGTCAAGTGGTTATCATCATCAGAAGGGAATCAAAGTTCTCTCAAAGTGCAGATCAAAGTTTATGGTTTACCTCCTATCTTGGAGGCCATGTGAAGTTATCAAATGATAGTGAGTCCATGATCGTGGATGGAGAACATCATAGAAGCTCATGGGATATCTTGAGGGTCATCAAGTATCTTGTGCAAGTCATTATGTCAAATGCAAAGAGCCACAGTCAAATGAGGTGCAGTTAGGGTTTTCATCTGGTCAACCCTAAGTCAACTGTGTAATTAAAGGAGATTAAGACTCAATTCCAAGTCTTTGTGATCATGGAATTTTGTGTTGAGACATGTCATATATTATTTCAATATCAATTCATCAAGATTCAAGAGTGTGAGAAGTTGATAAGCTAGGGTTTCTAAGCTTGTTAGAGTAAAATCTCGTATCTTGGTGCCTAACTTCAAGACCACATATCTCAAGATGCAAGTTTCATCTCATCTTGACCCTAACATAAGACTTATAGAGATTATTATTAGCTTTCTTTTGAGTACTATAAGTCATTCATATGACTTCTAGAACTCAAGTTATGAAGCTGACAAGTTATAGGTCCTCAGATGAATGTGATTTTGGTCAACAAAAGTCAACCAACTTCCAAGACACTTTTGACCAAGAAGGATGTTTCTCCTCACTTTAACCCAAACATGAAAGTTTTGCATTATGATCTTAGCTTTCCAAAAAGTCCTAGAAGTCATTCATATGATTTATAGAGCTCAAGATATGAAGCTTGCAAGGCAGGGGTATTTTGGGAAACTTTGATTACAGGTCATTTTCATTATAGGTCAATTTCACAACCTTGCACACCTCAAATGAAACTTTTTCCAACATCAAACTTGCTCCAAATAGCATCCATTTCATCAACAAATCATCAATTTGTCATGGGTTGGCTTGGATTGGAAGAATGGTGGAGGAAACTTCATGGAAAAGGCCTTAAAAGCCATAAATTCAATTAAATTCATTTGGAATCATTTTCAACCAAGTGTGTGCATTTTTTGAGTCCATAAAACATACTAAACATAATGCCAATTTCAGAATTGCAAATTGAGGTCCCTTTCATGGCCAATTTCAAGCTTGCTTCACATTGAAGTAACATATTCAAATCTCACCATAAGATCAAATTAAGGGACAATCTCCATCCATTGGACCAGTTCACATTGCAAGCAAGCTACATGAGTCAGTTTTCAAGCCATTGAAGCTTTGTTTTGCACACAAAATGAAACATACAAACTCAAAATTATGGATTTTTCAATTGGACCTTAATAGGCTTTGATTGGGCCTCATTTGCATATGGATCCATTATATATAATCTCATAATAATTCACAAGCCTTCAGAATCAAATTTGGAGCCATTTTTGATCAGGAAATCAGTTGCAACAAACCAAGGAAAAGTGAAAATTGAATTCTTCAATTCAGCCAGTTTCAAGCAAAATTGAGCATACCTGAAGCTTCATTGAAGAGTGTAGAGTGTTTCTGGATCGTTTTCAGCAAGAATCATCAAAGAATCAAGGTCCAATGGAGATATTCCATTAGGTAACCTATCCTTACAAATTACTCTCTATTCATGATGTAATTTGCATTTTTATGATCCTCTAGTATCATAGTTGGATTCTGGTTTAGTTTAGTGCATGTTCTTGAACTTTTAGGATTAAAGCTCAAATCTTGATGGATTCGGTTAGGCTTAATTAGGGATCAAAATGAAAAAGAACCATAAAATGTTAACATACACATTGAGACGAGTTGATTGGTGTAAGAAATTTGGCGTTTTGATGAAGTTTGGAATTCACTGTATGTTGGAGTCATCGGAGAAGATGTCTGGAGGGGTTAAAGCCACCATCTGGTTTCGGCGCCCCTCCGTGTGCGTGTCTATGCTATAGCCATTAGATCATGTTGACTGTGTTTAAAACGGGCGGGCGAGGTTTCATCTGAGCGTGTTGACTGAACCAATAAGTGAAACAGTGAGTTTTGAGTATTGGACTTGGGCCTTATTTCATTTCCACACCTCCCCTCAAAGATGGCCCATTGGAAATAACGTGATCTTGTTGCTATCCACCACACACTTTTGTCCATTTTCTTTTCTTTCTTTTTTCTATTTTTAATCTGTTTTATTTTAATTCTTTTAAAATACTTCCAAATGGATTAAAAATACACAAAAATAAGTTTTAGGCATTTTAAGATGTAAATTGAATTTAGGAATTTTTAGTTAAATTTTTCTGAATATTTTTCAATTAAAACATAATAATTCATTTAGGAGGCTTTCAATTGGATTAAAAGTTGCATATCATTTGTTCATGATTTTATTTTGTGACGAAAACTTCATATTTTTGCTTGATTTTTCTTGTGCACAATCTTGACTCATTAATTGATTTGTGTGTATTTTCCCCCCTGGTTTAGATACTATTTGAGTAGGTTTTTAGCATGACCTTTAGAACCTTCCTTTTGTACTAGTTCTTAGGACAGTCCTAGGACTTTCCCCTCTGTTTGCCTAGTTAGGTTTAGAATTCTTCCCTACAATTTGGACCCCTGGTTGCCAACACCAGAGGGGTACCATAGGATTTTACTTGGAATTTTTAGGATTAGTTCACCATTTTTAGTGTATTTTACACTTTAGGTCACCTTTGTATGGTTTCCACTTCAACACTTGTGCTAGTTTGATCCTATTTGATATTTTGTGCATTGTTTGAGCATCCAACTTCATGTATCCATGTCATGTATATCATAAGGCATTTGTATGTTTAATTTTAGGTCTTGATCATGTTCATAACTTGTTTAGGTTAGGCATCCTTTAGGACCTCATTTTAGGGTTTTCTTTTCATATGTACATATTGAATAACCCTTACCTTTTGTATGATTCTCTTGCCATTACTTGTGCATTCTCTTTCAATTATGTTATGTACATTCTTCTCTCATATCTCCCTCTGTCCAATGACCCTAAGCTCCTACTTGTGGAAGTTGGGTCCCTCCTTAGGAGGGACTTGGAGCATGCCATAGGTGATTGAACTTTTGAGGACTACCTATGCATTTTGGATGAAGCATGCTTGGTTGAGTAGCCCAAGTGAATTCCTCAGATATTCAATTTTCCTTCCATCGTGTCTTTCAATCCTTCCTTTCATTCCCTTTCATTTTGTATGACTTTGTGCATTAGGATAGAAGTTAGGCATGTGTAAGCTTTTTCTTTCTCTTTTCCTATTTGCATTTGAAGGTTGAGATGAGCTTGTGGTGGTTTTTACCCCCACACAATTTCCTCCCTTGCTTGAGTGTTTACTTTCCCTTTTGCACTCTCTATTTGCATTAAAGGTTGAGGTGTCCTCCCTTTGCTTGTGTGATGCATTCATGTGCATTCATTCATTCTCATATTTCATTGTTGTTTCTTTCTCTTTGCTTGCCATGTTCCCTTAGGAATTCTCACTTCCTTAGTTAAGGATAGTGATGATAGACATTAGGATTCCATCCATGTATACAAACATTAGGTAGTTCCCCTTCCTAATCCAAACTTTAGGACCATGATGTATGATAACTTTAGGGTTTTGATTTAGTCCCCTTTAGAGTCCTTTCTCTCTTCTCATCTCAAAATAAATTCAAAATATTTAATAAAGGCTAATGAGTATTGTACGTTACGAGCCTTAAGTACTTAGGAAATGGTGATTGAGGGGCCTCCTCTCAATGGCCTTGAGTGTTTAGTGTACACCCTTCGGGTGATACGCGACGCATTCACTCCTATGTCATAGTCTTTAGTGCAATATGAATTACAAACATTCATTCAAAACACTTCTCTCATAAAAGACTAAAACACCAATCACCAAACCTCATTTTGTCCCTTTGGACCTTTAACAATGGAAAATCATCTTCAGATAAATAAGAGTGGTGTTAAGCTTTGGTTCTACCGCAAACAGGCGTCGTCCCTAACTGCTAGAACGAAGGTTTAACCCTACTCGGGTAAAAAAAATTGAACAAACCAGTGTTCTTATTTGCCTGAACTACGTTAGCTTTGATCTCTCATACCTGTTGAGAGTACGTAGGCACAAGATGCGATGTCTTGGCGAGCAACCTTTTCCCCCCTTTCACCCGTAGTTAGCCAAACTACGTTGACTCTGATTTCTCGTAACAGACGGGAATACGTAGGCCTAGAGCAACGATGCTTTGTCGAGTCCTTTTTCTTTTCTTCTGTCCCAGACCATTAGTGTAGATAGATTCAATCAACCCTTTAAGATAGACAACACAAGCATGGATCCCGTCGAGTACGAAGGACGTTAGGGGTGCTAATGCCTTCCCTTTGCATAACCGACTCTCGAACCCGAGATTTGGTTGCGATGACCGATCTTATCCCTTTTCGCTAGGTTTTCTCTGATTGTTCCCTTTCCCTCGTTGGGATAAATAACGAACGATGGTGACTCTTCTGTCATTGTTGGCGCCTTTTTTCGCAGTAGCGACAGCTTGGTCATGAAGTCTTTGAAGTTTTTGTCTGTGAATTGCATCCCGTTGTCGGTAACGATGGCCAGGGAGACGCCGACCTGGCGAGAATGTTTCGTTTGTAGAAGCGAAGTATGTTGTGCATCGTGATCTTGGTTAGGGCTTCGGTCTCGATCCATTTGGTGAAATAGTCGACGCCGACGATTAGGTATTTGTTCTAATATGAGCCTATGGTAAATAGACCGAGGATGTCCATCCCCCACCAGGTGAACGACCACGGAGAAGAAAGGGTCTTGAGCTCGCTCGGAGGGGCGAGGTGCATGTCCCCGTGCCTTTGGCACCTGTTGCACTTCTTCACATGTTCCTTAGTGTCCTGCTGCATTGTCGGCCAGCAATATCCTGCTCGTAAGGCCTTTCGGGCGAGAGACCGTTCCCCCAAGTGCTGAGCGTTGATGCACTCGTGGATCTCTTGCGTGATGCTCGGGGCCTGGGCTTTATCTAAGCATTTAAGGAGAGGGATTGAGAATCCTATTTGGTACAATCTCCCCTTGAGTAGTACACAGGAGCAAGCTCGACATTTTGCCATGCTGGCCTCCTTTGCATCGCCGGAGAGGCGACTAGTGCTCTAGTAGGCGCGTACCAGGGTCATCCAACAGTCGTTGTCCCCAATGGCGTTGACCTCGAACGTTATTTTTGCCACTTATGTGTTGGGACCAGCGAGGACCTCTTGGATGACAGATTTTTTCCCGCCTTTCTTCTTCGTACTTGCTAGCTTCGATAGGACATCCTCCCAGGTATTCTGCTCACGTGGAACGTGTTGTACTTCCACAGAGTCGAAACTCTTCATCCGTTCCTTGATAAGGGCCAAATATTCATCCAGATTATTGTTCTTCGCTTGGTACTCGCCCCGGACCTGGGAGGCGACCAACTGGGAGTCTGTAAAAAAATTTATCTTCTTGGCTCCGAGGTCTTCTGCTAGGTAGAGTCTGGCCAAGAAGGCTTCGTACTCGGCCTATTTGTTCATCGTCGGGAAGGCCAAGGTCAGGGAAACTTCCACGACCGTGCCTTCCTCGTTCTCCAGGATAATTCCCGCACCGCTCCCCTAGGAGCTCGAAGCGCCATCGATGAAGGTGGTCCACTTGTGGGCTCTAGGGGTTGGTTTTGTGGTGGGCGTCATCTCGACGATGAAATCGGCCAGTACTTGCGCTTTGAGTGCTTTCCTGCCTTCATAAACAATGTCGAACTCAGAGAGTTCTAGCGACCACTTCAACATGTGCCCCGCCATGTCGGGCCTGCTGAGCAACTGTTTGATAGGCTGCTCGGTTCTGACTACGATGGTATGGGCGAGAAAGTAGTGTCGGAGTCTGCTGGCCGCCCTGATGTGGGCCAAGGTGACTTTTTCGATCTGCCAATACCTCACCTCGGGGTCGTGGAGGGCCTTACTTGTGAAGTAGATTGGCTTCTGCCCGTCAGGGGTTTCCTGGATTAGTACGACGCTCACGACTTCGGTGGAAACGGCCAGGTACAGGTAGAGGGTTCCCCCGATGTTGGGTCTCGCCAGGACCGGTGGCTCCGACAGGATGCGCTTGAGGTGGAGGAGGGCCTGTTCGCACTCCTCCGTCCACTTGAATATGGCCTCCTTCCTTAGCAGTTTGAAAAATGGGAAGGCATGTTGTGTGGATTTGGCGACGAAGCGGGACAATGAAGCGAGCATCCCGTTTAGGGACTGTATCGACTTCTTCGTGCTCGGCGTTGCGATCTCGGAGAAGACCCGACATTTGTACGGGTTCACCTTGATCCCTCGTTTGGTCATATAAAACCTGAGGAACTTCCCCGCGTGTACCCCAAAGGTGAACTTCTTCGGGTTAAATCGCATCCTGTACTGCCTTGCCATTTTGAAGACCTTCTTGAGGTGGGCCGTGTGGTCAACCTCAATACACAAATTGACGATCATGTCGTCCATGTATACTTCGAGCATATCACCAATCTCTCCTCGGAAGACCTCGTTCATCATCCGTTGATAGGTGGCACCGACGTTCTTTAGGCCAAAGGGCATTACGTTGTAGTATAGTTTCCCGACTCGGTCATGAAGGTCGTGCTTTATTTTTCGACTTCAGCCATAGGGATCTGATTGTATCCCGAGTAGGCGTCCATGAAGGATAATAATCTGAAACTCGCCGAGTTGTTGACGAGCTTGTCGATATTAGGGAGGGGATAGACGTCCTTAGGACATGCCCGATTGAGATCAGTGTAATCAACACACATTCTCCATTTCCCATTTGATTTTTTAACGAGTACAACATTGGACATCCAGGTTGAATATCGGGCTTCCGAAATAAAATTTTCCTTTAGGAGGTCTTTTATAGCTTTTTTAGCCGCCGCCGATTTCTCGAGGGACTGCCTACGTCTATGTTGTACTATGGTCTTCGTGACGGGTTGATGGAGTGGTGGCAGGAGACCTCAGGGTCAAAGCTGGGAATTTCGGCAGCGCTTCAAGCGAAAAGGTCGGCGTTCTCACGGAGGCAGACCTTCAGCTGATTCTTCGCCAAGTCGGGAAGTTCAACTCCAATCTTTACGCTTCTGGCCGCATCGTCGCCGAGGACTACTAGCTCGAAGTCATCGTCCATAATAGGGTGCGTTTGGTGGAAAGGATTCCCGTTGACTCTTGTAGGAGTGTGCTTGGCTTCTCCTTCGTGATCCTGTTCACCGGGGAAACGGCAGTCGAGGTCCACGGCGTCGACGTGGTCCTTTGGTCTATTCTCCTAGACTAGTGGAGGCTTAGTTGCTTTAGGAGAGAGACCGATCGTGCTGAGGCCCTTCATTGTTTCTTCAAAACATCTCTGGGTTGTCTCTATGTCCCCATTAAGGGGGACGACGACTCCCTTCCTGGTGTAATACTTCATCTTCAGATGGATCGTCAGTGGCACCGCAGTGAGCTCTGCCAGCATCGTCCTGCCTAGGATGCAATTGTACAGGGATGGACACTCGAAGAACAAGAAGCAGTTGTTGATTTCCCTGGCTGTTTCCTGTGCCCCAAAAGTGACCTTGAGCTCCATGTGTCCCCACGGTCTCGTTGTTGTCCCGTTGAATCCCTGGAGGTCGGAGCCGACATAGGGGGCCAGGTTGGTCTCGTCGAGCTGCAGCGTCGAGAATAGGTGGGTATACATGATATCCACCAAGCTCCTTCCGTCGACCAGGATACGGAAGACATCGAAGTTTTCCATTTGTGCTCGGATCAGCAGGGGAATGACGGAGTTAGGGACCCCTCAGGGAAGCTCTTCGAGGTAGTACGTGATCGGGTTAGACCGACCGTGGAACTTATTGAGAGTGATCATTTTGCTGGAGCTTTTACTCATCAATTCGTTGAGCTTCCTCTTCACAGGCCTGATGGAGAGCTTGTTCGGGGCCTCTCCCGAGATGACCATCGCGGTGGGGAAGTATTCCCACAGGCTGATGTGGCGTATTGGTTCTTCGGGCAGCAGGTGCTCGGTAGGGAGACTGTTTTCTCTCAAGGAGAACAAGTCTTCAGGCCGACTTATGCTGAGGGCCACTTGCAGCCCAGATTCATTGGAGGGAGAAGGGACGTTCTCGACCCTTTTGGCTTCGTATGCCTCCTGTCGAGGGGCACCCCCTCCCCTCGTGTATCTCTTCAAGTGCCCATCCTTGATGAGTATCTCGATTGCGTCCTTTAGATGGACGCAATCCTCTGTGACATGCCCGTGGCATCGGTAGAAGCGGAAATATTTGGATTTGTCCATGTTGGCCTTAGGGGTGTCATTTTGGGAAAACTGACACCTCCTCGGACGAACTCCAAGTTGGCACACTCAGCCAGGATGCACTCACGGGATGCGACGAGGGTCATGTACTCGGTGAAGCGGCCTGCGGGGCCCTTCTGCTTTCGGGGCTCTCGGGGGCGATCATCTTGTCATCGATCTCCCCCTCGCCGGGTGGCCGGTGCTCCTTCCTCCCGTGCTCCTCGGGGGCTTCACGGTTACGTGAGTCTCGGGATGTATTAGCAGCCTCGATCTCCTCGTACTGGATGTAGTAGCAGGCTTTCTCGAGGAAGCCTCGCAGGGTGGTCAGTCGGTGGATCTCCACGGCCTCGTAGAATTTGGAGCCACGACACAAGCCTTGCTCCATGAGATAACGCTTCATATCGTCTGAAGTTGTCACCTGAACTGCCTCCCTCGTGAATCTCTCGATGTAGTTCTTGAGAGGTTCGTCTGGGGCTTGGATGATCGCGCCCAGGGCGGCCTCCGTCTTCGGATGGCGTCAAAACGCGTGATGGACTCGGGCTCCAGGCTTTTGTACCAAGCCATGGCTCCCTTCTTCAGCGTCGTCGGGAAAAGCCTGCACTTGATGGCCCATCGGACATTCCGATAATCGAGCATGACCTTAATATCTTCTAGATGGTCATCAGGGTCCGAGGTGCCGTCGTAGGTGGAGAGTGCAAGAGGTTTCTCCATCCCGTGGGGGATGGGGGTTGCTATGATTTCCCACGAAAGGGGGGGGGGGGGTGGTCCTGTAGTCGTCCTCGTCACTGCGGACAAGGGAGCGTGAGGGCGAAGGATTGTGTCGAGGGGCTTGATTACGCCCCTTCGACCTCTTGCCTGTGGCTTCCGGCCTGTTCCTTCTAGGGGCCGGGGAATGCCTCTCCTTCCAGGGAGGTGATCATTTGCGCTTCTTGGAGGCCACAGGTTGAGGCCTCTCCAGCTCTGGCCGGAGCCCCTATTGACGGGGAGAGGGGCTCCAGGAATCCTCGCGAAGATTTCTCTGCGGGGGAAAGCGAGATGAGGTATCCTGCTCTAGCATCCCGATGCGCTCGTTCTGCTGGAACAACATCAGATTGGTTTGGTTGATGGTTGTAAAGAGGGTAGTCATCATTAGGTCCGCTCCAGTTGGCGTGGGGACGGGCTGCAAAACAGTCAGGCTTCTTTCTCGAGGTGTGACATGATGTGCCGCATCCTCGGACGAAGGGGAGACAGTTCGGCCGTCCCTCACGTCACCCTCACGGACGTGTGAGGGCCCAGCCTGGTCGTCGCCGTTGGTGAGTGGGGCGAAAGCGGAATTATGGACAACATCATCGTGACGTGGGCTAGTCATGATCTCGGAGGTTGAAGTTGAAAGCTTTGGTTCTTCTACTCGGAGGAACGGGGAAGCTTTAGTTTCCCATAGACGGCGTCACTAATCTTACCCGATCAGAAGAGATTGCCGATCGCCACGCGTCACTGATCTGGAAGTTGCTCAACGAAAGTAGGGAGAAAGAGGGGGTGTACCTGTAAGAAACTCTGATAATTAAGTGAGTAAAGGACCAGTGTGGGAGAAAATACAGAAGTTAGGTGTCGAGAATGAATACCTGACCCTCTAGTGAAAGAGGGTATTTATAGTGAGACCCCAACGCAGGGCCAACAGTCACTTGCATTGGGCCAAATTGCCAAGCCCAACCCAAGTAACTGTTATGGCTTACGTGGCATAGTGAAGATCAGCACGTGGTCTTCACCCTAGATCAACTGTCCCCTGATCTCTGGAAGACGTGTTGTTTTTTCTTGACGGGGAAAGATGTCTACCCGGTGTGTCTAGAACCGTGTCCGACACTGGAAGATTTAGGCCTTATTGAGCTTTCCCCAAATAGCGTTGGGCTGGGACTGCCCGACGGATGGGCAGATCTAGCCCACTCCAGAACATATAGAAAACATATTGTTCTGGTACTCATGATAATATTTGATATAAAATTAATAGTCGTTATAATTTAAGTTAACAAAAGTTTTAGGGAATTTAAGTTAATGTTAAGGTTTTAATAACCCTAAACAAGATCAGACATAATCTAAGTTTATGCCTTTTAAAAATATATTTATTAGTCTTGTTTTCATTCCATCACATTGGCTACTGATTTCAAAATATATTTATGGTATTAATTAATTATTTGTGTTTTATTAATTAATTATTAAAATATATATTATTTTATTACTTCCACTTCAATACTTGATAATTTGAGTTAAAATATTATAGTAAAAATTGAAACAATAAATAATTAAAAAAGTGGGTACAAATTTAAACTATATTTCAATCTTTTCATTGGAATTTATTAATGTTTTTATGATAAAAAAATCCAAAATGATATATTATTAAAAGAATATTTTTTAAAAATAGAGTGTAAATAATTACTCGAGTAACAATCAAAACAAATAAATAGAATTACTAATTTTTTTTTGTATAGTGGTTGAAATTCAAAAAAAAATTGGGTAATAGAAAGGGCCGAAGGCCCAAAGAAACAAACAGATTACAAAAAAAAAATTCTCAAGGAAGGATCCCCTTCTATATCCTCTAGTAAAAGATTCTCCACATAATTTGTAGCAGACGAGAACTTAATTAACTCTCTGTCTAATCTACATCCAACTTTAGCTAGGCCATCCGCACATCTGTTTGACTTTTTGAAAAATGCGTGTCACTGAGGCAAACTCAAACCTACTTAGAAGTCTCCCTATCTTCCTAAGCATTTCAATTTATTTGATTCTCCGGGTCTTTCCATGATTGATATCCATCACTAACTCGGTTGAATCAATATTCACTTTCATTTTCTTGATTTCCAGGTCTAATGCTAAGATCAATCCTTCATACACCCCTTATAATTCTAGCATGTAACTACTACCAACACCCAACTTTTTCGTGAAACCTCCCAACCAACCACCATGTGTATCTCTAATTAAACTTTTTCGTATAATGGTTAGAATTCAACTTTTTTTTGGGTAATGGAGAGGGCTGAAGGCCCAAAGAAACAAACAAATTACAAAAAGACTTCCCTCGAGGATGGATCCCCCTCTATATCCTCTAGTAAAAGATTCTCCACATAATTTGGAGCAGACGAGAATTTAATTAACTCCCTGTCTAATCTACATCCAGCTTTAGCCAGGGCATTCGCACACCTGTTTGACTTTCTAAAAATGTGCGTCACTGAGGCAAACTCAAACCTACTCAGAAGTCTCCCTATCTTTCTAAGCATTTCAATACTTTCAATTCTCCGGGTCTTCCCATGATTGATATCTATCACTAACTCAGTTGAATCAATATTCACTTCCATTTTCTTGATTTCAAGGTATAATGCTAAGATCAATCCTTCGTACACCCCTTCTAATTTCGGCATGTAACTACTACCAACACCCAACTTTTTCGCGGAACCTCCCAACCAACCACGATATGCGTCTCTAATTACCCCCCCCCCCACACACACACATCTAGAAGCAACACCTTCCATGAACGTACCATCCGCATTTAATTTCACCATACTCGGTTTGGGAGGAACTCATTTAACAAGCAACACCTCCTTATTCTGACCCTTTACCTTCTTATCCATTAACATCGCTTGATCACACTCATTCATCTTCTTCTCAATAATCAACTTGGTAGGTTAGAATTCGACTTTTAAATATGAATAAGTGGAATTTTTGTATTCATTAGTCGTTATTACAAGTAACGACGAAGTTGATGTATATTTAATTGATGGGTTATTTAATAAAATCATCTAATTATTTTCTTATAAAGTAATGTTAAGGACATTATTTTTAATATTCTCTTTAGGCTTTGTTTGGATTGATGGAATCGAATAGAGCGGGGCGGAATAAGATGGAATCGAATGATATTTCATTGTTTGGATCATTTAAAATTTGATGGAGCGAAGCGGAATAGTGGTATGAATTTAATTTCATTTCGTCACTTACCACCATATTTCTTCCCCTTCAATTTGGGAAGAATCAACAACGTGCTTTATTCCATTCTAAAATTTCCAAACAATGGAATGAGACATTCATTCTGCTCCATTCCATTCTGCTCCGTCCCATTTCGTTTCACTTCATCCCGCTTCACTCATTTTATGATATCCAAACATAGCCTTATCATTCCTTTTTATTTCTTTTTTATTAGATGAAACACATGTTGATCCTCATTTTAGCATTTCACTTTTAGAAATAAGTGGACATAAACTGATGAGATTTTGTGATTCACCCAATTAAAAAGTTAGTGTTATAAAGAGTGTTAAAAATAATGTGTAACTAGCACTCCTCTTTTTCTATATGATGTTACTTAAATTGTATATTCTCTCTTCCTCCTAGTTGTCTTCTCTACCACTTGTTATACTTCCGCTTTTACTCGCTGTCAAATGGTTGAACTCGTCTGCAATGTGATAGGCTATTTTGCCTTATTGGCATCTCCATCAAAATTTCACTTTGCTTTCGTTATTAACAATGTGAAATATATCATTCTTGACACATTGGACAGTGACTCAAAGCCTCTACATTTCTTGTTCAATGGTCTTCAAGTTCAAGCACGTGTTCATAACATTCTTGATCACATTGTTCCTTTTACCAATGAGAAGGTTTAATAGACAGTCGTTGAAACCAATAACAACTCTGATATTTGGAATATGTTTGAGGAGGTCATCCTTCAATGGATATACGCCCCTGTATCACTAGATATTCTCAACTTCATCCTTGTGATTGATGACTCGATGAAAATTGTTGGAACAAAATTGCTTGTATGTTTCACGACAATAAATACTCGATGGTTCTCCAACACAAAAACCAAATCACTAACACAAATCTTAAAGAATTTTTATCTTCTAAAGCATATGTGATAGTCTCAAACTTATCATCGATCAATTAGTGAAGGTTGACTCTCTAGTCAACTTTGTTACTTGCATTCAACTACATGGCTTATTGTCGATGTTTGCAGTTGTGAAGTCATGATTGGAACTTGTGGAATCAAATATGCTAAAAATGAGTAGCCCATGAATATGGCTCATCACCGTAGGACTTTGTTTCAAAAACTTCAACCTCTTTTGATAAATTGATTACCCAATCATTCTCTTTGAAGCAACCGAAATCATCTCACTCATGTAAATAGTCAGTTGCTACACCTCCAACACCCATTATTCATGTCTCACCTCATATTCACATAGAAACCACGGATGAAAAAATGGTAATCAATCAAGCAAGCAAGATAATACATTTCCATTTACTGCTAGGGTAAATGGCAAGAGAATTTGAAGACCATGAAACGACCATAATAGGCAGGTTATGTTTGTGTTTAAAAATAAGAAATCAATATATATATATATATATATATATATATATATATATATATATATATATATATACATACACACACACACACACACATTTGTTATGCTCGTGAATAAAAAATAGATGTTTCAGCTTCGCAGAGGAAATTGAAATGATGAGAGATGAATAAATGTCGATTTTGAACGGTGTCTCTGATCTCCTTTACAGTGACGCGGGATGGATCTTCATGGTTAGCACTCTAACTCCTAAGTCAGTTCAAGACTCAAGATGAATAAAGTAAAATTGGAGATCAGAGATTTTGTGTCTTGTCATCATGTGTGAACTATTTTTATATTCTGAATTGGACCTTAGTCGATTAGGTCTTTGGAGTAGGTTGATTCAAGATGAATAAAGTAAAATTGGAGATTAGATATTGTGTGTCTTCTCATCATGTGTGAACTATTTTTATATTCTGAATTGGACCTTAGTCGATTGGGTATTTGGAGTAGGTTGTTTTTATCATGTTAATGATAAATTGAATTTGTTACAAATAAGTAATTGAGATGATGGGGTAAATAAGTCTTTGACATCAACTTTGGCATGGATGATATTTGGGGTCCTTGTTTTTTACCATTTCATGGAGTTTCAAGTTGAACGCTCGTCGCACTCTGAAGTGTCTCATTCGCTTGGGCGACATGCGAGGTCTTGGGTATCTATCTCTCCCCGAGGTTCTGGGGTACCTTGCCTTTCATTTTTCTGTTGATGCATGTTTTGGAGGTCAGCTACTTCAAAGAGTGTAACTTGAGGCCGACATTTAATTTTGGGCTCGTCGGTTGCTTCATCCAATGCTTTGGTGAGGTGTCCTGCTTGTCAGGGGTATGAGAGGTTCCTTAGGATGATAACTCTTTGATCCGAGCCTTTCCTTCAGAACTGCGTGGCCAACCGATGATCAAAGGGAGTTAACGATATTTAGGGTGCCATTGGGATTAGCTTGTTAGCTTATCCAATCCCTAGACAATATCTCCCCGAGGAATGTTGCCCATAAACATCTTCGTTTAGAACCCCTCCCTGGTGGAATCATTGTGTTCTCTCAAGAATCGATATTAGAGTCTGAACGCCTATATCCCTTAAATTATCTCCATGTGCCGACCTTTTGGAGAGGAGTGTACCAAGCAAAAAGGGAAACATCGTATTTGTTTAAAAGAAGGCCAATATATAGTTAGGAAATGCTTTGGCACTAATAGGAGGCGTTTTTATGTTGGATCCACTCCCAATATTAAATATGAACTTATGGTATCTTCTAACGCCGCCCTTGTAATCACCCCAACAACGGTGGGAAGTATATATGTGATCAAGTTGGACGGTGGATCACGAGACTTCTTATCGGCTTTCATATAAATTGTCTTCAGTCCTTGGTGCAACCCTAGATCTGAATCTGAAATCCTTTCTTATGTTATTTTATATACTTCTTGAGGAAATCGGAGATCTGGAGGTTACGGAAAATGTAGAAATCGGAGGCTGATTTGTTATTGATTTGGTATCCTAAAGAGGTTACGAAATGGTAATGATCTGGATCTAAATTGCAAGATTCCAGATCTCAAAATTCTGACTCTCTTCAATGGTGTTTGAGAAACGAACACGATTTTCATGGAAGCGTGTAAATTGGACATCGATTCCCACAGACGGCTCCATTATTCTGTTCGATAACCAGAAGTTGATGTTTCAGCTTCACGAAGGAACGAAAAATTATGAGAGATGAATAACTACCAATTTTGAATGGTAGCTTCGATCTCCTTTATGGTGGCGCATGGTGGATCTGTATGGTTAATACTCTAATGCTCAAACACATTCTAGATTAAAAATGAGTAAAGTAAAATTAGAGATCAGATATTGTGTATCTTCTCATCATGCATGTCATATTTTAAATTTTACTCTGCATTTTTTCATCTACATCAGCATGGCATGATCATTTTATTTGATCATGCATTTCATCAGTCATAAACATCCATTAAGGTTTAGGTGAAAAGTTAGGAGTTCTGGAACTTTATGTGATCTTAATGGCATTCATTCATTCATCTATGGATCATCCATTCCATTACGTCAGTTTCAAAGGTCCAGAAGGATGACAGTCAAGAGTATTGTTGTCATATAAATCTTTATGAGATTCTAACTGTCATTTATGATTGAGATTAGAGGTAAAGAGTCTAAGAGTTTGACTACTTTGTATTAGATTCTCCATACATAGTTCCTCTGCATCCCTGTCTTTCATCAACATGCTTTTGGGTTGAAAGTCAGAAGTACAAGATTGACTTTTTTGACTTTAGGTGCCATCCCATTTGCATTGTTTTGACTTAAAATTTATCTGCATTATTTATCAACATGTATTTTAGTAAAAGTCAAAAGTAAAACCTTATCTTAAGTTTATGGTCAATGTATTTTTCATTCCACTTATTTTTTTTTCAATTTCAAGTTTTTTTTTGTTCTAATTTTAGTTCATTTTCAAAATCACTTATAAGCTACTTTCAAGCCAAGGTTCAAGTTGAAATTTCTAACCATTTTCAAGCCCATTTTTTTTAGCTTTTTAGCCAAGTTCATATCCAATTCACATTCAAGGTTATTCTTAAGCCATTTTTTTCAAGCCATTTTGTTAATTTACAAACCATGTTTCTCAAGTATTTTGTTAAAGCCAAGTTCAAGTTTCTAAACCATATTCAAGAGCCACATTACAAGCCATTTTGAGGCCAAGCCAAAGTCACATTTTTAAGCCATTGTTTTAAGCCATTTTGTGCATTTCACATGGGACCACACTTTCCTCAAATTCACAATATAAAACCAAATGCAATTCAACTTAAATGCACAATCACACTTCACATTTCATTCTAAATTGAATTCATATTTACAATTAACATTGCATTTCAAGTACAACCCAGTTACATTTCAGTTTACATTTCAACTAACATAAAACAAAAATGAATTTCACTCTCAACTAACACATATCCTAATTGAATTGAGAACTAATCTTAGCCTCTCTTAAACCTTTCACACAGATCATGATCTTAGGGCTCGCATTCATCAATCCCTAACTGCTTCAATTAATTTTCCCTCGAAATACCTCATATATAAACTCTTTCCTCTTCACTCATCAAGAAGAAGGAAAAACCCTAACGTTCCTCCCCATGCACTTCAGAGCTCCATTATGTTAGTTTATGTGTCGTCTCCAAAAGGGGTGTAAGTTAGATTTATTAGAATTTTCTCAATTTGAAGCGTTAGCACTGGTTTTGTTATTTTTCAGAAATGATATGAAAATAAATATGCTGAAAAATAGATGCAAAAAGTAAAGAACACAAAGATATATTTTGGTTCCCCTCACAATCTGAAAGACTCCAATCCCCTCACACCCCATGAGATATATCCACTATATCAGATCTTTGTACAAGTCTTTCACCAAGATCTATCCTACAATATTCTGATATAAGCAAAACAAATAATAAGAACAATCCCCTTATAATCTTTACAAAGTGCAACAAGAGAACAATTATCCCATATTCACTTTCTTACTTCCAACAGTCCTGGACAGCAAGAAAATTACAACAATGTAAATTTTTACAAGTGTTTGAATTTGGATAATAATATATATCAATTCCTAGAATTGATCTTCTCTATCAAGTAGTCAATTCACAATATGTAGTACAAGTGCTTAATGATTTATATAGTTGAAACTATTTGAGAATGTAATAAAATTGATGTGCAAAAGTTTTAACAAAAAGTTATATTAAGAACACTTGATTTTGAAAATGAGAGAATATAAGTTATGAATTGCTATAAAAGAGAGATAAGTTTGAATTCTGAAAAGTATGGTTTATATAATTCCTTAACACCTTTCTAAAAGTGTACAAATACATGAAAAGATGCCATGGTTCAAATATGCATTAAAAAATTCGTTTGCAACAGAATTTTCATAAAAAAGTGTCATTGATTTAGTGGTAATCAGTTACCTAAAGTAGGTAACCAATTACACATGATACATTTTCAAAAATTAAAGTATTTCTACATTTTGAGAAAATTGTGAAAAATGTGGTGGTTTTAGAGTGTTATTATGGCGGTTAGAAATGACATATTTACCAAAAACAAAATAGATAATTTAAAAATAATTTTAAAAAATTCATGAAAGGTTTAAGATGAATATGCATTGTTTTTATGAGCAATAAAGATATACATACTTGAATTGTAATGCATATTCAACCATCTTAATTCTTCCATTTATTTTCCAAAGCTTTTTGATAATTTGAACGCTCTACTCTTCAAGCTTTAACTCTTCTTTTTGTTGATGTGTTTGTCTTCACCAAAACTATTACCTAGAAAAAAAAGAACTCTTCTTTACATTCTCCCCCTTTTTGACGATGACAAACCATTCTTTAAAATTTAACTTGTTCATCAATGAGTCGCTTCAATATGTGACTTTTCCAAATGTCGAGTAGCAACTAGAATCTCCCATATCTTGTATATCTCCCCATTTCTTTGGTAATTCAAGGCTTTCTCTCCTTAAAGAATTATAAACAAGATCAAATACAATACCTACTATTTCTCCCCCTTTTAACATCATCAAAAAGAAGACAAAGTAGAATAAAGCATAAAACAATGTGATAACATAGGAAGGATATATTGTTATAATTGAAAATTAATAGCATAAAATTAGACACTTATCTCCTTCATAAGAATTTGATGTCAAATTTGATATCAATATTGATGCTTCTTCAAAATATCTTTTTAATCAAAGAAACTTTTAGAACTACTATATTGTACGGTATTGTGTCTTGAACGGTCAATCTTGATTTGACAATTCTTACATATGACCTTCAAGTACCTACAAAATAAATAGTTTCATCTCATGTCCTTCATCACTTGAATTATGTGATACCATCAATGCCTTACATGCATAATCTTCATCTGATGATAAACTTATTTCATTGTCATCCCATGTAACATATGTTATCTTTTCCTTTTTGTGATTTTTGAAATTTTATTTCTTTTCAAGTGTCGGGCATTCTTTCTTGACATGTCCCTTTTTTCCATATTCAAAACATGTAACTCTCCTTGTTGATGATTCTTTGTGAATGATCTCCTTTTACCTTTCTTTTCTCAAGAACTTTTCAAACTTTTTAATAAGATCATCATTGTCATCACTGGATTTCTCTTCTTGATTGCTATCATGAAATTTAACTTTTGTCTTTAATATAATATCGTTTGAATCTTTTACTTGTACTTCATGTTGCTCGAATCATTCAAGTTTTATTTCATGTTCTTGAAGTTTTCCGAACAAGGAAGCAGACATCATGGTAGAAAGAATCTTTTTTTCTGATATTGTTGTCACCTTTGATTGTCATTCCCTGGTTAAAGACCTAAGAACTTTGAGATTTAATTCATCATTAATAAAAGTCTAACCAAGAGCAATTAGGTGATTAGTTAAGTGAATAAATCTCTTTTGTAGATCAAGGATTGATTCTCTGGGCTGCATTCTGAACATTTCATATTCTTACTCAAGGTATTCAATCTTGACCTTTTAACTTCAGCGGTTCCTTCATGAGTTTCCACTAAGGTATCCCAAATTTCTTTTGCCAATTTACGTCGAGATATACGGAGAAATTCATTCATGCTAAGAGCGTTTTAAAGAATGTTAATTGCTTTCTTGTCATAGAGCATTGTATTCTTATCATCTTCATTCCATGAATTTTTACTCTTTTTTGTCTCAATGCCATTGACAACACTAGTAGGAACAAATGGACCTTTTTGTACAACATCCCAAATATATTCTCCTTGTGCTTCTAGATGTGCCTTCATATGAATTTTCCAAAAATCAAAGTATTCACGACAGAACAGTCGAAGCTTGTTATTGCTACCACCGTCTCTAATAACTAGATTTGCGAAAGCTATTATGAATCTTTTAGAAATAAGTTACCTATAATCTGCTCTGATACCAATTGTTAGTTTATGTGTGATCTCTAAGAGGGGTGTGAATTATATTTATTGGTAAAAAGTAAAGGACACAAAGATATATCTGTCACTACTGCCAAAATAGGTGCCGGCAATGACAGAAGAGTCGCCACCTGTCGTTATTTATCCCATACGAAGGGAAAGGAAACGAATGGGAGAAACCTAAAGAAAAGGGTAAGACAGATCGTCGCAACCATGTCCTGGGTTCGGGAGTCGGTTACGCAAGGGAAATGTATTAGCACCCCTCACGTCCGTTGTACTCGACGAGATCCACGCTTGATTGTTTGTCTCGAAGGGTTGTTAACTATCTACCTATCAAGGATGGTCTGAAACAGAAAAGAAAAATGACTCGGCAAAGCATCGCGCTCTATGCCTACGTATTCTCGTCAGAGAAATCAGAGTCAACGTAGTTCGGCTAACTACGGGTTACGGGGGAAGGTTGCTCCCCAAGATATCGCATCTTGTGCCTACGTATTCTCGTCAGAGAAATCAGAGCGAACATAGTTCGGGATAAAACGGAACACAGGTTTGTTCTATTGTTTTTACCCGAGTAAAGTTAAACAACGGTTCCAGCAGTTAGGGACAATGCCCGTTTGCGGTAGAACCGAGGCTTAACAACACTCTTTTCATCAGAAAAAGTTTCCTTTGAGTTACGGGCCCACTGGGCAAAAAGAGGTTTGAACGTCTGTTTTTGTCTTTTACGGAAGAAGTGTCGTTTATAAGTGTTTGCAATTCGTATCGCACTAGAGACTAGGACCTAGGAGTGAATGCATCGCATGTCACCCAAATGGTACCATACTAAACATCCTAATCATTGGAAGGAAACCCTCCAACAACCATTTCCCAGATAGCTTAAGGCTCGTAGCGTACGATTCGAATCTGCCTTTATTACGTTTTTTACTGGTGTTTGAAGATGAGAGAGAGAGGAACTCTACAGGGGAAACTATCAAGCATCCTACTGTTGTCATACAAGGATTCATCCTATGATTGAGGTTTGAAGAGGGATCTACCCTAATGTTATCATGCCTGGATTCGATCCTAAAGTCTATCACAGTTATCCTATCAAGGAGACTGGAAATCCTAAGGGAACATGCAAGAAAGGTATCAACCAACAGCAAAAGAGTCATTAAACAGTAAAGCTATCAAGCTAAAACAAACAAATGCATATGATGCAGCAGTACAAGCAGAAGGAAATAGTGTGGGACATCAGCCGCCACAAGCGCATCTCGACCTTTAATGCAATCATGCACCTAAACAAGAGTATCAACTCATGAGACTACTCTAATGCATCACAGCAACAGGTACCAAATCATGCTATCAAGCAATCAAATAATGCAATCATGCACCTAACAAATGAGTATCTACTCATGCAACTTAATCTAATGCATCAACAATCAGATAAGCAAACCAATACAATCATGTAAGAGAGCTAATCAAGAGGAGGAAATAGCAAAGTGAATGTCAATTCACTAAGCTCAATGTGCATCAACACAAGAGTCCACTGAGGCTCACACTACTTGAGGAATGTGTCGCTACTGCGAAAATCGGCGCCGGCTGACAAAAGAGTCGCCACCGTGCGTTATTTATCCCAACGGAGGGAAAGGAAACGCTCGAAGTAAACCTCGCAAAGACGGGAAAGGTATGGTCATCGCAACCAAAACCTGGATTCGGGAGTCGGTTACGCAAGGGGAAGGTATTAGCACCCCTCACGTCCGTCGTACTCGACGGGATCCACGCTTGTTTTCGGGTATGGATTGTTATTCTATCTACTCTACAGGACTGGGGTTAAAAGAAAAGAAAATGACTCGGCAAAGCATCGCACTTTATGCCTACGTATTCCCTTCTGGAACGAGAAATCAGAGTCAACGTAGTTCGCCTACCTACGGGAAAGGAGGGGAAGGTTGCTCGCTAAGATATCGCATCCTATGCCTACGTACTTTCATACAGCATGAAAGATCAGAGCAAACGTAGTTCGGGCCACGTACGACACAAGTCTGTCTTGATTGTTTTTATTCCTTCTGAAAAAGGGTTTTTCTGATTAACAGTCCAAGCGGACAAAATGACGTTTTGATGAGTTCACATTCTTTTACGGAAGAAGTGTCTTTTATTGGGTTTGAAATCTTTATTGTGTTTTTCTGTTTGTTTTGAGAAAGAAGAGACAGAACTCTAGCCTACGGTTGCGAAGGGAATCAAACTAACCTAGTGTTATCATGCATGGGTTAAGACCTAATGTCTATCATGCTCCTCTCTTGCACAGAGAGAAACAGAGATCCTAAGGGAATAGACGGAAACAGAAACAATAACATATATACAATAAAGTGGTAAAATGCATGGATGCAGCAATACAAGCGAGGCAAGGGAGTCCCACTCAACCTCGAACCTAGAAAACAATAGGCAAAAGTGAACAAGATTCACTCTCAACCTAACAGGTTAAACAGCAAACAATACAGTCAGGGAAAACCAATCAATACATCAGAAAACTAAACAGCAAAAAGGGGAAACAGCCGCAGCAGCTCTGCATCAACATCTGTCTTCAAGTCATCTCCAAACAGCTACAAGCTTCAAGCAATGCATCAATCTCCATCTCCTCAGCCTTCAAGCAAGGTCTTTGTCATCAGTCTTCAATCTGCACTGGCTTTTCTTCAAGTCCTAATCTCCAAGCTGAGGAATCAATCACAAGAGTGAACTGGGTGTTAAGCAATTAGTTGACCACCAAAGGTGGCAAACAGACTGCTAACAACACATAGAATATTTCTCTCAAGAGTTCTATCTCTTAGACACTATCACCAAGCCTTCCAAAGGAAGGGGGTGAGTATCTTGGAGAGACTCTGCATCACAGAGAGGGATGGAGGCAATCAAGACCTTCCATGTTTGTGAATCAAGTTTTCTACCCTAGAGCTTTGCCTAGCTCCTAAATCCTATACTCCTCAACAGCTGCCAGCAAAGGATACTCCTCATCAACTCTGGAAGTTGGTCTTCATTATTTAATCTTCAAATGGGCTTCATCAACACAAGTCTTCAGCTCTCCCAATCCCCAAGCAAACCCAATACCCCACACAGACAAAAGAATAACCCTAGAGAGGGCACACCACACAGTCAAACAAATACAGACAATATACTAATAGCAGTAGCTGAATAGGGGAAACCTAGTAATTTCTAAGGGATCTAATATCTACCCATAATCCCTATAGTCCCATACCCCAAAGATTCAATCTACAACTCCTAAGGGAAATGATTTAATTCTCCTATGTTATCTCCTAAACCCTAGTTTTGATCATGTTATTCACACCTAAACAAAACACCTAAAAATTAAGCCTAAAATGGTGAATTAAATTTTATCTACAAGCTAGCATTCTATACTAATCAACCTAAAAAGAATGGATTAAAAATATTAAAGCATCTAATCAAACTAAAATTAACCATTCATGCATTAAACTACACATTATTTAATCCTATTAAAAAGAAAAATATGCTAAAAATATAAAAATAAAATGAAATTGGAATTTTTTGTATGATAATTTTCTTGACAAAAATATGAATAATATGCAAAAAGAACCAATTAAAATCATGCATTTTTCTATTTTTTATGATTTTCCAAAGAATTAAAATTTTTGAAAGAAATTAAAATGAAATTGAATGGATGAGGGTGCAGAAATTAATTAAAATCAGTTAAAAGAATCAAATGGGCCCAGACTGGGGGGCGCGCATAGCAAGCGCGTCTGGGCCCAGTCAAACAGAAAACATGACAAAAAATTAAAAAAATGGAAACGGTGTATATAGCAAGATATTCAGTTAGAATTGAATTGGGCCTGGCAATTGGGGGTGGCATTAGCAAGAGATTACAAAGCCCATCCTGAAAACATTAATGAAACGGTGCGTATTGTCCTTGGAATTTCCCTCCGTTTTGAACTTTAAACCACAGCCATTGGATCCAGAACCAAGTCAAGGTCAAAATCATAATCGTGTGGCCCAAAGGTCGTCTTCAACCTTAGAAACCCTAGGGTTTCTGAAACTTCATCACCATGCACGAGTTTTGCCAGTTCTCTGTTCTCCCTTGCCTCTCCATGAAATCACACGATTCAAAGAGCAAAGTTGCTCTAATTTCTTCCCTCTACACAGCCATATCATTAGCTCCTTCTAAAACTCGCTCAAGAAACAAACCCGATAGGTTGAACATGCTGACTCCACCATTATCACCTGTGAGCAACCACTTCAATTCTTTCCAACTCTTATCCTAACCTAATCTATACTTCACACTGATCATTTTAAGCCATATATGCAAGATTATAGTGCAATATCCTTGATGTTATAAGCTCTAACAGTTTTGGTACACCATTGATAACCTCCATGAAACTTCTCCAAACTTTGTGAAACCCATCATCTAACCTATCCTAACAGTTCTATACTAACAAATCACTATGATTCTAACTAAAACAGTCAATTCGAAGAGAAAACTTACCTGGTACAAATGATGAAAATAGCTATGGAATTCTCTTGATCCAATGCTTTCAATGCTCTGAACTTGATCCACACACTCAGTTCCTTGTTCTGTATGCAAAAATTCTGGCTCAAACCTCTTGGATCTTGTAATTGCAAAGTTCTTGCTTCTTGGATGATTAACTTGAACAGCACGAGTTCTTCTCCAATTCTACCAAATTCTGATGAAAATATGATTTATGAAAGATGTTGATGATGATCAAATCAAGAAAAATGGAAATTGATAGAGATTTTGTGGAGTTTGAGATGCTTTTGCAAATTGGAGGAAAGATGTGAAACTTGGTATCATGCACAAAATGAATCACCAACCATGGCATGAAGCTATTCAATTCAATATATAGATGTCATTGGAAAGTCCTAGAACCTTGGAGAAACTTCCCATGCACACTTTCCCTTGGATTTGGATTATGTAACTTCATTTGTAAGTAACCAAGCATAACTTTCAATTCTTGAACCAAACTCAAAATTCTACTTTTGCCAATGTTCTTAAAACATTTTTTCCAATCAAAATGACCTATAATTTCACCCCATTTGGTCAAAATATGAAAAATCTCCATTTTAGGTAATTTTTTATTCATTAAATCCACCAATTTTGAAACCTTGAGCTATGAGTCTTTACAATATTCCATGGTCAATTTTCTAGACTCAAAATGTCATTTGGAGCAAGTTTGATGTTGTGAAGTTTTTCATTTGAAGCTTCCTTGTATGAGTTTTGGGCATAGGCTTGAAATGACCTGTAATTCTCAGATGACCAAAATACCCTTTGCTTGCCAAGACCATAAGTAGAGTTCCACAAATCATATGAAGGCATACCATACCATTATAGAAAGCTAAGAAAATTAGTAACAACTCTTATGGTGACCAGAAATTCATTTGAAATCTCCTTGAGGGGTAAAAGTTGCTTGGAAGACAAGTAACTTTCACAGACAAAATTTCAGATACCTCAGATGACCTGTAACTTGCAAGGACCATAACTTGAGTTCTATAAATCTCCTTGGTGTCTTCCACCACTCAAATTAAAGGTCTTGAGATCCTCTACAAGTTTCATGTTGACCAAGGATCCATTTGAAGCTTTCATTTTGACTTATCTTGCTTGGAAGTTTGACCTAAACTAGGGGATTTTACACAGAAACCCTAATTTAGAAACTCCTCTTCTCCTTGATTTATCTTGATTTCTTCTTAGCATATCACCATACCCTTCTCTATATGTCAAATGATGAACCCCACATCTCTCCAATAGACCTTAATGCCTTTCAATCAGTCAATTGACCTAGGGTTGACCTAGAGTTGACCCCAGATGAAACCCTAGTTGACTGTCTTCAACTGCAACTCTTGTGATCATATCAATGACTTGCCTGCTTCTCCAAATGACTTTATAAGTCTTCCATGATGTCTCCATACTCTCCATGCTCAATCCACAGCTCACACTTCTTTGATGACCTTCAGATACCCTCAGATAGGAGATAGATGCACTGCTTGATCCACTGACTTCTTTAGCTTTCCAATTCTTTCTGATGACTCGGATATGCTTGAATTTGAATAATAACCTCTTGATAGGCTCATAGAGATGATAATAGTACTTGGTCCTTTGTTGGATGACTTGTTATGCTATGCTATGCAGATGATGAACTATGTACATGCTCTAGTATGCAAATGCTAATGCAATTGAAACATAAACCAAGTGAATTAGGTTGAGCAAATTTTAGGGTGCAACAGCTGCCCCTATTCAAGCGACTTGGACCCGATTGGGTGAAGAGCGAACAACCTTCAGACAATCGAGGTACGAGACGGTTGAATACTAATAAATCCCGGAAATTTGCCAACTACAAAAATAAACTGTACAAAAGTAAACAACACCACTGCTTGGGAAAAACACTCCAAAGAACCGAATCTTGGTTATTACAGCAACAACCACCCAATCATCTGATAAAACCACGGACCTTGACCGACCACCTCTGTTGGGGTGACTTGGAAATGTCGGAACCTGAGTGTTCAACGAGCACAAAATTTGAATCTTTCTACGCAATTTGCCGGAGTCTGAGCCCTCAACGCAATAACAGGATCACACCAAAAAATGAATATCTATCGGAGTCGAGATGCTCAACGTAATAACTGGGACCAAAATTCTTGATAAACTATAGGAGCCCGGATACTTAACGTAAACAACAATCGGAGCCACAAACTCAACGAACAACCATTATCGGAGTCGGAACACTCAACTAACAAACATCATTAATTATCGGAGTCGGAACACTCAACGAACAACCAGAGCCAACACGCTCAACGTCGCCTCTATCGGAGCCAGCAAACTCAACGAACAACCGTTAATCATCGGAATCAGAACACTCAACGAACAAACATCGGAGCCGGAAAACTCAACGAACAACCATCATCGGAGTCGGAGAACTCAACGAACAAACATCATCAATTATCGGAGTCGGAACACTCAACGAACAAACATCATCAATTATCGGAGTCGGAACACTCAACGAACAAACATCGGAGCCGGAAAACTCAACGACAACCGGAGTCAGCACGCTCAACGTCACATCTATCGGAGTCAGCAAACTCAACGAACAACCGTCGATCATCGGAGTCAGAACACTCAACGAACAAACATCGGAGCCGGAAAACTCAACGAACAACCATCATCAATTATCGGAGTCGGAACACTCAACGAACAAACATCATCAATTATCGGAGTCGGAACACTCAACGAACAAACATCAGAGCCGGAAAACTCAACGAACAACCGGAGCCAGCACGCTCAACGTCACATCTATCGGAGCCAGCAAACTCAACGAACAACCGTCGATCATCGGAGTCAGAACACTCAACGAACAAACACCGGAGCCGGAAAACTCAACGAACAACCATCATCGGATTTGGGGAACTCAACGAACAAACATCATCAATTATCGGAGTCGGAACACTCAACGAACAAACATCGGAGTCGGAGAACTCAACGAACAAACATCATCAATTATCGGAGTCGGAACACTCAACGAACAACCATCATCGGAGTCGGATAAAACTCAACGAACAAACATCATCAATTATCGGAGTCGGAACACTCAACGAACAAACATCATCAATTATCGGAGTCGGAACACTCAACGAACAACCATCATCGGAGTCGGAGAACTCAACGAACAAACATCATCAATTATCAGAGCCGGAAAACTCAACGAACAACCGGAGCCAGCACGCTCAACGTCACATCTATCGGAGCCAGCAAACTCAACGAACAACCGGATCCAGCACGCTCAACGTCACATCTATCGGAGCCAGCAAACTCAACGAACAACCGGAGCCAGCACGCTCAACGTCACATCTATCGGAGCCAGCAAACTCAACGAAACAACCGGAGCCAACACGCTTAACGTCACATCTATCGGAGCCAGCAAACTCAACGAAACAACCGGAGCCAGCACGCTCAACGTCACATCTATCGGAGCCAGCAAACTCAACGAACAACCATATCGTAGCATAGTCTACTGGGGATACTCTGGAAAATAACCGCCCAACACCTGTATCGATACCAAGTGACCACTTCTGAAATTTGATTTTATGAAAGCCACGTGCCAATGCACAACAAACTTGAAGAAAACATTCCGCTAACCGGGTACAACAACGCCTCAATTGGCAACTCTGTGAGGGATATAATAAACTGAACTATATCACACGTCTCCTGGCGAGACCTCGATTGTCTAGTAATATCTGAGCTTTAGAACTCCATACTCTTATTGAGAACCACACCTGAAAGCAAAAGGTCAACCAACCTGATCGATGCTTCAAAATGCATATGTTTGGCAATGGCGTAATGCTCCATACAGTATGGAAATGCTACGCATTTTTTTTTTGTAGATGCAAATATGGCACTATATGCCGATGCAAATATGACACTATATGCCGATGCAAATGCAGGCTCGAGCTGCTGGGAAAAGCTCTGACGAGCTTGCTTCATCAATTCTGCTGTTGAGGACAAACACCACCATGCCGGGAAATGGACGGGTATCACAAAGTATTCCGGCAAAATAAATGCCCGGACATACAAACAACTCTGCTGGGGAGAGCTTTAACCTTTGATTTCCAATGGGAGGAAAGAACCACACTTGCTGGGAAGAGAGAACTCCGCTGGGGGGAAACGACTCTCTTGGGGAGACTATAACTGACTCCGCTGGGGGAGAATAAACAACCCTACTGGGCAGGGTAGACTGTCTGAGTACAGCTCACAAGTTGGAAATGTTATTCTTCTGAGGCTAAACCACTCTGCTTGAGATAAGGGAATCCTTTTGGGGGACACCACATCGTCTGAATACAGCCTTCGATCTAGGATTCGTCAATTCTGCCGAGGATGAATGACTCTGCGCGGGAAAAGAGGAAAACCATCTTTCTGAGCCAATCTTGACTTGGTCAAACATCTCGAACGCCCTCTCGACTAGGGATTGCATCTGCGCTAACTTAATCTCTGGAGAGTACCACCTCCGCGGGGGGATATTAATCTGCTGGAGACATCTCTATAAAGATACTCTTCTGGGGCATTAGTCTTTCCTTCAACAAAGGGTAGCACCATCTCAACTTCGGGGACCACGACCTGCATGGGGATTCGCGTCACTTGTAAGCAAATCTTTTTGTCAGGCCCCTCTGGCTGGGCTATGATTTTCTGATTGTCCGCTTTCTCGGAATTTTGCTTCGGGGATACTAACATGCCCCAGTCTGGATTCTAAAATACTTCTTCGAAAGGAACCCTAGTCATGACATTATCTTGAAATAGCTTGGCGCTGAATCTGCAACAATTTTGAAATAGACCCTACAGTCTTTGTATCCTGACGGCCAGACATGGACTGCTTCTACATTTTCGACCCTCGAAGAGGTGCTCCGTCAAAAATAGCTTTCGTGCTCTTAGGGTGACCTGCCCCGGTCTCGCAATAATCTTTTGTCTCTGATTGACGGATTCGTGGAACAATGCCCGTAGCTACGAGAGATTTGCCAAATCTTGACCTGACTGCCCCAGATTTACTGTTTCTAGGATGACTGACCCTATCGGAATCAATCAGTATAGCTTGCCCCAGTTCACGAAACATTTGGGCATTCTGCATTTTATCTTGATCAGACCTTCCACTGTAGGAATCTTTCCTGTTGACATGCGCTTACTCGCAAGTAACACAGGTTGTTCTGCATAAAAGATATATTAAACGCAATGCATATGACAGTTTCAAAATCCAAGTCTGTTCACCGAAAAAATTTGTGACATATAATGAATCAATTATCAAAATGTCAATATGAAAGCTGGTAAGAGGAACCCTTTTAGGAGTCAGTTCCGATGCGATCTTTACCGACGTATGCCCTCGGACTAAACCTGTTTCAATTAGGACTTTTTCGGGTTGTAACGTGGTCAGGTTCACGGTTTTGAAAGAAAAGGATAAAGACTCAAAGTCTAATTTTAACCCACTCATTCGCCTTGATGTTCTCCGATCCTACGTTCAGCTGATTCGACCTTAGCGCTCACCTCTGGGAGGTTGAAATATAGGAGTGAGAGTTCGAGAAACTATGCGCTTTTGGAGTGATAGCCACTCACTTTTCGTCTTTGACACTCGGGGTCACACGACTCATATTTCGTTTGAGGACTTTTCTTTTGTAATCCTTTTCATTTTTTATTTTCTTTCCCTAACTTTTGCCTGGACTTACTCTTTTGAGTTTCTTTTGATTTTCCAGTCCAGCGGGATGCCCCTATTTTTGCCTAAGTAATTTGTTTTCAAGTTTTGACTTAGCGGGCTTTTGATTCTTTTCGCTTTTCGTTTTTTTCGAACAAGTCGTGTGACACTGGTTTGTCTGACTTTTTGTGGAATAATGTGACTGTTTCACTCTCCATTTAACCCTTGTGGTTTTCTAGGAACGACCTCTAGAGGTGTGATTGATCCTTGTACGGACACTCCTTTCACGATTCGAACGCTTGGTCAAACTAACTGACACCTACCCTGCCCCGGGTTAAGATTTAGGGTTTTTCATTTTCAAAAAAGAAACTCCTACTACTGGGCTCAAAAGGGGTTATCAAGGGATTATCTTCCTTATATCTCCGGTGTTTATGGATTGAAACAATGCCTGTACCTCCTCAACAAGTTTTTATCCAAAAGCATACAATCGGAAGATTATTCGTCATCTGTTTTTGTCATCCTCCCTGGATTCCTGCTAAAACAAGCATTAAGCATTAAGAAAGCAAAGAGTGAACACGACTGGATTAATTCAAAACATGCATATTCATTTCGTTTATCAATATCAATTGAAAAACAACAAGTTTTAGAAGCGAAATTTGCAATTAAACAGAAAAGAAACTACAGATGCGAAGACATGAACAAGATAACATGAAAAATGTCGGTGTCTTAGAACTGGGCTTCTTGCACTTTGATTTATTATTGAGTCAACCATCCTTTGAACAATTGTGAGAGGTAGCCTGCTGCTGTCTTGACCTGTCTCTCAATGGCCCGACCAATCTAAGGAACCCTTTTTCGTCAGTTAGACTCCGGCTTGTCCGCGGTTTTGAGCCACATTGGGGACATCATTCAGAAGCGAATAACCCCGCTGTCGATTAAATCTTGAGCTTGATTGCTCCAGTCTTTAAGCTTTGACTCTTCTTTTTGTTGATGTGTTTGTCTTCATCAAAACTATAACCTAGGACAAGTAGAACTCTTCATCACATTCTCCCCCTTTTTGATGATGACTATCCATTCTTTAAAATTTAACTTGTTCATCAATGAGTTGCTTCAATATGTGACTTTTTGAAATGTCAAGTAGCAACTAGAATCTCCCCATATCTTGTATATCTCCTCCTTTCTTTTACAATTCAAGGCTTTCTCTTCTGAAATAATTATAAACAAGAATAAATACAATACATACTATTTCTTCCCCTTTTGACATCATTAAAAAGAAGACAAAGTGGAATAAATATAAAGCAATGTGATAACATAGGAAGGATATATTGTTATAATTGAAAATTAATAGCATAAAATTAGACACTTTTTTCCTTTATAATAATTTGATGTCAAAGTTGATATCAATGTTGATGCTTCTTCAAAAGATCTTTTTAATGAAAGAAATTTTTAGAACTACCATATTATATGATCTTGTGTCTTGAAGGATCAATCTTGATTTGACAATTCTAGCATATGACCTTCAAGTGCCTACAAAAAAATTAGTTCCATCTCATGTTCTTCATCACTTGAATGATGTGAGGCCGTAAATGCCTTGCATGCATGATCTTCATCTGATGATGAACTTATTTCATTGTCATCCCATGCTACATATGTTTTCTTTTTCTTTTTAAGATTTTTGAAATTTTCTTTCTTTTCAAATGTAGGGCATTCTTTCTTTACATGTCCCTTTTTTCCACATTCAAAACATGTAACTCTCCTCGTTGATGCTTCTTTGTGAATGATCTCCTTTTCCCTTTTTTTCTCAATAAATTATCAATTTTTTTAATAAGATCATCATCGTCATCACTGGATTTCTCCTCTTGATTGCTATCATAAAATTTAACTTTTGTCTTTAATACAATATCTTTTGAATCTTTTACTTGTATTTCATGTTTCTTTAATCTTTCAAGTTCTATTTCATGTTCTTGAAGTTTTCTGAACAAGAAAGTGGATGTCATGTTACAAAGACTCTTCTTTTCTAATATCATTGTCACTTTTGGTTGTCATTCCCCAGTTAAAGACCTAAGAACTTTGAGATTTAATTCATCATTAGTAAAAGTCTTACCGAGAGCAATCAGGTGATTAGTTAAGTGAACAAATCTCTTTTGTAGATCAAGGATTGATTCTCTAGGCTGCATTATGAATATTTCATATTCTTGACTCAAGGTATTCAATCTTGACCTTTTAACTTTAGCAGTTCCTTCATGAGTTTCCACTAAAGTATCCCAAATTTATTTTTCCGTTTTACACTGAGATATACGGAAAAATTCATTCATACTAAGAGCGCTTTGAAGAATGTTAATCTTTTTCTTGTCATAGAGTATCTTATTCTTATCATCTTCATTCCATGAATTTTTACTCTTTTTTGTCTCAACACCATCGATAACACTAGTACGAACAAATGGACCATTTTGTACAGCATCTCACATATCTTCTCCTTGTGCTTCTAGATGTGCCTTTATATGAATTTTCCAAAAATTAAAGTATTCACCACAGAACAATGGAGACTTGTTATTACTACCACCGTCTCTAAAAACCAGATTTGTGAAAGCTATTATGAATCTTTTAGGAACAAGTTATCTATAACCTGCTCTAATACCAATTGTTAGTTTATGTGTGGTCTCTAAGAGGGGTGGGATTTAGATTTATTAGTAAAAAGTAAAGGACACAAAGATATATCATGGTTCCCCTCACTGTCGCGGTGAAATTTGGATACCAAACTATTGATTAGTTTGAATATTTAATTCATTTTGCAACCGAACTTTGATTTGTCCAAAGGAAGGGATAAAGATCGAAATTCCCACAATGCAATGCAAATGCAAGCTAGATTGTTTAGGTTCGGGGGTCGGTTAAACTTAGGGAAGGTACTAGCATCCTAAGTTTCTGTAGTACTCTACAGGAACCTCTTGTTTTATGTTTGTTTATTGCTAAGTGTTTATCTGCTTAATGGTTGAAAGACCCTAGGGGTTTATTTCTAAGTATACTCGATAAGGTATCGCACCTTGTGCCTACATATCCTTACGGGAGTGGAATCAGAGTATGTTGTAGTTCACCCTAAAGGGTTAGAGGAGCTCTTTGACTGTGGTCAAAGTTCCTACGGGTTTAGGGTAGTTGTTTTGATTGGGTTTAGGAGAAGAGACGAGTCTTCATTTTAAGGGAGAGATAACCACCACAAATGTAAAAGAGAAGGGTTGTAGGAAATGGTCTTTGCATCGTCTTAAGAAAAGGTCTTACATACTCGGATGGTCGCCAAGTATGCCTTTGTCGTTCTTAAGGCAAAGTCCCTACATGTTTGATTGTATTGTTGTGGGGGTGGAGATTATATCTCACTTAAGATGATTAACATCTATTCTCTAAATGTGTTTGTAGAAGTTGTATTGTGTTGTTTGTTTGTCTAAGTTGTAGAGATAATGGTCCTTCCTATGGGGTAGGATCTATCTTAAGCGATCAACTTGAATGGAATCAAGGATCATGGGGAGTATGATGCAAATGATGTGCAACTACACACAACGTTGGATTATGTGTAGGTTTTTCCTTTGGACGGAATGCGATGCATGAGTAGTAAAATGCGATAATATTAAATGACTGTAAAGTAAATTGCGGAAAGATAAATCACACACATACGCATGAAAGCGCTTTGAAGTGTGTGAGAGTGAAAGGTGTCGTGAAGTGATTGCGCACGATTGATTAAATTGTTTTTACGCCGTGGATTGATTTTAGATGGGATTGATTTCGGTTTGAATTATAAAAAGGTGTTGATTTGATTTTAGATGAGATTAAAAATTAAGCTCTAAGTTTATTAATAAAATACCACAATGGTTTGACTTATTATCTAAAAAAAGGATAGATTAATTCTCAATGCCTACCATTAAATTATGTTGATTACCCGATAAAATAGTCTCAATTATTGTTTTTAAAAGTTGATTAAATACTTCAAAGTTCCATTTAAATAATTAAATTAACAAATAAGTGTGTGATTTATTTATAAAAGGTTTTGGTTATTATTAGTGACTAAATATAAATTATTTAAGTTATTATGAAATAGGTTTATTTTTTAGTAGTAGGAAAATGAATAAATTATATTTTTTTAAAAATGGTGAATGAATGACTATAAAATAAATTAATGAAGAGTTAATTAACAAAAAGGAGGTTGTTCAGATAAATAAATAAATTAAAAAGGTTGGGTTAAGCAAAACTAGGTTTAATAGTTATAAAACTGATTAAAAGATTTAAATAGACGGTTAATTAAAAAGTTAATTATTGTATTAATTTAAAAAAGAAGATTAAAGATTTATTAGTTAAAAAAAGTTATGATTAAATAGACTAAATGCAGAAAAAAAGAAATGGTTAATGAAAAGTTAGTGGAAAGTTAATGAGAGGTTAGGGAATGATGAAGGGCTAGTTGGTAGATTAAGGGGTAATCAAATAAAGACTAGGCAATTATGAGCTTAGTTGGATAGGTAATGATAATTAGGTAGATTCATTGAAAAGTCCTATTAATTTAAAATTATGAAATAGGTTTTTTTTATTATTAAACAAAATAGTTTTTTAATTATTATTATTAAATACAAGTTAATTACAAAAGTTTTTATTTAGTAAACGGTTACAAGTTAGGAAAAAAGTCTTTATTATTAATTAAAAAAAGTTAATAAGTTTGTGACATAAAATAGATGAAAAAGATAAATAAAATAAATAAATTTATAAAGTAAACTAATTAATTAGAAGGATAAGTTAATTAAAATTAAATTAAAGAGAAAAGGTGGCAGATTAAAAAAAATAATTAATTGAGTTAATTAAATTATTAATAAGATTAAATGTTGATGATTATCAGATAGCTAGGGGAAGATTAAGGGTTTATTAATATTAAAAAGATATAGTTAAGTTATTTAATAATTCAAATTAATGATTAATTTATCGGTTAATTAAAAGGTGAATAATTAAGTTAATAAATGCAGATTAGTGGGGAGGTTAGGAGATAATGGCGCGTGATACGGTGTGTGTGGTGCATGGAGCTTATCGTGGGTGTAAAGCGTGGATCGTACGATGAGATCTAATGGTAATCGAACGGGTGCATGTGTGGGGTGCATGTGATGTGTGTGTGGTTGTGCCATACATGATTATTACATACAAGAATACAAAAAACAGAAAGAACAAAACCCCCCCATCTCCCTCTTCCGTCACTCCCTTATTCTCTCTTCCCTCTCCAACTTCTTTTCCTCTTTTCTTCTTCTATTTCTCTTTCTTCACTTCTGTTCTTCATTCTTCTTCCATCGGTCTCACACTCTTCTCCTATTCTGATTTCCTACACAAAACAAACAAGATTAATAGGTCTTGATGCTAGTAAAAAAAAACTCACGGTTTGAAGGTTTCTTTCGCAGGTTTTCGGCTGTGGTGAAGGATGGTTATGGAGATTCCGGCGACGCCTTGTTGAAGGGATTCGCGATGACGGCGATTTTCTAGTGACGAATTTGTGGACGGAAGGGGCGATTCGCGGTGGGGGATGGTGAGGTTGCGGTCCGCGATGGCTGTGGAAGAGAACTCAAAGATAAGTTCTTCGATTCTCCCTCTCGTGGGTTTTTTAGGGTTTCAGTTCTTTGTGAAATTTGTGGATTGGTGTTCTGAATATGGGTTTTTTGGGATGCGCCTTGTGAATTTCTCTTAGGGTCTTTTCATCTCAACTTCTGAATCTCTTCTTATAATTCGATTTCTAAAACGAATTAAAGTGGGGATTTAAGACTTTCCAATTGTAGCTGAAATAGGTTTGAATGTTGCCTGATAACATTTAGCTGAACTTCTTTCGTTTTTGTAGGAATCATTGAAGAATTTCCTTTCCCATTCAAATGTTTCGGGTAAACGCTTTGGAAAGAAAAGGATGTCGTGAAGAACATTTAATGAGGTAATAAAGTTCATTCCTTTTTGTGTTGACATAATGTTTTTAAAAAGTTTTTGAAAATATCCTAATCTTGCCTGAACATAATTAATGACTAGATTGATTATGTTGGAAAACCGTTGGAGAGCAATCTGATCTAGTTTGATTCAAACATTAATGAAGTTTTCTTATTGAGATAGTTTTGTATATGCAGGGTTTGGTAGTGTCCGATAAATCCCCCAGAGTAGTCGGTAGAAGGAGAAACATGGTCTGTCAACAGCGGTTCGTGGAGGAGTTCGTGTCTGAGTGTTGACTCTCAAACGTGATGAAAGCTTCGTTGAGGCCCGTAAAACTTGTACTTAGCTCTGGATAAAATATTGTAATCAAGAAAAGGAATGGCTCTTAGGATCTTCAAATTCAATTCCTTTCATTGTATTGATCTTGGTTATAGTTTGGACAAAGGTTTGAATATGGAAAAAAGAAGAATTTTAATTGATCATGGACCTTAAAATAAAAAAAGGTGAATTTTAATGATAAGAAATAAATATGAATTTAAAAACATGAATTTTAATAATAAAAATAAATATGATTTTAAAAACATGAATTTTAATAATAAAAAAATAAATATGATTTTAAAACATGAATTTTAATAATAAAAAAAATAAATATGATTTTAAAACATGAATTTTAATAATAAAAATAAATACGGTTTTAAAACATGAATTTTAATAATAAAAATGAATATGGTTTTAAAAACATGAATTTTAATAAAATATGGATTTCGGATTAAAAGGAAATGGATTTTGGAAAATGGTATGAGAATAGTTCACCCTGTCACTTGAATTCCAAAGAAACCACACAAACTTAAATCAAGTCCTTTGGCAAAAAATAAATCTCCAAGACACTTAGCCTTTTTTGGAAGAAGTTTGAATCAAACGAATCCAACACTATTCCACTTTTAGTCTGTATAACACGACCTCAATCCATGAAACACTTCGGCCACAAAACCCTGATCATGCTCAACTGAGAAAAACCTTGATCCTCTTCGAACGTATACACTAAAACCTCTGAGAAAGAAAAAAGAAGGAAGGAGGTCCTAGAAGCAATCTGAACCAGAACCACCTGGTCACGTCTTGAAATCCTTAATTGTGAGGACGAGCATTATTTGCTCTTTAAACTAGGTGCACCTACACAAGCTGGTTAGTCATAATAAACACACATACAAGTATAAAGGCATCATGTAAGAGAACATGCACAAGGAGGTGGGATCTTATGGTCAAAAATTAGGGTGCTACAGATGCCCCTATTTAAGTTTCTTCTATCCGGAGATGCGGAGATTGGAATCTTCATCTCGACGAGATAGGAGGGACTTAAATACAAACATTGCACGAATTTTTTTTGGCCCTAAGAGGCCACCGAATGCAAATGATATGCAATGATATGAAAATGCAAGACAGACGGGTCCTGTGGAGAAACGGAGCCACAGGGGAAGAACGCAACACACGGGAAGAACAAACTCAATAAAGCGAGACCTCACAAGGAAAGGTAACAATCAGCATTGTAGATTCTCCAAAATGAAGATGGGATATGATAATACCACCAGGAGTACAGTAGCTCGTCAGTGAAATAGAAACTCGAATGTGAGGGGTAACCTGCTACCAGCGTGCGACGGCCTAATCAAGGATGTCCTGTTGAAGCAGAGAAATGCGTGCTACTTAGGTATCTGATAAAAGAAATACGCGTTATACCTACTATCAAACGTATGATAGTAAACACAAAGGAAAGATGACCTACTACCAATCTTGGCAGCCTGAGCAAAGGTGTCTGACCGAAAAGAGGATGGTGTATTACCTACTATCAATTGTATGACAGTCTAAGCGAAAGTAATAACCAAAAAGGAGGAAAGATTACCTACTACCATATGATAGTCTAAGGGAAGGTATCTGACCGAAAGAAGAGGTGTATTACCTACTGTCAAATGTATGACAGTCTAAGTGAAAGTAATAACCAAAAAAAGAGGAAAGATTACCTACTACCATATGATAGTCTAAAGGAAGGTATCTGACCGAAAGGCGTATTACCTACCATCAAATGTATGACAGTCTAAGCGAAAGTAATAACCAAAAAGGAGGAAAGATTACCTACTACCATATGATAGTCTAAAGGAAGGTATCTGACCGAAAGGCGTATTACCTACCATCAAATGTATGACAGTCTAAGCGAAAGTAATAACCAAAAAGGAGGAAAGATTACCTACTACCATATGATAGTCTAAAGGAAGGTATCTGACCGACAACAATACTGGAGGTTGTCAAGCTTTGACGGTGATCTCTGGGAGAGATGCAAACCGACCGATTAGCAAAATACGTGCTGAACTCATTGGTGAGTAAATTCTTGAAGAGTATCTTCTTTGTTGTAGTTGTAGATGTCGTAGTAATTGTCGTAAATGTCGTTGTAGACTGCAGATGTAATTTGGAGATTGTAGATGTAGAAACTTTGTGAATGTAATTGAGATTGTAGAACTTCACCGGGGATCTTCGGAAGAGATGTGAGCCGGTTGAATTGCATTGTATGTCTTCTTGTAAAATCTTCCTTGACTTCTCTGGGGAGATGTTACTTGATGGAGATAAGCTTATGTGATGATCTCATTGGGGAATTCATTCTGAGGGTAAATAATATGTCTTGTAGAAATTGTCGTTTCGTCATTTTGAACAAGATTCTGATCAAAACGAGTTGCTCGAATAAAGAGATTACTTGCAATCCAGATGCATATTATCGAGGAATCCTTGTAATATTTGCTGGAGAAATATTTGTCTTCAATAGTTGTCTTTATAAAAACCCTTCCTGGGGAGCCAGGTGCAAAATAAATGCACATTGAATCCAATATTCAAAGGTTGGAGAAATCCATAATGTGATGGCCGAGACTGAAGTTCAATTCAGGGAATAACTGAAGAGAAACTGTCAACGAGACCCGACCATTGAGGTATGAACTCAAATGGGAACGCACTAAAACAACCGTCTTCCATGAGAATCGAATTTCATGGGGAGAGTAGAAATATCGTGTTCTTTCTGCCTAGGGCTGAAAATTCTACTTTGAAGGAGAAGACACGCCCAACCATTCGGGGATAAACACGACCAAAGCGACAGAACAAACAACGAAAAGATGCAAAGAATGCATATGCCATGTGATCTATCTGTATGTTATGCGTATGCTGATGCTGACAAAACAGACGGAGATGGAATAAACATCTCGGCGGAGGGCACTCAAACCAAATCTTCACAGGTCCAACATGGCTTGGAGGATGTACACTTGCTTTAGGAAACCTAAAGCTGTTGAATATGCCAGAGTCGAGGCTTCATGGGGATGAAGTAAACATCTGCTTCGCTTTAAATTTCATGATGCCCCAATGAGAAAAGGTCGTCTCGTCTAGATGCCCCGCTGTCTTCGAACTCTTGTAGAGGTTCGCAGAAGCTCGACGTAACTGCCCCTGATTGATGATATAACCGAGTTTTCAAACTTGTGTTCTAAGTAAAGTCAAACTTGTATGGATCAAAACCTCTTGGAAAATGACTTGCCCCAGGTTAGCAAAGTCTTCAAATTTAAATTGGTGGTTTCTTCATGTAATCTCTCTAAGACATCAGGCAAATCTGGCCAGTCAGAACTGTCAATTCTGAAACTGTTAATGCAACACATATGTTTGTCTTGAAGTTTTGAAAATAGCTATCGCGATAACTTGTGACAAAATCACTAGCTAGGATATTAATTTATGATGCCAACGTCAGGTTGAGCATAGCTCATAGGAGTCAGGAAACAATATCTCATCGAGTATGCTTTCAAACTAAACCTTACTTCAATTAGGACTTTGAGGGACGTATATGGGTTTAATTTATGATTTGTAGAATGGAGGTAGAAAGGGTTAGTATATTTGTGCCCACCCAATTTTTGAAAGATGTTTGTCATTTTGATATTACCCTGCCCCAGGTTAAGAAAATGATGTTTCGGTTTGGGAGAAAGAGAACGGATCCTCAATCAAGGTTTAAAAGAAAGGGTTGACTATGTTGGCTTTCAGGAGGTTTAGAATAATGCCTTACATCATCAGTAGGGTTTTCATTCGAAGCATACAACAAGGGATCGTGTGTTTTACTTCATCATCCTCCCCCCAATTATTCACCATAGTGAGAGAATTGGATATAGTTGGCATTATGATGTTTTACGAGTGAAACGAATGGATTTCTTCAAGACAAACATTTTATTGCATTAATTATTCAAGATAAACAAGCCATACAAGCCAAATATGCTTTTAATCGAAGAAATGAAATACGCATAAGCAAAAAGAAAACACCCTGGTGAGCCCTTCTCGGGATTTTATTCAGCCTTTGCATGGAATGGAAAAGCCTGCAGAATTGTCTGATGCGTCGCCTTCGGATCCATTTTCAGGCACTATATTGGTACGAGCTTCCCGAATAACCTTGGATCATGTTCGCGGAGGATGAACCATGCTGAGGTGGGGGATTACCTTGCACACAAGGAATGGAACCCTTAAAGGATAAAATTCCATCCTTAACCAACCTTTGAACATCTGCCTTCATACCGTAGCATCTTTCAATATCGTGGCCTGGAGCACCTTGATGGTATAGGCAAAATTTGTCAGCTTTGTACCAATACGGAAGTTTCTTGGGTATCTTAGGCGGAGCTCTCGTCTGGATGTGACCTTTTTTAATCAAAGCTGGGAACAAGTCAGTGTATGTCATTGGTATGGGATCAAACTGATCGTTGGCTGTCCGATTTTGTTGATGTTGTGGCTGCGGATACCCTTTCTTGGATCGTCCTTGCTGCACAAAATTTACTTCATGTTCTCTTTTCTTCGTAAAACCATTCCCATACTTCTTAGCATCATTGAGAGCACTTCCTTCCTTGACTAGTCTTCCTTCACGAACACCTTCTTCTAAACGCATCCCCATATTGACCATTTCAGTGAAGTCGCTGGGTGCACTTGCTACCATCTTCTTATAAAAGAACGGACCTAGAGTCTTCAGAAAAATCTTAGTCATCTCTTTTTCCTCCAATGGTGGTATGACTTGGGCGGCTAACTCGCGCCAACGTTGAGCATATTCCTTGAAATTCTCTTTGTCCTTTTGAGCCATGGCCCTCAATTGGTCACGGTCTGGAGCCATGTCCACATTATACTTGTATTGCTTGATGAAGGCTCCTCCTAGATCGTTGAAAGTCCGAATCTTTGCATTATCCAGTCCCATATACCACCTGAGCGCAGCGCCTGTTAAACTGTCTTGGAAATAATGAATGAGCAATTGATCATTGTCAGTTTGGGCAGACATCTTTCTAGCATACATGATAAGATGACTTTGAGGACAAGTATTTCCTTTGTACTTCTCAAAATCAGGGACCTTAAACTTTGGCGGAACCTTAACGTTTGGAACTAAGCACAGGTCAGAAGCATTCTTTCCAAACAGATCCTTCCCACGAAGGGTCCTCAATTCTTTTTGTATTTCGGAAAATTGGCCTTGAAACCCATCCATTCTTTCTTCCAAACCCACAGTTTCGCTGGGTACCCTATGAGGAATTGGTTTGTCTAGGATATGTGGAGTAATATTCACACGTGGAGGTGCACTAGTCATTACAGCAGTAATGGTAGGGATAGCTTGAACAGTGGTTGCGACAGGGACCTCGGGAACAGGTGGACGATAACCGGCCGGAGTAAAATAAGGAGGCATTCCCCACGGGAAACCTGGCGGCATACTGTAGGTCATTTCAGCAACAGTAGACACCACTGGGATCGGTGTTGATGCTATTTCGGAGATAACGGTCCCTTGAACTTCTTGATTGTTGAGTGCAAACTGGTTAGACAGAGCTTCAACTATACCATTCAACCTTTCCAATTTCTCTTTCAGAGTTGCAACTTCGTCACGGAGCACTATGTTCTCTTGTTCCAATTGATCCATCTTTTGGCGTTGATTGGCTCGAGTGTTATACTGGTGATTCAGTTTGAGACGTCGACTGACAGATAGAGACAGAAGACGAATGAGGACGCAGAAGAGGAGAGACACATGCATATGCAAATGCTGAATGTAAAAAATGTTAATGTAAGGATGCAAGAATGAAGGGTTTCATGGAACTTAAGTTTTTTATAAACGTATATCATACCAATGAAAATTCATTTTTTGATACTGGATTACAAGTGAATATTCTTATAAGAGCCCTGACATAATAGCTAAATAAAAGCTAAATAAAGCCCTAAGGAAGTCCTTCATCACATTTGGTGATTTGTTCCTTCACTTGGGTCTTCTTGAATATAAGTTTTATTGATGATCGACGTCTAAAAAATTGATAGAGGAAAATAAATCCTCCATCTCTTCTTTCGTTCTTGTGAGAAAGTGAGGAATCAATCCTTTGTATTCTCGGACCTTCAATATTGATGAGAGTCTTTCAAACTTCATATGTTGGTCTTTTGAGTTTACTTCAATTTGAGCTCCTACTTCCTTAGGTCATCCAAGTTAGGACTCTTAAAAGAATATTTCAAAATATTTTTCTTTTGTAATCCCTATTGGTTTCTATAATGTTTATAAATAAACTCGGGATTCCATGAAACCAATGCAATATGATGCTATATGAGTGCAACAAACACAAGTAAGCACATAAGGACACAAAGATAAACAAGGGGGACCCTAGGTTTGCAACGAGCATGGGGCAAAGGTATACCCTTACCCAAAGGTTGTGGACTAAAGATTGATTGGTACCTGCAGAACTGGGTTCTAAAAAGGTTCCCAAAGTCATTAGCCCATCTCTCGGATATTATCATCTTCCCAAGTACTCGGGGGTTAATAATATTCTTAAGAGAACTTCTTTTGAGTGTAGCATCGCGTAGCACTATTTCGGAAGTACTTCCTCATAGTCCCGCACTACGTCCTAATAAAGGTCAAAGTGGGGTTAAGGTACCTATGGTCCTCAATATCATAGGCTCCAACATCGAATGTAGTGCATGTTTTCACGATTAAAGACTCGTTCAACAATACATCTTTCAAGAGGGCCTCAATTGAGCGTGATTTTCAAGTCAGCTTGGTCGGGATTCTACCCCCTATAAGCCTCTTTGAATATATCACTATCCTATCTTAAGTTCACTCAAGTCCGGGTGTAGGACTTTGTCTCACCACTCAAAAGTATCAACCCAAGGCAAGAAACAAACAAATATACAAGTAAACAATTAAGCAAATATAAGCAAATATTTAAAACAAAACAAGTTAGGGAAACCCACTGAGGATATCCCCAGTGAAGTCGCCATTTCTGTCGCGGTGAAATTTGGATACCAAACTATTGATTAGTTTGAATATTTAATTCATTTTGCAACCGAACTTTGATTTGTCCAAAGGAAGGGATAAAGATCGAAATTCCCACAATGCAATGCAAATGCAAGCTAGATTGTTTAGGTTCGGGGGTCGGTTAAACTTAGGGAAGGTACTAGCATCCTAAGTTTCTGTAGTACTCTACAGGAACCTCTTGTTTTATGTTTGTTTATTGCTAAGTGTTTATCTGCTTAATGGTTGAAAGACCCTAGGGGTTTATTTCTAAGTATACTCGATAAGGTATCGCACCTTGTGCCTACATATCCTTACGGGAGTGGAATCAGAGTATGTTGTAGTTCACCCTAAAGGGTTAGAGGAGCTCTTTGACTGTGGTCAAAGTTCCTACGGGTTTAGGGTAGTTGTTTTGATTGGGTTTAGGAGAAGAGACGAGTCTTCATTTTAAGGGAGAGATAACCACCACAAATGTAAAAGAGAAGGGTTGTAGGAAATGGTCTTTGCATCGTCTTAAGAAAAGGTCTTACATACTCGGATGGTCGCCAAGTATGCCTTTGTCGTTCTTAAGGCAAAGTCCCTACATGTTTGATTGTATTGTTGTGGGGGTGGAGATTATATCTCACTTAAGATGATTAACATCTATTCTCTAAATGTGTTTGTAGAAGTTGTATTGTGTTGTTTGTTTGTCTAAGTTGTAGAGATAATGGTCCTTCCTATGGGGTAGGATCTATCTTAAGCGATCAACTTGAATGGAATCAAGGATCATGGGGAGTATGATGCAAATGATGTGCAACTACACACAACGTTGGATTATGTGTAGGTTTTTCCTTTGGACGGAATGCGATGCATGAGTAGTAAAATGCGATAATATTAAATGACTGTAAAGTAAATTGCGGAAAGATAAATCACACACATACGCATGAAAGCGCTTTGAAGTGTGTGAGAGTGAAAGGTGTCGTGAAGTGATTGCGCACGATTGATTAAATTGTTTTTACGCCGTGGATTGATTTTAGATGGGATTGATTTCGGTTTGAATTATAAAAAGGTGTTGATTTGATTTTAGATGAGATTAAAAATTAAGCTCTAAGTTTATTAATAAAATACCACAATGGTTTGACTTATTATCTAAAAAAAGGATAGATTAATTCTCAATGCCTACCATTAAATTATGTTGATTACCCGATAAAATAGTCTCAATTATTGTTTTTAAAAGTTGATTAAATACTTCAAAGTTCCATTTAAATAATTAAATTAACAAATAAGTGTGTGATTTATTTATAAAAGGTTTTGGTTATTATTAGTGACTAAATATAAATTATTTAAGTTATTATGAAATAGGTTTATTTTTTAGTAGTAGGAAAATGAATAAATTATATTTTTTTAAAAATGGTGAATGAATGACTATAAAATAAATTAATGAAGAGTTAATTAACAAAAAGGAGGTTGTTCAGATAAATAAATAAATTAAAAAGGTTGGGTTAAGCAAAACTAGGTTTAATAGTTATAAAACTGATTAAAAGATTTAAATAGACGGTTAATTAAAAAGTTAATTATTGTATTAATTTAAAAAAGAAGATTAAAGATTTATTAGTTAAAAAAAGTTATGATTAAATAGACTAAATGCAGAAAAAAAGAAATGGTTAATGAAAAGTTAGTGGAAAGTTAATGAGAGGTTAGGGAATGATGAAGGGCTAGTTGGTAGATTAAGGGGTAATCAAATAAAGACTAGGCAATTATGAGCTTAGTTGGATAGGTAATGATAATTAGGTAGATTCATTGAAAAGTCCTATTAATTTAAAATTATGAAATAGGTTTTTTTTATTATTAAACAAAATAGTTTTTTAATTATTATTATTAAATACAAGTTAATTACAAAAGTTTTTATTTAGTAAACGGTTACAAGTTAGGAAAAAAGTCTTTATTATTAATTAAAAAAAGTTAATAAGTTTGTGACATAAAATAGATGAAAAAGATAAATAAAATAAATAAATTTATAAAGTAAACTAATTAATTAGAAGGATAAGTTAATTAAAATTAAATTAAAGAGAAAAGGTGGCAGATTAAAAAAAATAATTAATTGAGTTAATTAAATTATTAATAAGATTAAATGTTGATGATTATCAGATAGCTAGGGGAAGATTAAGGGTTTATTAATATTAAAAAGATATAGTTAAGTTATTTAATAATTCAAATTAATGATTAATTTATCGGTTAATTAAAAGGTGAATAATTAAGTTAATAAATGCAGATTAGTGGGGAGGTTAGGAGATAATGGCGCGTGATACGGTGTGTGTGGTGCATGGAGCTTATCGTGGGTGTAAAGCGTGGATCGTACGATGAGATCTAATGGTAATCGAACGGGTGCATGTGTGGGGTGCATGTGATGTGTGTGTGGTTGTGCCATACATGATTATTACATACAAGAATACAAAAAACAGAAAGAACAAAACCCCCCCATCTCCCTCTTCCGTCACTCCCTTATTCTCCCTTCCCTCTCCAACTTCTTTTCCTCTTTTCTTCTTCTATTTCTCTTTCTTCACTTCTGTTCTTCATTCTTCTTCCATCGGTCTCACACTCTTCTCCTATTCTGATTTCCTACACAAAACAAACAAGATTAATAGGTCTTGATGCTAGTAAAAAAAAACTCACGGTTTGAAGGTTTCTTTCGCAGGTTTTCGGCTGTGGTGAAGGATGGTTATGGAGATTCCGGCGACGCCTTGTTGAAGGGATTCGCGATGACGGCGATTTTCTAGTGACGAATTTGTGGACGGAAGGGGCGATTCGCGGTGGGGGATGGTGAGGTTGCGGTCCGCGATGGCTGTGGAAGAGAACTCAAAGATAAGTTCTTCGATTCTCCCTCTCGTGGGTTTTTTAGGGTTTCAGTTCTTTGTGAAATTTGTGGATTGGTGTTCTGAATATGGGTTTTTTGGGATGCGCCTTGTGAATTTCTCTTAGGGTCTTTTCATCTCAACTTCTGAATCTCTTCTTATAATTCGATTTCTAAAACGAATTAAAGTGGGGATTTAAGACTTTCCAATTGTAGCTGAAATAGGTTTGAATGTTGCCTGATAACATTTAGCTGAACTTCTTTCGTTTTTGTAGGAATCATTGAAGAATTTCCTTTCCCATTCAAATGTTTCGGGTAAACGCTTTGGAAAGAAAAGGATGTCGTGAAGAACATTTAATGAGGTAATAAAGTTCATTCCTTTTTGTGTTGACATAATGTTTTTAAAAAGTTTTTGAAAATATCCTAATCTTGCCTGAACATAATTAATGACTAGATTGATTATGTTGGAAAACCGTTGGAGAGCAATCTGATCTAGTTTGATTCAAACATTAATGAAGTTTTCTTATTGAGATAGTTTTGTATATGCAGGGTTTGGTAGTGTCCGATAAATCCCCCAGAGTAGTCGGTAGAAGGAGAAACATGGTCTGTCAACAGCGGTTCGTGGAGGAGTTCGTGTCTGAGTGTTGACTCTCAAACGTGATGAAAGCTTCGTTGAGGCCCGTAAAACTTGTACTTAGCTCTGGATAAAATATTGTAATCAAGAAAAGGAATGGCTCTTAGGATCTTCAAATTCAATTCCTTTCATTGTATTGATCTTGGTTATAGTTTGGACAAAGGTTTGAATATGGAAAAAAGAAGAATTTTAATTGATCATGGACCTTAAAATAAAAAAAGGTGAATTTTAATGATAAGAAATAAATATGAATTTAAAAACATGAATTTTAATAATAAAAATAAATATGATTTTAAAAACATGAATTTTAATAATAAAAAAATAAATATGATTTTAAAACATGAATTTTAATAATAAAAAAAATAAATATGATTTTAAAACATGAATTTTAATAATAAAAATAAATACGGTTTTAAAACATGAATTTTAATAATAAAAATGAATATGGTTTTAAAAACATGAATTTTAATAAAATATGGATTTCGGATTAAAAGGAAATGGATTTTGGAAAATGGTATGAGAATAGTTCACCCTGTCACTTGAATTCCAAAGAAACCACACAAACTTAAATCAAGTCCTTTGGCAAAAAATAAATCTCCAAGACACTTAGCCTTTTTTGGAAGAAGTTTGAATCAAACGAATCCAACACTATTCCACTTTTAGTCTGTATAACACGACCTCAATCCATGAAACACTTCGGCCACAAAACCCTGATCATGCTCAACTGAGAAAAACCTTGATCCTCTTCGAACGTATACACTAAAACCTCTGAGAAAGAAAAAAGAAGGAAGGAGGTCCTAGAAGCAATCTGAACCAGAACCACCTGGTCACGTCTTGAAATCCTTAATTGTGAGGACGAGCATTATTTGCTCTTTAAACTAGGTGCACCTACACAAGCTGGTTAGTCATAATAAACACACATACAAGTATAAAGGCATCATGTAAGAGAACATGCACAAGGAGGTGGGATCTTATGGTCAAAAATTAGGGTGCTACACTCACAATCCGAGAGTACTCCAGTCCCCTCACTCTCCATGAGAGATTTCCACTATGTCAGATCTTTGTATAAGTCTTCCACCAAGACTTATCCTAAAATATTCTAACATAAGCAACACAATTAATAAGATAAATCTCCTTATGATATTTATAAATTGCAACAAGAGAACAATTCTCCCTTATTCACTCTCTTGCTTCCAACAATCCTAGACAGCAAGAAAATTACAATAATCTGAATTTTTATAAGTCTTTGAATTTGGATAATAATGTATATCAATTCCTATAATTGATCTTCTCTATCAAGTATAAAATTCATAATATGTAGTACAAGTGTTTAATGTTTTATCTAGTTGAAACTATTTGAGAATGTAATAAAATTGATGTGCAAAAGTTTCAAAGAAAAGTTATGTCAAGAACACTTGATTTTGAAAATGAGAGAATATAAGTTATGAATTGCTATAAAAGAGAGCTAAGTTTGAATTCTAAAAAGCATGGTTTATATAATGCCTTAACACTTTTCTAAAAGTGTACAAATACATGAAAAGATGTCATGGTTCAAATATGTATTAAAAAATTTGTTTACATCAGAATTTTCATGAAAAAATGTCATTGGTTCAGTGGTGATCAGTTACCTAAAGTGGGTAATCGATTACACATGATAAATTTTCAAAAGTTAAAGTATTTCACATTTTGAGAAAATTTTACAAATTGTGTCGGTTTTAAAGTGCTATTATGGTGGTTTAAAATGCCATAATTTACCAAAAACAAAATAGTTAATTTAAAAATAATTTTAAAAGATTCATGAAAGGTTTAAGATGAGTATATATTGTTTTTATGAGAAATAAAGATATACATACTTGAATTGCAATGCATATTCAACCGTCTTGATTTTTCCATTTATTTTCCAAAGCTTTTTGATAATTTGAACTTGATTGCTCTAGTATTCAAGTTTTGACTCTTCTTTTTGTTAATGTGTTTGTCTTCATCAAAAATATAATCTAGGATAATAAGAACTCTTCTTCACACATTAGAGGCTTTTAAAGCTTCAAATCGAAGCTCTAATGAGTGTCTGAGCTTAAGCCTTACTAAACCTGTAAACAAAAATCTGAACCAACTACCAACCTAGCTAGAAATTGTGAAACAGAAGTAGATAGAAGAGGATAAAAAAGACAAAAAAAAACATAAAATAGAAAAACTCAATAAGAAATAAGTGGAAGAATCACAAGAAATAACAAAATTTTACCTTGCCGGAAACGGCATAGCACTCTCCGAAAAACTCATCAAGTCGCTAGAAACTGCAAAATTCGTCAGAATATGTAGATTTTTTCTTCCTCATTCTAATTCGTAAATACTCCATACTATAACTTTTGCTTTAATTTCTATCATTTTCATTTAATTTTTGCTTAAATTTGAAACATGAAATCGCGTGAGAGGGAGAGCGATATTTAGGTACTCTCTCCATTCACTTTTATAAGCAAATTTTAATTTCTTAAATTCATTCAATAAATGATGTAACTGGACTATATATAGGTTAGATGCATTAATTATTTAATGAATCTAAAATTTTAAAATTTGCTTATAAATAGGAATATAGGGAGTACTTTGTTATTCAATTTTTCTCTACTAAAATCGAAATAGAGAATGAACTAAGTGTGAATTCTGTGTTGTGTTGTTATCATGATTTTTCTAAAATGGAGAGTAAATCGAGAGAGATGATGAGTCAAGATGGAAATAGGAAAACGAAGATAGAAGAGAGAGATAGGCATTTGTGTTTCCAGAGTTGATTTTTTCTTTTGATCAATTTAGGAAAATAATAAAAGCATAATAAGTTAATCAATTGAGTGGAGATAGGATACTAGGGCCGACCACCCCTTTGTTTGGTCTTTCTTTTAACTTAGGGTTTATGGAGATGGGACTTTAGCCCCCAAATGAGTAAATATCCTCTTAGAATTTCTTATGGCAGTGCCATGTAAAATTTCACAAAATCCCTTTATTTTTGGAAATATATCTTCGGATGCATCCAAATTTAAGTGAATGGTGAAATATTTCAGAGATATATCTCCATAACATTTTGGAGCATAAGTCATGCCAGAACTCTTCTCCTTCTTCATTTCACAGTTTTTTTCAAAAATACAACTTCAAACTCTCAATACACTTTCCTACACCAAATCAAATTTCATCAAAAAAGGCTCAAAGGAATGTTAAGCTTCATCTATAACATCATCAACTTTATCAAAACCATCAATTTCAAGTAAGTTTTTTGAGTTTTCGATAAATATTTGAGTTTTAGTGTAAATGAGTAGAGATCAATGATTAGGGTTAGAAATGTGTAGAAATCACATGTAACATAGTTTATATATAGTGTACAACTTGATTTTTGGCTTAAAATGGTGATCAAAACATGTTTTTTTCAACTTGCATGTGGTACACTCGCCATTGACGCAACTTCAGACTTGCAGAACATTCCGGAGATGCATCTCCAGAATTGTTCAGTGTTTCATATACTTCATGAAACTTTGGAGATACATCTCCAAAATTGTGCAAATTTTTAGTTTAATGGCGCTTCTGGAGATGCATCTCTAGAATGTTTTAATGTTTTAGTTTCCTGCTGCTTTTGGAGATGCATTTCTGGAATTTCCTGTAATATGCCTTACTTTACCTTACAGGCATAATGACTAATAGAGTTGGCAGACTGAGACGTGACATGGTTGTTCAGCACACATTCGTTCGATGGGAGTGGAGCCAACAGGTTTTGGAGTCTCTAGGTACCTGTCAGGAAGAGTTATCCACTTCTAGGGCGTCGTCTACTTCTGAGGCTCGTGCTTCACCTCATACTACTCCACCTTCTTCTTCTAGTAGGAGATTGGATCCATCATTTGATGCATCACTTCTTTCTTCTTCCCGCATGCATCAAGATTCACCCATGCCACCTCCTATGGATGATGATGCTGATCGAATCCCAGTTCCCACTGATGAAGATGCTCATCCAGTGCCACCTCCATAGGTTGATACTATTACGGATGTCGAGGCAGAGGCTTTTGGAGGAGGTCCAGTTGATTTGTCCTTACTTCTTCTGTATCCAGATCATACTGTCAGACATATTTGGGACGAAGAGGTAACATTAGTTGGAATTTTTTTATGTGTTAATTTAATTTGTTGACATTGATAATTTATGACATTGATTATTCCAGACATTGTTTACTTATGACAAATTTCAGGAGCATGATCCACATAAGTTTCTTAAGCACTGAAGGAAGATTGTTGCACTGCCTCAGTAGGGGGAGGATTGGTTTCAGACGATTCTATCCTTATTTGGCTTGAAGTACCAATGCATGACTAGTTACACTATGGTTAACCACGAGATGCTTAATGCATTTGTGGAGAGATGGTATTCAAAGACCTCTTCGTTTCATCTCTTGCATGGTGATATGTCTTGTGTTTGCTACATCTTCCAATTAGGGAAAGATTCCTAGATCATAAGAGGATGACCAAAGACGAGGCAGTAAAGATGATGGTAGAGCATCTGGGGGATGATCCAGAGGAGGCGATAAAGGAGGTGGACACGACCAGAGGTGCTCATGCAAGATGGTGGTCCACAAGATCATGGTGATGATGAGAAGACGGCGGTCCACAGGACACATGCTAACTTTTTTTGGTTAAAACTTTGACTTTTGTGGTCAATAGTGCCACTTATATTGACGTTGCCTACCTATGGTACTTCTTGGATCTCACTCGAATCCATGAGTACAACTGGGGGAGGATTGCCTAGTCTATTTGTATTCGAATTTCAGAGAGCGTTGTATGTGTAAGACGAAGCATGTCACAAGCACCGTGACACTACTGATGGTAATACTTATTTATTTTTATTTTCGTTTCTTATTTTCGAAGTCATTTCTAATGATTCGCGTGCTATAAATTTTTCATTTCAGGTTTGGATCCTCCAGCACTTCTCGCGTATATCTGGTTGGGCGAGTGTGTCTAAGTACATTAAGGATATGTCGCGTGCTACTGCTTTTACCCCACTCAGAGGGAACCAGGAGGCCGAGCCTTACAGAGTTTATCTTGACAATTTGGTTGCTGAGAACATGCACTTCAAGAGTTATGTTGATTATCATTAAACGCGACCATTTGACGAGATAGTTCTATACTCTGGATGGTTGGCCTACGGATCGTGTCTCACTGCTCCTTATCCGTCTGAGGGCGTCATGCGGCAGTTTGGCTATGTTCAGATCATTCTCAAGAACCATGTTGTCCCTGCTCCTCCTTCCTTTACGCATAGGAAGATATAGGATGTGCTTGATAATTATGAGAGTCATCTGGTACCGGAGGAGGCACAGGCTACCATACCCCGAGCGACTGGAGCTACGTCGAAGGATACATCATATGGTTCTTCAGGGTGTCACATCCGTGCAGGGTGCAGGGTGTTCCAAGAGATTCGCTGAGACCATCTCACCAGAAGATACTAGAGGAGGAGCATGCTCAGCTAGATCATATTGATGATGTCTTGCCTAGGTGTCATCGCATAGTGGAGATTATGCAGACAGGCACTAACGAGGGTATCTTCCCTGATAGGTTTGGTGTCAAGCGAGTCCTAGATGCCATCATGGCGAAGGCACAAGGAGCATTGTTGTATAGGAGACATCATCAGAGGAAGGGGGAATTGATGGATGAGGAGGTAGAGTTGGCAGATGAGGTAGAAGAGATGTTGTCAGACACGCACACTAATAGTCTTTTATTACTTTGTTATAGCACTATACTCTATACTTTAGTTTGACGGCCTTACTACATTTTGGATCTCGATTAAACGGCATTTTCTACATATATTGCTATTTTATTTTCGACACACTTAATAGTAGTCTCTCATTATTTTATACTTCTATTTGTTTATTTGCGATCATGCGTTATACTTCATCTGAACACAAATAAACAACTTATAACATAAATACCTGTTCTGATACATTTCAGAGATGTATTTCTCGAATATTATCGGAGATGCATCTCCGGTATAATTCAAATGTAAATGGCTTCTGAGTTAGTTTATTGAATGTTTAAAATTGTTTCGGAGATACATCTCCGAAATATTTCAATATTGAGAAATATGTGCGTCTTGAGATGCATCTTCGGAATCTATAGGCATTTAAATAATTTTGTTTGGTGGCTAAGAACTATCTAGATTGCATTAAGAAATATTATATCCTTTAACCGTCACCCTTGGGTTGCTATTCATGCCCATTCTGATTGAAAACAAAAATAGTGGGCCTTGCATAATAGCCCAATCAGTATTTTACTATCACACCCAATTCTAATTTCTCACATCCATTTTCATATATGTTTTTTTTTCTTTAATTGTTTTTGATTTATTTTATCTCTTTTATTTTATTTTTTCTATTAAAGTATTGCTATTTTCTTGTTTGATTTATTTTTATGCTTGTTTACTATTGCGATTTAATTTTTCATTACTATTTCGATTGTTAAAAACAAGTCTTCTACTATGATAAATTCAATACCACTTGATCACCATCAAGTGGGATTTCTCAATAAACATTTCACCGATTGTTTGCCAGTATCATAAATAGACCATAGCAATCTTCAAGTCATTTTCACAATAAAATTAAAAAAACAATTTTAAACACTTGATTAAACGTCAAGTTGTTCGTTTTCAAAAAAATTTCACAATAACTTGGATGAAAAATGATAAATTTGGTGTAGACCTTTTATTTCCCCCAAGTGTTTGAACAAAGTTATAGAGCTCCATGATCAAACACTCGTCTTCCGTTTTAAAACACAATAATTGATTGAATTAAGTTTGTTCTCTTATATAAGAAAAAAGATTGATTAGGTGTAGACCTCCTCCTTCTTTAATTGTTTGGGCACTATTATAGAGCTCCTTGTGTGAATAATCGTCTTCTGTTAACGAACCTTGACTTAATTCGCCACATATTTTTTCACAATAATAAGAAGAAAAATGATGGATTATGTATAGACTTTTACCTTCCCGGAGTGTTTGGACACTGCTATAGAGCTCCACTCATCTTCCGACTAAAACAATAATTACCAATCAAACTTATTTCTTTTTGCTCGTGTGTGGCTCTGGAAACCTCTTTTTTCCAAAACTAGTATATTTATCCATTTCTATACAAAACAAATAAATACTTCATCCTTTAAGAGTGAGCAACAATTAAAGGTTTACTCGCTCAAATGACTAAAGTATCACTCTCTAAAATACATCAACCCACAGTTCTATTTACAAATAACTATGTAGCCTTGAGTTCTCCATCGCACTTGGAGATACGTATGAGAAGGATTTTGAAATCTTGTCAGACACAACAATAAAAAAAAAACATTAAAAAAAACTTTTCTTTATTTTTCTTGCTCAATAAGTAGAAGATCGCAAACTAACATCATGCTAATATTCATTCGCATTACTAACTAAATGGTAATGTTAAATACAACAGATGTGAGGGGTGTTAATATCTTCCTCTTGCATAACTGACTCCAGAACCTGTTCTTGGTCGCGACGACCATTTCTTTGTTTTCATGGGTTTTATCACTATTTTCCCTTTCTTTGGAATACATAAGTTTGGTGGCAACTTTGTTGTTATTTCAAGTATGCGATGTGCTCGGGTATTTTCCATTTGTAACAGTTGACGACTTTGTTGAGAAATCATCTTCCTAAGCGAGTTCATCCTAGTTTAGTTTGTGGTTGTGATGAATGTTAGATTTTATTTACTTGCTTTCTTCTTCTCCTTGCTATCTTTATATGCTTGTGTTAACTACATATTTAGTTGTTGTATAATATGGTATGGTATTGTTGGAACTTTCCGGTTATTGGCACATTGTGTGGAAGAGCTCTATACACGAGATACAAGAAAAATCTAAGCTAGGATGGCGGTTTTGTAGTATTGACCTACGAGACTTAGGCCTCGTTGGGTTTATGCGAGAACCCCGCTCAGAATAAATCTTTTTGAGAGTATTTTTCTTGCGAATATTCATCGTGGCGGCAGTATTTTCAATTATGATCCATCATTTTGAGGACCTTTTATAGAACCTTAAATTGATGGCTTTTAGAACCGATGGTTGATGCAAATACATCACTCAAAATAAATCCTCTTGAAGATATTATTGTCTTACGATTAGTCGTTATGGCAGTAATATTTTCGAATAGGGTTCGTGACTATAGAAACCTAATTAAACCATAGAGCCTACACATGGTTGGGTTACTTATTCCTTGAACCTTTCTCTGTGAACAATTAATCAAAATGTTCCAACAATCGCAAACCCAGTTGTTCATACATAAAATAAGCATTTAATTATAATAACATATTTAGCATGTGCATATTTTCAGGGAATCTAAAAGCTTTGTTGTTGAAAGTATTCAGAAGGCATGAGTGTTAACCAAAAAAAGTACTTATTCATTCAAATTTAGTGATCCAAAGATAGGACTGATAAAGGGGATGGCTTCCGATTCGACTAACATCATTAATAACAAATTTGGGAATGAATATGGAAAAATCTTGACTATCTTGAACACCAATTTGGATGTATGTTCCATCTTTACTTTGACACAATTCTATGACTTTCCCTTAAGGTTCTTCACATTTCAAGACTTCCAATTAGCACAAACTCTGGAAGAATCTGCACACATAATGTGTATTAGTATCAAGGATGAATTTCCTTTTATCGACATGGGAGAGTTCCCTAAGCATCAAATGATATCCTATGCTCTACATTTAGAGAAGACAATACCGACAACTAACCTAGAGCCTAAAGGGGACACTCTGTGTTTTTCTATAAAGTTCTTGGTAGAAAAAGCTTCATTCTTCAAGAGTAAGGAGAATTGGGTTGCTTTCAACATTGTGTTGGCCTTGCTGATCTATTGGATTATCCTATTCCCGAATATTGATGATTTCAATCACATAACCTCCACACGCATCTTTCTGCTCAAGAATCATATTCCTACCTTACTTGTTGATGTATACCACTACATCCATTGGAGAAATGAAAAGAATGGGAGAATGATTTAGTGTTGTGCTCCATTGTTGTACATGTCGTTCTTGTCTCACCTACTGAAAGAAGGGCCTTTTGTTCAAAACAAAGATAATCTCAAATGGTCTCACCAGATTATGTCTCTCGCTATCGATCCTTAGATTCAAGACGCTTAATTTTTGAAATATACTCAGCTTCATCATCTCCTCCTCTAATTCCAAGATCAAATTATTCATTCCATATTCATTAAAGTTATATATTCCTCCTTACTCCGTAATCTTGAATTACCTTGCAATACATCTCGATCTGAAGTTGATTCATAACATAAAGCAGATCCCAAGAGAACTTATCTTTCAAATAATAAAGGACAAAGATGTTAATTAACTAACTGGTTTGATAGCTTTTGGGGGGATTAAAGATGAAAAATAGGAGGGTTTAGCAAGTAACATGGCTTTTGGTTGCAAGGGAAGATGAGCAGGGCCGAAAACCTTTGAATCTCCTAATTCCACAAACAACTTACATTTCCTATTTGTTTGGGCCGCTAAGATGGGAGAAATAAATGACCCACTATTGACTGCTTGAAGACCTAAACCCACTACAGGGCCCGTTGCATTAGGTTAATATGAGGAGGATTTAACTTTTCACCCTAGTTATACCTGGCACCCCCGTACATTGAGTGAATTTACCATATTATCCTTGACTAAACTTTAAAATCATAATATCAAATTCACTAAAAATTTGCGCAAATCTTCAAACCGCCTAGGAAATACATAAACTCACAAGAATTGTACCATAAATTTCTAAAAAGTGAGTTTTCTTTGTCATTTATCATGCGCTTTTACCGGCAATGTTAGAATTTTCAGTAAAAAAATCATAAATTGTATGAGTTTTTACGAGGAATTCCAAATTTTTTGATATATTTATACTGTGGATTTCATAATTCCCGATATATTTATACAATTTATACCGAGAATTCCAATATTTTTTATACATATGTATCGGGAATTATGGAATTCCGGATAGTTTAATTTTGTACATATATTACCAAAAATGTTGAAATTCTCGCAAGAAATACAAATTTCCAGAAATTTTGAGTTATCTGGTAGTTATTCTGATTTCTGATATTTTTTTTTATCTTTTAGTGTGGACAAGAGGAAGGGGCAACACCATCGCAGTCAGAACCATTGATAGAGACGCGTCTATGGCCCGTGTTAGGGCAGTTGAAGAGGACGTAGAGCAGGCAAGGAAACTATCTCCAATCGGTTCTCACCGGACACAAATGGTTGATCAGTTCTGCACACCACATACCACTAGACGCTAAGTTGTTGTTGTTGCGCAACTCACAAATGTGTAGGATGCTAAGCCTGTTACTAAGCATGTTCACGATAAGGATGTTCAGGTTGCTGAGCTTGCTCATGAGGAGGTGCAAGCTATTACTGACCATCTGTGGTGGCTGATATAGATGTGACCCCCATTGTTGAGGCCAGGCCTATTGCTACTGCTATTGTTGATGATATTGTTATTGCAGAGGTTATAGAGCCTACTACTGCTTCGACTGATCCATATGTGCACATGGAGTCATAGTTACCTAGAGGGCCTAGAGACCGATCAATGCTTACAAAGTATACTGACCACGTGGCATATCGATTATGGCAGGGAGAGGTGTGTGTGTGTGTGCGTGCGTGTGTGTGTGTGTGTATATATGTGTGTGTGTGTGTGTGTGTGTGCGTGTGTATGTGTGTTTAAATTTGTTTAAAATTAATTTACTTATTATTGATAATTGATGCGTTGAAACTAATTGATCATTTTTCCAACTCTGTTTGTTACATGATCGTCTTGTGTTGAAGGTGACATCCCACATGTCCAAGATGAAGGACTTCGCTAAGCTTTCGATGCCTAAGCAGGTCAGGAAAATTGTTGATTATTTTGGGTTCCTATTGTTGGTCTCACGATGTTTGATGCTACACTTTTGACTGTCTTTGTTGTGCGACGGAACAAAGAGACATCTTCCTTTTATCTTTCATTTAAGGATACGAGTATCACTCTTGATGATGTTTAATCATTGATCATTGTTCCATCTCCCCATCAGTGGTAGGTTATTCACCGCTCCTGTTATTAACTACAAGCTTGCGTGTATACAACCTAAACGAGATCTGGGAGATACTCATGAGTGTGTGCTGCAGGAGTTTCACTTTAACAGGGGAGCTCACATTCGGATCTCCTGGCTACGAAAGAGGTATGTTCAGTTGGTATGACGGTACATGTATGAGGCAGCCGCAAGGGTGTACATGCTACATCTAGTAGCATGTACTATCTTTATGGATAAGTCTCGTGTATATATTGATGCTCGGTACATGTGGATGTTCAACTGCCTTGAGTCTACCAAGTGGACTTGGGGATGCGTTGTTTTGACTATCCTATATTCAACACTGGGAATTGAGACTATCTTTAAGACGAAGCAACTATGTGCCTATTTGAGTCTATTACAGGTATGTCAAAAATTATTATTTGTAATATATTTCTTATTTAATTGTTATCATGACATTTATTAATTTGTCTACGTTCTTTTATCATTGCTGGATATACGAGCATTTCTCCCTCATTTATGACATAAGGGTGCAACCTTGCCCTCCTGACTCCCCTCGGGCAATGAGATGCAAGGTCAGGCAAGCACATCCAAGCGGAGTAGCGGAATACCGAAGGATGCTTGACACACTTACAATATAGGTGCCATTTGGGAACCATACGCAGAGCACAGGGTCCAACGTCCCTTTGATGACTTTTCTCTATTTTATAATCATATGCAGTGGGAGATCATAGTGGCTAGACACTTACGCGAGAGGTATTTGCGCCAGTATGGTATGTCCAAAGCATCCTCGTCTAATTTTTGTTGTTCCAGATAAGAGCATTGACTTATGGTTTTAGAATAACATCATTTGCTCAGCTCGTGCCATTACAAATGCATCAGTGAGAGTTCAACATGGTTCACAGTGTGTGAATGATTACATGGAGTGATAACTTACGGTATCACACTCGTGCATCATCTCACTTGTTGTTGTTATGCCTGATGTTGTCAGACCTCCCGATGACATGTCCCTACCTCCAGATATTGTTGTTATCATGGATAACCTCATGGGTTTGATAAACCCAAATGGTGATATCTTTACCAGATTATTGTGGATAACACACATAGCCCGTAAAGGACCTGTCTAGACATTGTTATTATTATTTTTTTGTATTATATGTAGTATATGTACTATTTATTCAGACATATCCACCATACTATTTATAACATGACATTTTGTCACTTTTATTATTGCAATGCAATGTATGAAAGATGTACTATTTATTCAAACATATCCACCATGTAGTTTTGGAATTAAAGAAATGTACGAGAGATGTCAGGTATAATTGGAGGCGACAAGTTAAATCCTTTAATATGACTCTTATGGCTGAGCCCATCAGAGCATAATAGTTTTTAAAGATTAAATAACTTTTAATAGATAAAGCGTCAAATTTTTAATTAACTCAGGGATGAAAATATTCTCTAAAATTTATATCTGTTGACCAAAATTGAATATAATCAGGACTCTTTAATGTTCAGGATAAGAGACCGAATAAAATATTTGTATTATATCATACATCAATCCCGTGTTTGATTACACAATAGGATATAATAAGTTAATCATGAAACTTATCATATCCTATCTCACTTGTTCAAATTTTTATCTTAAGACTCCAACATGATAGAATAAGAAAATAATTTATTAATTTATTCTTATAAAATATAATTTAAAATAAAAAATTAAATATGATAAAATATAAATAAATATTAATTTGATATTAAACTAAAAATATTAATAAATAATTATTTAAAAAGATGTATGGTTTTATCACAAGGTTAATTTTATAACTTTATATAATATAAAAAATTAAAACCTAAGAAATCAGAATATTTAAAAATAAAATAATTATTAAAATTTTAAAAATATGAATAATAACTTTATTTTTTTACAGATAATTTTGTCATTTATATATTAAATATACATACTTTTATTTTACTTATCTAAAATATATAATAGAATTTAGGATTATTTTAAAGAGAAATTGAAATTGTATACCTCATCAAACTTTTCAAAATTATAAGTATCTAATTCATCATTGACCTCAAAATTATAAGATGATATTGGATAGTACTAAGCAAAAAAGAAAAGGAATCACAACAAGACAGAGGTGGCAGAAGGAACAACAATCCTATTTTCCCTAGGACTTGGCATCTGGTTCTGGTGTGCTCTGCCTTATTCTAGCATTGTCCTGAGATGAAGGAATGTTCATTTCCAAACCATATTTGTTTTGTGTTACATCAACATTATATACAAAGAACTTGGCAACAACCACGAAGAAAAGGAAGTTGAGTAGGCTTAGTACTGCCATGAATACATAATAATAATCTAAACGGGAAATGTTTAGGTTATTCAAAATCCATCCCTTGTGACCATGTCTTTGGCTGATATTAGCAATGGCTGTCAAAAGGAAAGTACTTAGAAAGCTTCCTAAACCCAAGCTGGTTGTGAAATATGCTGTTCCGAGGCTTTTCATGCCTTCTGGTGCTTGATCATAGAAGATTTCCATTTTAGCGATTTCGACGAAGTTATCAGCAACCCCTGCCAAGGCAAACTGAGGAAGGAGAATAAAAATAGTAAGAGGAATTGTATCATGCTGGCCAAAGAGACGATTTTCTCTTGCAACACTGAGTCGCTTCCGCTCAGCCAAGCACGCGGTGATCATTATAATGACGTGCAGCACAAGGCCAATTCCTAGTCTTTGTAGCATTGTGATTCCTCTGGGGTTCTTTGTATACCGCCGGATCACTGGCACAAAAACACGGTCATAGACTACGATGCTTATCAGCATGAAGATTGTTATAAATGCTGTCAGACATGCTGGAGGAATATCAAAATGGGGTCCCATACTTTTGTCTAGTGTGATGCCTTGTTTAATGAAGAGTGTGGTTGCTTGAACTATCAATGTGCTTGGCACAATTGTTGTAATCAAAATAGGAATCATTTTTGTCATTTGTTTGGTTTCCTCAACTTGTGTCACACTACAAAGCATCCATGTCGACGTTTGATCAGTCTTTATAGCCGCTTTGTCAAGGAAACTACAAGTAGAGAAGGGGTAGTATATGCAAATTAGTAATTCATGCCGAATTCTCCTGACATGGAAAAACAAGTATAGTGAAAGTTGAAGAGATAAGGAGTAATCAGACTTAACCTCAATGAAGAGCTATGATCAATTCTGTTTCTCCCCATAAAGTCATAATCTTCCATATTCAACTCATGTAGCTCTTTTGGATTCTCTGGGATGCACGACTTCCACTTTCGAATAGCCGCCACATAGACTTGAAGCATCCTAGTTATAGGGCTACCTGAGGGCAATTTGTGCCTATAAAATGGAGTTCCTACCAGAAAAACCAATATTGAAATACCGAGCCCGATAGTCGGAAGGCCGTATCCAATGGCCCAACCCACATTGTCTTGTATGTAAATTAGGAAAGTGTTGGAGAATAGGGTACCCAGGAAAATACTAAAAAACCACCAATTGAAGAAGGAAAGCTTGTAGGATCTCTCTTTGGGCTCAAACTCGTCAAATTGGTCTGCTCCCATTGTAGAAATATTGGGCTTGGTTCCCCCTGTGCCTACGGCAATGATATATAGAGCAAGGAAGAAAATACCCTTTTGCAATGGTGACGCCTTGGGGCAGTTACTGTCTGCTATGCCTTGTGCACATTGTGGTGGCTTCAAAGATGGTAGTGAAACTGCTAGAGTCAATAAGCACATTCCCTGTAGTCAAAGAAATCAAGGACTGTCTGTTTATACTTCATAATAATCATGTAAGAAAGGTAGCATAGTAAATCACAAAATTTTAGAAATCCAAATGTTAGTGAATGAGTGATGAAGCGACATGGTTAAGATGAAGATAGGATATGATCATTGTCAAGGTTTGGGGACAAGTTATGATGTCAAATTTGCTATTATGATATGTTACATGCCCTATGACATTAAATTTCACACTTCATACCAAGAAATAAATGCATGATGCAATCACAAAAGTCCGATATCGGCCAAGATAGGCATCGGCTATGTAAGCTCCTGCAAGTGGCATCATCCACACTGCGCCGCTTAAGTTGCTTATGTTGTTTGATGATTCCACAGTACCCTCATGGAGCTTTTCTGTTAAATACACCACTAAGTTTGATGCTATTCCATAGAAAGCCATCCTTTCAAATACTTCATACCCTATAAATGACAAAATTGTTTATGCAATATTCATAAGTAATGATAATACATCAAAATGGCTCTCCAAAAAACGATGCTGAGTCTAGAATAAATAACTGAATAAATTTCAAAATATTGTTAAGGCAGCAAAATGCATCATTTTACCTACTATAAAGGAGCAAGCTTTCCATCTTCCCGTCTTTGATCTTAAAACGGGTCTACCTTTCAGGTCTACCGTGCCATCTTGAGTGTAATCTTCTTTCCCGTTTGCTAAACCATTTTCTTCTGCTATTGCCATCATAATGTACAAGAATAACTACTTGGGCTCTTATATGAGCTTTTGATGTATTTAAGGACAGAGACTATGAGTCTAGAAACTTAGTTTTCACTCCCTTTAAGTTGTAAATTTTCCGGTTTACATGAGCCAACATACAAAAAACTATTAATCGGCCGGATTCTTTGTTTTGTAGTTCTTGTGAATTACACATTTTTCATCTCTTTCTTGGTGTTTTACCTTTAACTTACCCACCATACTGTTGTAAGATCTTTTGAAGCTGGTAATCTCAAATGCTGATGGATTTTCTCTTGTATCTATCTATAATATTTTTTTTATATAAATAATAGAGACTACTAGATTAGTATCCATTTGCACACGTACCCTCAAACAAAGATATATGGCAGTAATTAATTAGAATAATATAGCTTGTTAGCATCATATCATTATCATATATGTAGCCGGCAGGCACAACATTTATGGAATATGCTTGTACTGTTTCACACTCTTAAATGTGGAAAGAAAAATTAAGAGAAAAAGTATATATAAAGGGAAGTTAAACTTTTTTAACAGAAAAGTGGGAATAAAATAAGTCCATAGTTTTTGTAATAAAATAAAGATTAAATTGAACTCTATTACTATCTAAGTTTCAGAATGACTTCTAAGAACAAAACAAGTGTTGACTGCTGAATTTGTATACTTCTATTTTTTCTCTAATTATCTTAAAAGTTTAAGTAAGGAAAATGATAAAAGATACGGCGAATTTTCAGCGTGCACAAATGTTGAAGCATTTCCTGACTCAGTTAGTAGTAGAGTTAGTTAATTCAGGTGTGTTGTGTATGCACATATATTTGAACAATCACTGATCCATACCATTATACTGAGGTCGAACTCAACCAGCATGTATGTGTGCTTAACTGAATTTCAATTGAATTTATTTGTTCTTGCATTCAGGATGTTTAGGATGCTTCTTAGAATTTAATCTGGGACTTGTGAGCTGTATTAAGTATTAACATTCTTAATTATTCTGTGCAATAAAAGTTGTCGACATTGTTTTTTTCAGCCGATGTTCCTTATCATTGATTTGAAACTCTTTATGAACATGTTATGGTTTCTAAACAGGAAAAGACCACTACATTCAGAGACAGATTTGAAGCTCTTTATTTACTGAAAGGCAAATAGAAGGATTAACAGGAGTGTTTTCCTAGGACTTGGCATCTTGTTGTGGACTGCTTTGGCTTATTCTAACATTGTTCTGAGATGAAGCTGCGTTCATCTCCAAACCTGATTTGTTTTGTTTGACATCAACATTATATACAAATGACTTGGCAGCAACCACAAAGCAAAGGAAGTTGAGTAAGCTTAGCACTGCCATGAATACATAATAATGATCTAAACGGGAGATATTTAGGTTATCCAAAACCCAACCTTTGTGACCATGTCTCTTGGTGATGTTAGCTACAATTGAAAGGAGGAAAGTACTTAGAAAACTTCCTAAACCCAAACTAGTTGTGAAATATGATGTTCCGAGACTTTTCATGCCTTCTGGTGCTTGATCGTAGAAGAACTCTAGTTTGGCAATTTCGACAAAGCTATCCGCGATCCCTCCTAATGCAAACTGAGGGAGGAGAATAAAAATCGTAAGGGGAATTGTATCATGCCGGCCAAAGAGATTGTTTTCTCTTGCAACACGGAGTCTCTTCCTCTCAGCTAAGCATGCAGTGACCATTATAGCGATGTGCAACACTAGACCAATTCCTATTCTCTGCAACATTGTGATTCCTCTGGGATTCTTTGTGTAACGCCGGATTGTTGGCACAAAAACACGGTCGTAGACTACAATGCTTATCAGCATGAAGATAGTTATAAATGCTGTGAGACATGCTGGAGGGATATCAAAATGTGGCCCCATGCTCCTGTCTAGTGTGGTGCCTTGTTTAATGAAGAGTGTGGTTGATTGAACAATTATTGTGCTTGGGATGATTGTTGTAATCAAAATGGGAATCATTTTTGTCATTTGTTTGGTTTCCTCAACTTGTGTCACTGTACAAAGCATCCATGATGAAGTTTGGCCGGTCTTCATAGCCGCTTTGTCGAGGAAACTACAAGCATAGAAGTGTCGGTAATTCATGTAAGTTAAATTATGAACATCCTATTTTCATGACATGAAAAAAGATGGTGAAATTAGAAGGGATAAAAAGTCGTTAAACTTAACCTCAAGGAAGAGCTGTGATCAATTCTATTTCTCCCATTGTACGCGTACTCGTCTATGCTTAACTAGTGTAGCTCTTTTGGATCATCTGGGACTTGTGCCTTCCACTTCCTGACAGATGCCACAAAGACAAGATGAGTAAGCTTTTTATACAACTTGGTCATATTCTTATTTTCTTATTGTAAGAGAAGATGAGTAAGCTTTTTATACAACTTGGTCATATTCTTATTGTATGCCTTTCATGACAACCTTAGGTGCTAGATTCATTTGTTATCCCATTTGAAACTTGTGTATGACTCTTTTCTGACCTTCAACTATCCCATATCATTTTGATCCCAAAGTGTGCACTTTATATGAATGTTTGAGCAGTTGCTATGTGATTTTCAAATACATGTTGTTTGTGAACAATTTTAAGGTTTGAACAGAGGATGTATGTGTGGTTCATTCATGTCAATTTGGCCTGTTTCTTGATTTACCTATCCTACTTGCAAATGTCTTGTTCTTGGTTCTTTGGTTTTGCCCAGAAATCCACAAAAGCACGCCTTATATCTTTATGGGGGTGGCTATATCAATGGATGTATAGCCACTAGGGGTGGCAAAATGGATGGATTGGATGGATATGAAATGGATTGTTAATGGATGGATTAAAACAATCCATTAGTCCATTAACAATCCACTAAAATTTTCTTAAAATTATCCAATCCAATTCATCCATTAAGAATAAAATTCATCCAATCCATCCATTAACATATTTTTAATGGATGGATACAACTTTTTTTTTTATTTCGTAAAAATAAATATATTTTTTTATTTTTAAAAAATTTATTTTATTTTATTTTTAAAAAATTCATTTTTTGTATTTTAAAAAAATTATTTTTTAATATATTAATTAAAAAATATGAATTTTTTGTATTTTCAAAAAAAAAATTGATATTTTAATTTTTGAAAAATATCGATTTTTTTTTCGAGAAAAAATTTTATTTTATTTTCGAAAAACAAATCAGTTTTTTATTCTGAAAAAAAAAAGTCGATTTTTTTTTCGAAAAAAGAATTTACTTTTTTTCGAAAAACAAATCAGTTTTTTATTCTGAAAAAAAACTGATTTTTTTTCAGAAAAAAATTGATTTTTTTTTCAAAAAAAATGTCGGTTTTTTTTTCGAGAAACAATTTTATTTTTTTTCGAAAATCAAATCAGTTTTTTGTTCTGAAAAAAAATCGATTTTTTTTCGAGAAAAAAATTTATTTATTTTTTTCGAAAAACAAATCAGTTTTTTATTCTGAAAAAAAAACTGATTTTTTTCGAAAAAAAAAAATCGATTTTTTTCCAAAAAAAAAAAAGTCGGTTTTTTTTTCGAAAAACAAATCAGTTTTTTATTCTAAAAAAAACCGATTTTTTCAAAAAAAAAGTTAAACTTTTTTTTCAGAAAAAAATTCATTTTTTTGAAAAAAATATAATTTTTTAATTATTTTTAAGAAAAACTATTTTAAAAAAATAAATCTAATTCAATCCATTCATATAAATGGATGGATTTAATCCAATCCATTAACTTATTTTTTGTGTAGTGGATGGATTGGATGGATTTTTTAATGGATGGATTGCATGAATTTTGCCTTAATGGATTCAATTGCCACCTCTAATAGCCACCCCAGTGGTAGAAGCATGCGCGCATTTCATACCTTTCACCTTCCTGACCAGGGTTCGATCCACAGTGGAGATTAACCCTTTTATTTTACCTTGTTTAATGATTTTCTCCTCTAACCCTTTTATTTACCTTGTTTAATGATTTTCTCCTCTCTTTTTTCATCGTGTTTGCATCACTCTACAAGAATCTTCTAGGGAACATGAGGACTCTGTTACGATTTTGTTTCAACCTTGTTTAATGATTTTCTCCTCTAACCCTTTTATTTACCTTGTTTAATGATTTTCTCCTCTCTTTTTCCATCGTGTTTGCATCACTCTACAAGAATCTTCTAGGGAACAGGAGAACTCTGTTACGATTTTGTTTCAACCTTATTTAATGATTTTCTCCTCTAACCCTTTTATTTACCTTGTTTAATGATTTTCTCCTCTCTTTTTCCATCGTATTTGCATCACTCTACAAGAATCTTCTAGGGAACATGAGGACTCTGTTACGATTTTGTTTCAAGTATCGCATCACTCTACAAGAATCTTCAAAATGAGTGATGGTTGGAGCGTTCAGAAATTGGCTAAGTTGTTGTGTGGCTAGAGTGATGTCAGGTCTGGTGGTGTTAAGATATATAAGCTTGCCAATGGGTCTTATATTTGTTGAAATATCTTTAAAAGGTTTACAATGGAATTGGAGAGTTCAGAAATTGGCTAAGTTGTTGTGTGGCTAGAGTGATGTCAGGTCTGGTGGTGTTAAGATATATAAACTTGCCAATGGGTCTTATATTTGTTGAAATATCTTTAAAAGGTTTACCGTTATACAGATGGAATTTTGAGGAAGGATCAAGAGTAGTACTAGTCAATTTTGATCCAAGGAGCCTAGATGATTCAAGAAGATCCAAGCAATATTTTCTTTGAGAAATGCATATGCCAATTCTAGATTAAGCTACCTATAATAAGTATTTAAGGATGACATGGTCTTTTATTTTTAAGTTTTTATCTAGAATGCTTTTGATTATAGTGAATTCTGCAAGAGAAATGCCAGCTATGATGATATAATCAACATATACTAGAAGATTAGTAAAACTGCTTCCATGTTTGAGAGTGAATAAGAGTAATCATAGGTAGTTTGATGATATCCTTCTTGTAAAAATAGATGAGTAAGCTTTTTATGCCATTTCCAGCAATTAAAAACTGAATAACAAAGTGAATAACAAAGGGATTATTGCTGAAGACATCTGATACAGACATTCAGACCCTATATAATAGGGTATACTACTGATTAAAATCAATCAATCAAAAACTAGGAAATAGATTGTTGAAGACTAAAACTGATACAGACATTCAGATTCAGCCCCTATGTAGTAAGATATAATATTGCATAGTGTTCAGGTACCTTATTCAATGAAACATTCTCCTATCCATCATTCTTCTTCTCTTCAATGGATAATATATAATAAATTTATTAAAACGGTTATTATAATATATTAAAATATATTAACGTTTCTTACAAATATGTGCTAATGAGATGGGCAGCTTTCAAGACCATAATTTCCTTTTCAGTTTCTTTTATTTTCTTCTATAGGTCGTCCCTCTCATCCTCCATTTCATTCAGACTCTTTGAATTCCATTTCTTCTTGCCCCTACGTAATACAATACAAGTATTACAATCATCTTCATTTCATTCAAAATTAGTCGATATCTTCTCTAATACTATTAGCATACTTTATGAAAGTTCAAAAATGTTTAAAGAAAATCGGTTACCTGGTTTTCACTTTTTCAAGGAACTTTCTGTTTCTTCCCATCATCATCTGTTTCTGACACCTCAGCTCAACACAACTTACTTTCCTTTCTTCATTCACCGATTTCTTACGGCGTTTTCTTTCTTTCTTCATTTTTCCTTAGCTCAACACAACTTACTTTTCTTTCTTCATTCACCGATTTCTACGGCGTTTTCTTTCTTTCTTCAAATATTGTCTATTCCCAAGTGATATTCACGTCACTAATGTTAAAATCACTTCACTAGCCAATGGTTGCGACGTGGGTAAAACACGCCGGAAATGCAATGGTGGGAACTTTTTCCCACGTGGAAAACACGTCACAAAGTTGTGACAGGTTTACCACGTCGCAAATCACAAAATAAAGAAGAAAACTTCCCACGTGAAAACCACAACAGTGGTATCTTGAGCCTTTGGTTCAAATAAAGGGAACAAACTACTTGTATCGAAAGTGTGGGTTGAGTGTCTCGTTGAAGAGTGTCAACGGCGGTACAAGGGTGCAGTTGCACAGTTGAAGTTTCCGCTTAAGGGAGAGCATTGTGGATAGACTCACACTTGAGGGAGAGTGTTAAAGTTAAAGTATTAACAAGTGCGAGTAGGGTAAATAAGAGAACCCACACACCTATCACCTTAAGGTTTTGGGTGAGTATGTGGTGTGTGTCGCTTGCGCGAAAATAAGGTGCCGGCATGACAGAAGAGTCGCCACCTTTCGTTATTTATCCCTCAGAGCGGGAAAGGAAACGATCGGAAAAACCTGACGAAAAAGGGTAAGACAAGGTCATCGCAACCATTGTCTGGATTCGGGAGTCGGTTACGCAAGGGGAAGGTATTAGCACCCCTCACGTCCGTCGTACTCGACGGGATCCTCGCTTGTTTGTTTACTTGGACGGGTTGGTTATAATCTATCTACCTATCAAGGCTGGCTGAAAAAGAAAAGAAAAATGACTCGGCAAAGCATCGCGCTTTATGCCTACGTATTCTCATCAGAGAATGAGAAATCAGAGTCAACGTAGTTCGGCCTACGAAGGGTTATGGGGGAAGGTAGCTCGCCAAGACATCGCCATCTTGTGCCTACGTACTCTCAACAGGCATGAGAGATCAGAGCTCACGTAGTTCGGGAAACTACAGCTTATCTCCTAAAAGAAGTGTTTTTTATATTATGTTTGCGATCTCAACCGCACTAGAGACTATGACCTGAGAGGGAATGCGTCCTTTCTCAGATAGCTTAAGGCTCGTAACGTACGAAAGAAATCATTCATGATTACTGTATTTTAAACTGCTTCGAGATGAGAAGAGAACAGGCCCAACTAGGAGGGAGACTATCAAGTCCTACTGTTGTCATGCCATGGATTCATCCTATGGTCGAGGTTTGAACAGGGAACTCCTAGAAGTTGTCATGCATAGGTTTCAACCTAAAAGTCTATCATCAAATCCTCATCAGAGGAAATGAGAGTCCTAAGGGATCATGTCAATGATACACCAAAACAGACAAAAGCATCAGCTTTAACAGTAAAATGCATGCAATGCAAGTGAGGGAGGAAATGTGTGTGGGGCTTCAGCCTCCACAAGCTCGTCTCGACCTCAAGCCAGTCATGAAATAATAGTAATCATATTGAAATGCTATCAAGCAATAAACAGATAGAAGAAATGAAGTGCCATCAGGCAAACAAACCACATGCTTGAGAAAGAAAGAATCTATATTTAATCTCTAATCCTAAAACAAGACCCTAATCAAAAGAAAACAATCTCAGTCTTCAAGCTTCAGAACAAGCTTACCAAAGAAAGGGAGCTAAGTAGGCAGACTCATAGTGTCTTCCTCAGGAAAGCACTAGGAGGCTTGTACTCAGGAATCATATCCTATGTGGCTCAACCACTGTGATCAGTTTACATTCCTCCTCAGGAGAAACTAAACTCACAAGCAGGCTCCAACATCACTGGATACTTAAGAAAGAGGTGAGAAGAAAGAATGAAAGTCATTCATAGTGCCTTCCTCAGGAAAGTACCATGAACTTCCCTCAAACTTCAGGATCTCAAACCTCACAGACAGGGAATAATCCCCAAGCTCTGGGTCTCTGAATCTTGATCTACAATCTTCTCTTCCATCATGCTCTCCAACAAGATCTTCAAAACAAACTAAGCCCCACAACAAATTCCCCAAAATAAACCCCAGAGATGAACAGATAACCACAGAACAGTCAAAACCATCAGCCAACTTCAGAAAATACCTAAAAATACTAAAACAAGAGGGAAAATTCTATCATTTATTCACAAGGGTCTACAACATCTATCCATAACATCCACATATACCCCTACCCAAAAATCAAGACAAAACTCTCTAAAGAAAATAAACTATTTCACCTATGCATAACCTAAACCCTAATTAGGTACCCTAATGCTAACCTAATTAAACTAATCAAATTTTAATCTAAAAATCAAGAATTAAATCCTATGGGGAACTATGATTCAATGTCTAATCACACCAAAAAGAATGAATTAAAAATCCTAAGGGAAAGTCCTAAAAGAAATTCTACAAAATTGGATATCAAACTAAACCTATTTAAAAGCTATTTAAATGAAAAATACTCTAAAAATATGAAAAGAAAACAAAATGGAAATTTTATTTATTCATATTTTTTTAGACAAATTTATGAACACATAGAAAAAACAAGAATTAAAAAATATTCATCTTTGGATTTTTTATGAATTTATTAAAGTGCAAGAAAATTAAAGGAATTAAAAAAATAAAAGAAATCAAATAAGGGGAGGGGGTGCTAGCAGCAGGGCGCCCCAGTTGATTATCAGGTGGGCCAGACATGGTGGGGTGCGAAAAGAAAATGGGATAGGCCCATGCGCGCTCAGAATTGAGTGGAAAAAAAAACAAAAGAAAAAGAAAAACGATCGGTGCAGGAAGTAACTTTTTAACGCTCATTTTCTGGTTTGGGCCGTGAAGGGGGTGCAAACAGCAAGATTTTGCTGAGGCCCAGATTTCCCACTTAATGAAACGGCACCGTATGGCCCCAAGGGACTCCCTCCGTTTTTCTTTTTAAATGTCAACCGTTGGATGTGGATAAAGGGTCAAACGAATGGGACTGATCCAACGGCCCACAGATTGTCTTCTTCCTTGGACTGGTTCTAGGGTTTGTGACCTCCATGAACATACATTCACGTGCCAGATTCTCCTCCATCGTACTCCCTCGTTTCTCAACAAAACTCAAACATGTAAAGAGCAAATTTGCTCAGTTTCTCACGCTGAACAAGACCATACCAATATCTTCGATCAAGACTCACTCTAATGACCAAACCGATAGCTAGAAACCCTATGGCACACAAATTTCCACTGTCATGCACCTCGCTAGTTCTTGGATTTCTTGGTACTAATGCGTTCCTCATGCTGCCCTAGTTCTAGCATACTATCACACTAAGATTAATACTCACTAGGCCAAGAGTTCTTGGTCATCAAAGATTCACTGCCCTAAGATCAAACTCCATGGATGGCTCTCAAACTCACTGGATATCATCCCCTACTCATCCTTGTCAATCCTAACCTAGAATTCTGATCTATTCATGCATAATTAAAGAGATAGAAGAGAAAGTGCAGACCTATTTCTTGGCTATGGCAGGTGTAGCTATGGCTTGATTCAATGCTTGCAGCCTCTTCACAATGATCCTTAGATGTTGGTGTGAGTTCTGTTTGCAACAATTTGGAGTATGAAGGCTTGTAGCATGAGATTCGAAGCTTACTTGCAATGGAATCCACCCTTGAATATCTCTCTCTCCTCTCACTCTCTTCACCAACCTTGCCAACCTTTTACTCATCATGATTCACTTGTTATATAACAATCCATGGAATCAACTAGAAGCTTCTAGAATCCACTAGAAAGTGATGAAAATCTCATGACATGTCATATTGGTTATCTCATATCTCATATGTTATGCCTTGCAATTTTGTGCCAAAATCTCCCCTTGTGAAATATTGAGGTGGAGTGTACAAAAAATCAGCTCATATTTGCCTTGTGTGAAGATTTCTCAAGTTACCTTAAGATGCAAGTTACAATATTACAAAGCAACCTCCATTTTTAAGCTTCAAATCAAAATTCTGTTTAAACCAAAGTTTTTAGAATGTCATTTACATTCAAAATGGTATATTGGATGACCTATTTTGGACTCATAGATCTCCCAAACCAAATTCCAACTTGACTTGAATTAACTTATAAGCCATTTTTAGTTCAAATTTACCAAACTTTGTCATTCCATGCTATGAGCTTTTCCAACAATTCATGACCTTCTTTCTAGGCTTAAAATGCCATTTTGAACAACTTTCATGTTTTGAGTTTTTTCATTTGAGGCTTGGAAATAGGAGATATGGCCTTTGCTTAAAATGACCTATAACTGCCAAATGACCAAAATACCCCTGTCTTGCTCAATCCATAAGTTGAGTTCTACAAATCCTATCAAGGACTTCTAGTACTATCTATAAAGCTAAGAAGATGCTCTTCAACATTCATGTTGACCAAGAGATCATAGGAATCATCCTACTAGGGCAAACGTTGTCTGCAAGTTGGGTGACTTTCAAGGACCCAGATTCACACACCTCTGCTGACCTGTAATTTGTCAAAACCATAACTTGAGCTATGCAACTCCTATCAAGGACTTCCACCACTCAAATTAAAGCTATGAACAAGCTCTACAACATTCATGTTGTGGGGAAGATGAGATATCAATCACATATTGAGCTAAAACTACCTGGAAGATAGGGATCAAATTAGGGTTTTTTCACTGACAATCCTTGGAAACCCTAACTTGAAACTTCTCAAACTCCTCAATCATGATGAGTTGGTCTAGGGATCATCTTTATAACATCTCCATACATCATTCCATGATCTCATGGCCCTTGGATTAGGTCTCAACCTTCTCCAAATCTTCATCTGATCTAGGATTGACCCAGTCAAAACCCTAATTCTACCATTCATGGTTGAATCTTCTGAATCCTTGCACAATGACCTCTCTGGGCTTCATGATGGCTATCAAGACATCTCATAGGCTTTCTCAAAGCTTCAAGTTCATTCTCAAAGTCTCAGAATCATCTGAGTAGCACCCACAACTCTCAAGCTATGAGTCACACATCCTTGGTTTCACTCAATTCCTCTGAGGATCTCTTGAGCTTTCTGATGAAGGTATCAACCTTCAAACACTTGATGGGTAAATAATTGTTGGTCAAATTTTGGGGTGCAACAGTGTGTCTCTCACAAAGGTTGCTCTAAAAAGTCCCACTATGTTCAATGCTATTCTTCCCATGTGATTCCCACGTCACTAATTAGTGACATTGGATTCACTTCACTATTAAATTTAATTATAAAAAAAATAAATAATACTAACCGAAAGTTACTATAAAATTAAAATAAAAATTAAATATTAAATATAAATTTAAAATTAAAATAATTTTTAATTAAAATAATATACATTTAAAATATATAAATATTTAGTCACATGATAAAATCTGTTTTTCACATGATAAATATTTAGTCACATGATAAAATTTGTTTTCTATAATTTATTTTTCTAATAAAATCTGTTTTTCTATATTCACTAAAATATTTTTTATTATACTAAAATAATAAAGTAATATGTACTAAAACTTCCAAATACCTCAAAGTTTCTAAAACCTAAAATTTTCTAACCTAACTCTCAAAATTTCAACCATAACAACACAATACACAATAAATATAAACAAATTTAGTGTGTGGACCTAACCTCCTCAATTCTCTCTTTTTTTTTTGTTATTTCTTTCACTTAAGATATCAATTTTGTACGATAGCATAAGTGTGATTGGTGTGTTAAGTGTGTGTGACCTAACCTCTTCAATATGATAGCAAAAATGTGATGGATGTGTTAAGTGTGTGGGCTAACACCCAACATATATAATATCCATCTCATATATTCATCTCGACCTATGTTTCATATGATATATTCTAACCCAAAAACCACTCATTCAACCTCCTATCATATATTATCTAAAAACTATGGGTGTACATATGTTATAGGTATTTAGTATAAATAATTTGCCAATGGTATTAAAAAAATTATAGATTGTAGACTATTGACTCATATGTGTTCAAAGTTGATATTTCAAATGCTAATACGTATTTTAGTTCTAATACGTGTTAAAGTAAAATATAAATCACTAAAATAATATATTATACTAATATATATTTAAAGTAATATATATTCACTAAAATAAAATCTGTTTTATATTATACTAAAATAATAAATTCACTAAAATAATATTTTTCTATAATTTATTTTTCTAATAAAATCTGTTTTTCTATATTCACTAAAATATTTTTTATTATACTAAAATAATAAAGTAATATGTACTAATATTTTTTATAATAAAATCTGTTTTATATTATACGAAATATTTTTCTGTTTTTCTGTTTTTCTAAAATAAATATTTTTCTAAAATTCATTTTTTCTAAAATAAATCTTTTTCTATAATTTAATACCATTGGCAAATTATATTCACTAAATACCTATAACTTATAATCTTGAAGAAAAAATTTAAAATCTGTTTTATAATAAAATCTGTTTTTCTATATTCACTAAAATATCTTTTATATTCACTAAAATAAAATCTGTTTTATATTATACTAAAATAATAAATTCACTAAAATAATATTTTTCTATAATTTATTTTTCTAATAAAATCTGTTTTATAATAAAATCTGTTTTTCTATATTCACTAAAATATTTTTTATTTTACTAAAATAATAAAGTAATATGTATTCACTAATATTTTTATAATAAAATCTGTTTTATATTATACCAAATATTTTTCTGTTTTTCTGTTTTTCTAAAATAAATATTTTTCTAAAATTCAGTTTTTCTAAAATAAATCTTTTTCTATAATTTAATACCATTGGCAAATTAAAAACAGTTTTATAATAATAGGTAACTTATAGTAAATCTTTTTCTATAATTCACTAAATACCTATATCTTTTATATTCACTAAAATAAATTCACAATACATAAAAGCACAATACCATATAAAATTTAAAATTTAAAATGCTTATAAAAAACACAATACATATATCACCAAAGTTCTCAAAACTTCCAAATACCTCAAAGTTTCTAAAACCTAAAATTTTCTAACCTAACTCTCAAAATTTCAACCACAACAACACAATACACAATAAATATAAACAAATTAAATTGCTAAAAAAAAAATAACAGTTAATAATAAGAAATATATAAAAAAAAACTAACATAAATCAGTCACAAAACCAACAAATGTTTCACCTTAAATTTGACTCTAATGGAGTAAAAATGGAGCTGAGGGAGAGAGGCAGCAAGGGAGAAGGAAAGGGGAAGAAGAAACAGCAAGACAATAAAAGGGGAAGACGAACTGGAACGGAAGAAGAAGGATACAAAGTGAGAGAAATTCTGGCTTTTTTATTTATAAGGGATGTTGCGACATGCTTACTAGGACGGAAATCTGCGACGTGGCATCTGCTTTCGTAGTTTGCGACGTGTTTTACATTTCGGTAGTTTGTGACCTGTAATTCAGGTCAGTAACATTCAATGTCTGGTTACTTTTAAAAGTTGCGACGTGGGATTTGTTTCGGTAGTTACCGACGTGGCTTCCATGTTTGAGAGTGAATAAGAGTAATCATAGGTAGTTTGATGATATCCTTCTTGTAAAAAAAGATGAGTAAGCTTTTTATACCATTTCCAGCCATTAAAAACTGAATAACAAAAGTGAATAACAAAGGGATTATTGCTGAAGACATCTGATACAGACATTCAGTATATAATAGGGTAGGGATTATTGCTGAAGACATCTGATACAGACATTCAGTATATAATAGGGTATACTACTGATTAAAATCAAGCAATCAAAAACTAAGAAATAGATTGCTGAAGACTAAAACTGATACAGACATTCAGATTCAGCCCGTAGTAAGATATACTATTGCATAGTATTCAGGTACTTTATTCAATGAGACATTCTCCTATCCATCATTCTTCTTCTCTTCAATGGATAATATATAATAAATTTATTAACAACGGTTATTATAATATATTAAAATATATTAACGTGATGTTTCTTACAAATATGTGCTAATGAGATGGGCAGCTTTCAAGAACATAATTTCCTTTTCCGTTTCTTTTATTTTCTTCTATAGGTCGTCCCTCTCATCCTCCATTTCATTCAGACTCTTTGAACTCCATTTCTTCTTGCCCCTACATAATACAATACAAGTATTACAATCATCTTCATTTCATTCAAAATTAGTCGATATCTTCTCTAATACTATTAGCATACTTTATGAAAGTTCAAAAATGTTTAAAGAAAATCGGTTACCTGGTTTTCACTTTTTCAAGGAACTTTCTGTTTCTTCCCATCATCATCTGTTTCTGACACCTCAGCTCAACACAACTTACTTTCCTTTCTTCATTCACCGATTTCTTACGGCGTTTTCTTTCTTCATTCTTCCTTTTCCTTTTCCTATCATCATGATTTTACCTTGCAGAGAGGAAATGGTAGAGAGAGGTTGAAGAAAGAGAATGGAAAGAGAGTTGAAAAAAAAGAGAATATATAGAGAGAAAATCGTCTTCAACAAATTTCTAACAGAATTCCAGAGAGTAATTTCCAGAATTACCCCTAACAAACTAAATAATATTTTGTTGATTTACCTCTCCACCAACCCATCAATGTTAGTTTGTTGATTTAAATATTTTGTTTTTTCAATTAGAAAAAAAAAGTTAATTTTAATATGTTGACAAATGATAATTGAGTAATAGTTTTATTGATTTTATTTTTATATATAAAAATTGTTAAGTGATTGAAGTAAATTTTAGCGCAAAAATTAAGGTTAATTGAATAATTTTATTTATTTACATTCATTTTTTATTATTTGTTAAATTTTCTTATTTATTATTATTTTTAATTAATTACTATTATTAATAAACCCTTTTCTCACTAACTTTTAATACATAGTCACTAATTAACTACTATTTCTATTTCTAAGTTTAGTTTTTACTAATCGCTCACGAGCCATTCTTTAATTATTTTTTTATAATAGGTTACTTGTGAGTCTTATTTCTCTCACAATTTTATTAGTTATTATTATTATTATTATTATTATTATTATTAATAATGATGTATGATTTATTTTTATTATATATACAACTTATTATATGTATTACACATAAATATATAGCATTTATATATTTTGGTTATAATACATAGCTACTTAAAAAAAATTCAGGATTTGAAATTGGAAGTTATTTCCCACTTCACTTCATAAATGCTGATGTCGCTATTACAATTTTTTTTACTTTATTTTGATGACATATTTAAATGAATATATGTTTTTACTTTACTACCAAAATTGAATATTCTTTAGAAAAGAAAAAAGAGATTATACAGAGGGAAAATCCTCTTCAACAAATTTCTAACAGAATTCCAAAGAGTAATTTCCAGAATTACCCCTTAACAAACTAAATAATATTTTGTTGATTTACCTCTCCACCACCCCATCAATGTTAGTTTGTTGATTTAAATATTTTGTTTTTTCAATTAGAAAAAAAGGTTAATTTTAATATGTTGACAAATGATAATTGATTAATAGTTTTATTGATTTTATTTTTAAATATAAAAATTGTTAAGTGATTGAAGTAAATTTTAGCGCAAAAATTAAGGTTAATTGAATAATTTTATTTATTTACATTCATTTTTTATCATTTGTTAAATTTTCTTATTTATTATTATTTTTAATTAATTACTATTATTAATAAACCCTTTTCCCACTAACTTTTAATACATAGTCACTAATTAATTACTATTTCTATTTCTAAGTTTAGTTTTTACTAATAGCTCACGAGTCATTCTTTAATTTTTTTTTTACAATAGATTACTTGTGAGTCTTATTTCTCTCACAATTTTATTAGTTATTGTTCCGACCTGGACCCGACCTCGGCAGGCCCAATATCACGTACGGCCCAACAGGCGAATCGGGCACGCCGGGCACGTGCGTCCCACGAGACGAGCAGAGAATGTCGCCGAACACGAGCAGCGCTTCCAACAACAGCTCGTCCTCCATCTTACCATCCGGGAAGAACCAACCCCGACACACCAAAGCGCGGTCGTGGTTCCTCCCCTCCGCTAGGAGAACAACGCGCTCCGGGGTACCTCCCGAGCTCCCCTCCGCGGGGAGAACAACGTGCCCGGTGCACGTTCTCCACCTGCTACCCTCCGCGGGGACACGTCATCCCCAACTGCCCACCTCCGAAAGAGCAGGTCAAACCCACTTTCCGGAGACCACGGGACAGTTGGACTAGGGCGAAGACCACGTCCTGGTCTTCACTACGCCACATAAGCCCTAGCAGTCACCTGGGTTGGGCCTGGCCATCCAGCCCAACACAAGTGACCGTTGGCCCAGCGCTGGGGTCTCTCTATAAATACCCTCTGCCTCAAGAGGGTCAGGTAATTCACTTCTTACCCAATTTCTGTACTTTGCTCTCGCTCTGTCCAACTCCTTACTTTGGCATCGGAGTGTTTTGCAGGTACACCCCCCTTTTCCTCCTCATCACCGGTGAACAGGTAGCAGCCCAACAGCGTGTGGCCAGCCCGTGATCCCCTTCTGATCAGGTCAGATCAGTGGCGCCGTCTGTGGGAAACTTGAAACTTCCCCGTTACTCCGAGCAGAAAACCAAAAGTTTCATCAAACCTCCCCGATCATGGCTAGTCCACACCGCGACGGCACTCCACACGACCTCGTGCTTAACGTCGCCACCAACGGGAACAAGCAGACGGGAACGACGCATCAGGCGGAAACCGACGAAAGGGATGGTCAAACTGCTTCGCCGTCATCCGCGGAGCGGCCCCTTCAGGTCGATCTCCGACCCCCGAGCCCGCCAGCATTTCAGCCCGTTCCCATCCCGGCGGGAGCGGACCCAACGGTGACCGCTCTCTTTACGGCCATCAACCAGACGAACCAGCTGCTGTTCTAACAAAATGCGAGAATTTGGGCATTAGAACGCATCGGCCCTCCGAGATACCCCCCGCGGGAAGACCAGAACGGAGGTTCGAGGAGTCCCTCGCCTCGACCCAGAAACCGCCGGCCGCGGCTGGAGAGACACCGCCCGCAGGTGACACGAGAACGCACCAGATCCCCAGCAAGACACGTTCGCGTGAGGAACCCAAGCACCGCGGTGGTTCCAACCGAAGACCCCCGAGGCGAGAACTCAGGCAGGAGATCGAGAACCCGAAACCGGGGGCTGACCGTGAACGGCTCATCTCCCCATAGATCCCCGGCGCCCAGCGACGAGGATGATTACCGCACCCCGCTGTCCCGAGAGATCATGGCTGCCCCCATACCCCAGGGGATGGAGAAACCACTGACGCTGTCGACATACGACGGCACCTCCGACCCAGACGATCACCTGGAAGACATCGAAGCTATGCTCGACTACCGAAACGTCCGGGGAGCTATCAAGTGTAGACTCTTCTCGACGACTCTGAGGAAAGGCGCTATGACCTGGTACAAAAGTCTGGAGCCCGAATCAGTTACGTCATGGAGGGTCTTGAAGGACCTGTTCTCCAAACACTTTACGGCGTCCCGACGCCACCCGAAGACAGAAGCAGTCCTCGGGGCGATCATCCAAGGCCCCGACGAACCTCTCCGAAAGTACATCGAAAGGTTCACTCGGGAGGCAGTGCAGGTGACAACGTCCGACGAAATGAAACGCTACTTAATGGAACAAGGCCTGCGCCATGACTCCAAGTTCTACGAGGCCGTAGGCATACACCGACCAACATCCCTCCAAGATTTCCTCGACAGGGCCGCGCATTACATCCGATTCGAGGAAACACAGGCGGCCAATTCCGCTCGTGACACCCGAGACAGGGAGGCCCCCCGCGGGCACCGAGACGACGGAGCTTCGAGCCATCGACGAGGAGGAGACCGCCGTCGGGAAGACCGCCCCCGCGAACCCCGCGAACCACGCGGCCCGGCAGGAAGATTCACAGAGTACACAGCCTTGGTCGCTTCACGCGAGCGCATACTGGCCGAATGCGCTAAAACCGAGTTCATGCAGGGAGGTGTCCGTTTTCCGCGACCAACACCGCCCAAACCCAACGTGGACAAGTCAAAATACTGCCGATTCCACAGGGGCCACGGGCACGTGACAGAAGACTGCATCCATCTCAAAGATGCGATCGAAATTCTAATCAAAGACGGGCACCTGAAGCGATACACCTGAGGAGGCGAACCACCCAGGCCGGAGGCTCCAGAAACCAAGAAAATCGAGGAACTTCCCTCTCCAGAGGACAACAGCAGGCTCCAGGTCGCGTTGTGCGTCAGCCACCCCGAAGATTGGTTCGCAAGTAGAGAATTCGGTATCCCCGAAGGGCCCGACCTAGTCGACGAGCCAATCCGACCAACCAGCCGGTGGGAATACTTCCCCAGAGCCATGGTCATCTCTGATGAAGCCACAAGGAGTCTATCCATAGGATCTGTGAAAAGGAAATTCGACGAACTCATCGCGAACAACTCCGGCAAAATGAGCACGCTCGACAAATTCCGAGGCCGCTCCAACCCGATCACATTTTACCTCGAGGAACTACCCGGGGGATCCCCCAATTCCAATATACCCTTGCTCATACGTGCCCGAATGGCAAACTTCGACGTCAGGCGCCTCCTCGTCGACGGGGGGAGCTCGGTTGACATCATGTACTCACATCTGTTCACAACTCTCCAGCTCGACGAATCCAACCTTTCTCCCTACGTAGGCTCCGACGTTCAGGGGTTCAACGGGACGACGACGAGACCTTGGGGATACGTGGAATTGAAGGTCACTTTCGGAGAAGAGGAAACAGCCAGGGACATCAACGTCCGTTTCTTAGTCATCGAATGCCCATCCCTATATAACTGCATCCTGGACAGGACGACGATAGCAGAACTCTCCGCGGTACCCTCCACCATCCACCTGAAGATGAAATACTACACCAGAAGGGGGCCGTGGTAACCCTCAACGGAGACATCGAGGCCGCCCGAAGATGTTTCGAAGCCACGCTGAAAGGCCTAGACTCCATCGCTCCAGCGACCAAGAAGAAAACGTCAAGCACAACGCCAAAGGGCAAACCAACGGAGCTGGTCGGATCTGTTGAGCTCGACAGTCGCTTCACCGACGAGCCTGACCACGAAACAAAGACCAGCGAAGTCAACGGGCAGCCCTCACACCCAGCACGCCCCATCCCGGACGGAGAATTCGAACTCGTCCCCCTCAGGGAAGACACGAGCAGAACCGTGAGGATAGGCGCCGGACTCCCAGACCTCGCGAAACGACAGCTCCAAGCATGCCTTCGCGAGAACGCCGACCTCTTTGCCTGGAGCACCGCGGAAATGCCGGGACTCGACCCCGAGATCGCCTGCCACCAGTTGTCCATCAACCCGACCGCAAAGGCCGTTGTACAACGCCGACGTCGCCAATCCCCCGAAAAATCGGCAGCGGTCGAGCAAGCTGTAAAAGACCTCTTAGAGGCAAATTTCATTTCAGAAGCCCGGTATTCAACCTGGTTGTCCAATGTTGTACTCGTTAAAAAGAATAATGGAAAATGGCGCATGTGTGTTGACTATACTGATCTCAACCGGGCATGTCCTAAGGACGCCTACCCCCTCCCCAATATCGACAAGCTCGTCGACAACTCCGCGGGCTTCATGCTCTTGTCCTTCATGGACGCGTACTCGGGATACAATCAGATCCCGATGGTCGAACACGATAAACAAGCCACAACCTTCATGACGGCGTCGGGCAATTACTATTACAATGTGATGCCCTTCGGTCTCAAAAACGCTGGGGCCACATACCAGCGGATGATGAACCGTGTCTTCCGCGACGAAATCGGAGACATGCTCGAAGTATACATGGACGACATGATCGTCAAATCCGGCGCAGAGGACGACCACGCGGCACATCTCCAGAAGGTCTTCAAGACCGCGAGGTCATGCCGCATGCGTTTTAACCCGGAGAAGTGCACCTTCGGCGTCTGCGCCGGTAAATTCCTCGGCTACTACTTGACCGAACGGGGGGATCGAAGCCAATCCGGACAAATGCCACGCCTTCTCCAATATCACCACGCCGACCACGAAGAAGGCCATCCAGTCCCTCAACGGCGTGCTTGCCTCCCTCTCACGATTCATTGCGAAGTCGGCCCAACACGCCCTCCCATTTTTCAAACTGCTCAGGAAGGAGCCAAATTCGAATGGACAGACGAATGTGAGAAAGCCCTTTGCCACCTCAAACGCGTCTTATCTGAACCACCAGTGCTGACGCGCCCCGCGACGGGCGAAACCCTATACTTATATCTGGTCGTGGCCAACGAAGCCGTCAGCGCCGTCCTCGTCAGCGAATCCGGGGAGGGCCAAAAGCCCATATACTTTACTAGCAAAGCTCTCCACGACCCAGAAGTCCGATACCAGCTGATCGAGAAAGTCGCCCTGGCCCTCGTAACAGCAGCACGCCGACTCCGACATTATTTTCTCGCACACGCCATCGTGCTCCGCACCGATCAGCCCATCCGCCAGCTCCTCGGCCGCCCCGACATGGCCGGACGCATGCTGAAATGGTTGCTAGAACTCTCCGAGTTCGACATTACCTACGAGGGCCGGCACGCCATCAAGGCTCAAGCCTTGGCCGATTTCGTTGCCGAGATGACCACACCACCCGACCCCACCGCCGGGAACCACCTCTGGACCATTTTTGTGGATGGCTCCTCCAACTCCACGGGAAGCGGCGCCGGCATCGTCCTCGACAACGACGAGGGTACGGTCATCGAAGTCTCCCTCACACTGGCCTTCCCGACAACCAACAACCAGGCCGAGTACGAAGCGTTTCTCGCCGGCCTTCGCCTGGCATCCGACCTGGGAGCCAGGGTCATCCGAATCTACACGGACTCCCAGCTAGTCGCTTCACAAGTCCGAGGCGAATATCAAGCAAAAAATGACACCCTCACCGGATACCTCGCACTCATCACCGAAAAACTGAGAGGTTTCGACTCAGCAGAGATTCAGCACGTCCCTCGCGAGCAGAACACCCGCGCCGACATCCTCTCCAAACTGGCAAGCACCAAAAAGCGAGGCGGCCACAAGTCGGTCATTCAAGAAATCTTGTCGCAACCAAGTACCAGTGCGACCACCACGCCCCTCGACATCAACGTCGTCGAAGACACTGACTGCTGGATGACCCCGCTCCACACCTATCTCAGCACCGGCCACCTTCCGGCCAACTCTAGAGAGGCCAGCGCAACGAAACGACGCGCCTGCGCGTACGTCCTCCTCGAGGGACGACTGTACCGTCGAGGCTTCGCAATCCCACTCCTCAAATGCATAGATAAGTCCTAGAGTACAGCCGTTCTAGAAGAAATCCACGAAGGCATCAACGCTCAGCACCTCGGCGGAAGATCCCTAGCACGGAAGGCCCTACGCGCAGGCTACTACTGGCCATCAATGCAATCCGACGCGAAGGAACACGTCAAACGATGTGATAAATGTCAACGACACGGGGACATGCACCTCGCCCCCCCGACCGACCTCACGTCCCTCTCATCTCCGTGGCCATTCGCCTGGTGGGGGCTGGACATCCTCGGGCCCTTTCCCCTAGGTTCATACCAGAACAAGTACCTCATCGTGGGAGTTGACTACTTCACCAAGTGGATCGAGGCCGAAGCTCTGGCCAAAATCACCGCCCACAACATACTCCGATTCTACACACGCAACATCCTCGCCAGATTCGGGGTCCCACTCGCCATCGTCACCGACAACGGCACACAATTCATAGACAAAAACTTCCGCGACTTCGTCACCAAACTCGAAACCAAACATCACTTCGCCTCGGTCGAACACCCTCAGACAAACGGCCAGGCGGAGTCGGCGAACAGACTCATACTCAGAGGACTCAGACGACGACTCGGCGACGCCAAACGAGCATGGGTCGAAGAGCTCCACAACATCCTCTGAGCATACCGCACCACTCCCCACTCAACCACGGGGGAAACCCCATTTCGCCTCACGTACGGAACCGAGGCCGTGATACCGGTCGAAATTCGCAAACCGTCCCGATGAACGGAAGCTCCCCTGGACACCGACGACAACGACGGCTCCCTCCGAGAAGAGCTCGACCTCGTCAAAGAAATCCGCTCAGGGGCAGCCCTCTGTGAAGCCTGGCTGAAGCAACAAGTCACACTTCGCCATAACAACAAAGTCCTAAAACGCGACTTTCAAACAGGCGACTTAGTTCTACTCAGAAACCAGAAAGACTCCCACGAGGGCAAACTAGCTGCGAACTGGGAAGGCCCGTACCGAGTCCGGGACAAAACGGAGCACGAGGCCTATTACCTCGAAAACCTGCACGGTGAACAACTAGCTCGACCATGGAACGCCTCGAAGCTTAAGCGGTACTACAGTTAGAACATTGCCCGCGACGACCCATCGTCCCGACCACTGGGGGGGCGACATGGTACCACCGCACACCCCCGCGTCCACTAGCGACCAAAGAAAAGCAAGCCCTGCTTCTCGTGTGCGCGGGCAGAAGGCCTTGCTCAGCAAGGAACACCTCGACTGAGATTCCCCGCCGCCGTACCAAAAGCGGCAGGACACCCAGCTCGCGATGGGACGTCCACGCCCCGAGGAGAACTACCCCCGAAACGGCCCGGCTACGTCGCCGGCCAAACCGGCCGGTTCCCTGCACTACCGGTAACAAATCGTCGAGCTAACACCCGAACACACCGAGCGCACACTTAGAAAATTTACAAGAAATATCATACACATCAAAGGCATTCAAAAGCATTCAAATAAACAAATACGAAAAACGAGCATAAACGACATGCAAATAACGAGCGCACACTTAGAAAATCCACGAAAAATATATTAAACGAAAGGCGGGCACCAGCCCAGTAGTCAATGGTACAAAAACAGAGCACGCAGGCCCAAAGAAAGATGTCACAAACATCGGTACGCAGGCCATAAAAACAACGAGCACGCAGGCCCGGCAACCTATGCTACCTCGTCCGCCCGGTCAGCAGTTGCAGGATCCTCCTCGGGAATAACAAGATAGGGATCGACCACCTTCCCGTCAACAATCTCGTGGTACGGCCCGATCCCATCCACGGCCAGCGCGACACCAGGATTGGCGACCTGAACCTGCTCAACAACACTCTTGAATCCGACCTCAACAGCCTCCAAACAGTCGCTTTCCAACACCCGGATACGGGCAATCAGGTCAGCACGAGTGATTAACCGTCGATCTCCATCTGTCTCGTCCTCGGCCGGACGGACTGCGCTGTCCAAGACTTCCGTGCGAACCTTCAGCGCCTGCACCTCGGCCGTCGCTTCCCCCAGCTTCTCCTTCAGCGAAGTCACCTTCCCCTCAGCACCCTCTGCCCGTTTTCGTTGCTCAGCAACATCCTTCTGGCTCTTCTCCAACTCCTCAGTGAGCTTGGCCAATCGCGACTGCATGAAAGTAAGATCCCCCTGCAGTTTGGACAGCTCAGCAGCGGAGCAGCCCTCCTCGTTCAGCACAAGAGCCGTCGTGAACGTCCGCATCATTGCAGCCAAGTCCTCAGCCAGGACACGTTGACGAGTCTCTCGATCGGCCTGACGAACAACCTTCACCTCCCCAGCGGAGACAGTGGGAGAACGGGCACCATGAGAATAGCCCGGATGCTAATGGCAGGGCGGGACGACATAACCTTCCTCAGCGGTACCGACCGTCAGATCCACCACACCTCGGGGCTCCTCGGACCTCTGCCTCTTCGATGCTCCTTGAGACGCAGGAGATTGACTCTCTTGAGGCGAAGAGGACGGACTTTTCCCCCCCGGCGTCGCGACCTCCTGTCTGACCAGCTGGCTCACCCTCGTCCTCGGGACCGCGGCATTTCTAGTGGCACGCAACTGCTTCACCCGCTCCTCGACGGAAGACATGTTCGCTGCAAAAACAAAGAAAAGAGTTAGTGACGGTCGAAGCCCCGACCACGGGGAGAAAAACGAACATTCCTACCTAGGTAATCCAGAGCAGCCGCCCCGGTCGCACAACCGAGCAGGGTCCTGGTATTAATCAAACGCTTCTTAGTACGCACATTCCCCTGCGCGTCGAGGATATACCGACCGTCGGGCGTCACCAGCTTCGACGGAGGGAGAGACCGCACAAAGGCGACTATTTTCAAATAGGCGGCCATGTCTTTCTCCTCGAGGGTCCCCGCCCGGACGATATACCTATCCGTTCCTCGGCTGAAATGCTCCACAGTCCACAGTAGATGTATCTTAGAAAGCCACGCACGGAACCGCTGGCCATCTACCGTTCGCTCGCCCTCATCGAAGAGAGTGTCTGAGCCCTGCTGCGTGATCGGTTTGACGAGATAGAACCGGCTTTTGAAATCCTTGACGGAGTCACTATACGCTTTGAAAAGTTTGGTCGATTGCTTAAAAGAAACCTATCCGTGGCGGCCATTCACCGTCTGCCGCTGTGAGTGGAAGATGCGGAAAAATAGCGGTACCGTCGGCTCCACCGAGAGGTAGAAGCACACCACATCAAAAGCCCGGATGAAAGCCAAGGCGTTAGGGTGCAGTTGGGACGGGGCCAGGCGCAACCAGTCAAAGAGCCCCAGATGAAAGGCGGAGAACGGTAACCGGAGCCGAGCTTCTTTAAAGTAGAACTCATGCATCGGGAACATCCGTCGCCCATATCGCGAGCAGATACGATGATGTTCTTTTGGTCGGTACACCTGCCAGTGTTGTGGCTCCCCTATAGGCGTATCCTCGACCGTGGCATACACGTCGGACGCCTCGGCCACAAAACAAGACGGGGTAGAAAGCGGTTCTTCGGCCGCCCATTCCTCGGACGGGGCAATGCGCTCGTCGTCAAAATCTGGAATCTCGGGTTCGTTGTCTTCGACTATTATCCCCGATACCAGAGCCGACATCTACACCTGAAAAGCAGAGGACAACAGTGAATTCGATAGCCAGGATCAAATCCACCCTTCCACCGCAGGTCAAGTGAAAGGTCGACAAAGGCCGGAAAACGACGAGCAAACGCTCCCTCCCCGTCCACCCTCCTCGGGGCGTCTAAAGCCGACCCACCATCCCTCCTCGGGACCGTCACCAGAAAAAGCGCGCCTCCCCGGGGCATCCACCGGAAAAGGCACTTGTCCCCGGGGCATTCATCGGGGAAAGCCCCCGTCCTCGGGGCATTCATCGGAATCAGCCGATTCTCCCCGGGACACTCATCAGAAAGTTCACCAGAGGCGGCGGGCCTCGCGCCCCTCCTCGGGGCATTCATCATGCCCCGACCACACGTTCCAATTAAACGACGGAAATAAAAAAGGAAAGAAATGAGAACTCACTTGTAACGGCGGCGAACGGAGCAACGGATCAAACGATACGGCGGCGATCGACGGCAAGCGGCGGACAAGCAGTGATGACAGAGCTTCGCAGACACAACAGCAGATTGAAAAGTAATAAAATGAGCGGAGACCCTCATATTTATAACCCGGTGTGGGATTCGAAGCGACGCTAGGCTCATTAATGACATAAGGTAGCCGCCCCTACGAACGCTAAACACACGACACGTGGTGGCAGCCTGACAGTCGCACCCATTCGCATGCTTTCACCCCGTCACCGCCAACACGTGGGTAGCCGTTCTACCGTGCATGAATCCCGACGAACATCCCGCTCTGTTACCTCTTCCCCGACACAGCGACCTTAAGTCCTCGCTCTCTCCCCAGAGCTTCGACTTGGGGGGCCCCTGTTCCGGCCTGGGCCCGACCTCGGCAAGCCCAATATCACGTACGGCCCAACAGGCGAATCGAGCACGCCGGGCACGTGCGTCCCACGAGACGAGCAGAGAATGTCTCCGAATACGAGCAGCGTTTCGAACAGCAACTCGTCCTCCATCTTACCAACCGGGAAGAACCAACCCCGGCACACCAAAGCGCGGTCGTGGTTCCTCCCCTCCGCGAGGAGAACAACGCGCTCCGGGTTACCTCCCGAGCTCCCCTCCGCGGGGAGAACAACGTGCCTGGTGCACGTTCTCCACCTGCTACCCTCTACGGGGACACGTCATCCCCAATTGCCCACCTCCGAAAGAGCAGGTCAAACCCACTTTCCGGAGACCACGGGACAGTTGGACTAGGGCGAAGACCATGTCCTGGTCTTCACTACGCCACGTAAGCCCTAGCAGTCACCTGGGTTGGGCCTGGCCATCCAGCCCAACACAAGTGACCGTTGGCCCAGCGCTGGGATCTCTCTATAAATACCCTCTGCCTCAAGAGGGTCAGGTAATTCACTCTTACCCAATTTCTGTACTTTGCTCTCGCTCTGTCCAACTCCTTACTTTGGCATCAGAGTGTTTTGCAGGTACACCCCCCTTTTCCTCCTCATCACCGGTGAACAGGTAGCAGCCCAACAGCGTGTGGCCAGCCCGTGATCCCCTTCTGATCAGGTCAGATCAGTTATTATTATTATTATTATTCATAATGATGTATGATTTATTTTTATTATATATACAACTTATTATATGTATTACACATAAATATATAGCATTTATATATTTTGGTTATAATACAGAGCTACTTAAAAAAAATTCAGGATTGATGACATATTTAAATGAATATATGTTTTTACTTTACTACCAAAATTGAATATTCTTTAGAAAAGAAAAAAGAGATTATACAGAGGGAAAATCCTCTTCAACAAATTTCTAACAGAATTCCAAAGAGTAATTTCTAGAATTACCCCTTAACAAACTAAATAATATTTTGTTGATTTACCTCTCCACCACCCCATGAATGTTAGTTTGTTGATTTAAATATTTTGTTTTTTTAATTAGAAAAAAAAAGGTTAATTTTAATATGTTGACAAATGATAATTGATTAATAGCTTTATTGATTTTATTTTTATATATAAAAATTGTTAAGTGATTGAAGTAAATTTTAGCGCAAAAATTAAGGTTAATTGAATAATTTTATTTATTTACATTCATTTTTTATTATTTGTAAATTTTCTTATTTATTATTATTTTTAATTAATTACTATTATAAATAAACCCTTTTCCCACTAAATTTTAATACATAGTCACTAATTAACTACTATTTCTATTTCTAAGTTTAATTTTTACTAATCGCTCACGAGCCATTCTTTAATTATTTTTTTACAATAGGTTACTTGTGAGTCTTATTTCTCTCACAATTTTATTAGTTATTATTATTATTATTATTATTATTATTATTATTATTATTATTATTATTATTATTATTATTATTATTATTATTATTATTATTAATGATGTATGATTTATTTTTATTATATATACAACTTATTATATGTATTACACATAAATATATAGCATTTATATATTTTGGTTATAATACATAGCTACTTAAAAAAAATTCAAGATTTGAAATTGGAAATTATTTCCCACTCCACTACATAAATGCTGATGTCGCTATTACATTTTTTTTTACTTTATTTTGATGACATATTTAAATGAATATATGTTTTTACTTTACTATCAAAATTGAATATTCTTTAGAAAAGAAAGAAGAGATTATACAGAGGGAAAATCATCTTCAACAAATTTCTAACAGAATTCCAAAGAGTAATTTCCAGAATTACCCTTTAACAAACTAAATAATATTTTGTTGATTTACCCCTCCACCACCCCATCAATGTTAGTTTGTTGATTTAAATACTAAATAATATTTTGTTGATTTACCTCTCCACCACCCCATCAATGTTAGTTTGTTGATTTAAATATTTTGTTTTTTCAATTAGAAAAAAAAGGTTAATTTTAATATGTTGACAAATGATAATTGATTAATAGTTTTATTGATTTTATTTTTATATATAAAAATTGTTAAGTGATTGAAGTAAATTTTAGCGCAAAAATTAAGGTTAATTGAATAATTTTATTTATTTACATTCATTTTTTTATTATTTGTTAAATTTTCTTATTTATTATTATTTTTAATTAATTTCTATTATTAATAAACCCTTTTCCCATTAACTTTTAATACATAGTCACTAATTAATTACTATTTCTATTTCTAAGTTTAATTTTTACTAATTGCTCACGAGCCATTCTTTAATTATTTTTTTACAATAGATTACTTGTGAGTCTTATTTCTCTCACAATTTTATTAGTTATTATTATTATTATTAATAATGATGTATGATTTATTTTTATTATATATGTATTACACATAAATATATAGCATTTATATATTTTGGTTATAATACATAGCTACTTTAAAAAAATTCAGGATTTGAAATTGGAAGTTATTTCCCACTTCACTTCATAAATGCTGATGTTGCTATTACATTTTTTTTACTTTATTTTGATGACATATTTAAATGAATATATGTTTTTACTTTACTACCAAAATTGAATATTCTTTAGAGAAAAAAAAGAGATTATACAGAGGAAAAATCCTCTTCAACAAATTTCTAACAGAATTCTAAAGAGTAATTTCCAGAATTACCCCTTAACAAACTAAATAATATTTTCTTGATTTACCTCTCCACCACCCCATCAATGTTAGTTTGTTGATTTAAATATTTTGTTTTTTTAATTAGAAAAAAAAAAGGTTAATTTTAATAGGTTGACAAATGATAATTGATTAATAGCTTTATTGATTTTATTTTTATATATAAAAATTGTTAAGTGATTGAAGTAAATTTTAGCGCAAAAATTAAGGTTAATTGAATAATTTTATTTATTTACATTCATTTTTTATTATTTGTAAATTTTCTTATTTATTATTATTTTTAATTAATTACTATTATTAATAAACTCTTTTCTCACTAAATTTTAATACATAGTCACTAATTAACTACTATTTCTATTTCTAAGTTTAGTTTTTACTAATCGCTCACGAGCCATTCTTTAATTATTTTTTTACAATAGATTACTTGTGAGTCTTATTTCTCTCACAATTTTATTAGTTATTATTATTATTATTATTATTATTATTATTATTATTATTATTATTATTAATGATGTATGATTTATTTTTATTATATATACAACTTATTATATGTATTACACATAAATATATAGCATTTATATATTTTGGTTATAATACATAGCTACTTAAAAAAAATTCAGAATTTGAAATTGGAAGTTATTTCCCACCTCACTTCATAAATGCTGATGTCGCTATTACATTTTTTTACTTTATTTTGATGACATATTTAAATGAATATATGTTTTTACTTTACTACCAAAATTGAATATTCTTTAGAAAAGAAAAAAGAGATTATACAGAGGAAAAATCCTCTTCAACAAATTTCTAACAGAATTCCAAAGAGTAATTTACAGAATTACCCCTTAAAAAACTAAATAATATTTTGTTGATTTCCCTCTCCACCACCCCATCAATGTTAGTTTGTTGATTTAAATATTTTGTTTTTTCAATTAGAAAAAAAGGTTAATTTTAATAGGTTGATAAATGATAATTGATTAATAGTTTTATTGATTTTATTTTTATATATAAAAATTGTTAAGTGATTGAAGTAAATTTTAGCGCAAAAATTAAGGTTAATTGAATAATTTTATTTATTTACATTCATTTTTTATTATTTGTTAAATTTTCTTATTTATTATTATTTTTTATTAATTTCTATTATTAATAAACCCTTTTCCCACTAACTTTTAATACATAGTCACTAATTAATTACTATTTCTATTTCTAAGTTTAGTTTTTACTAATCGCTCACGAGCCATTCTTTAATTTTTTTTTTACAATAGATTACTTGTGAGTCTTATTTCTCTCACAATTTTATTAGTTATTATTATTATTATTAATAATGATGTATGATTTATTTTTATTATATATACAACTTATTATATGTATTACACATAAATATATAGCATTTATATATTTTGGTTATAATACATAGCTACTTTAAAAAAATTCAGGATTTGAAATTGGAAGTTATTTCCCACTTCACTTCATAAATGCTGATGTTGTTATTACATTTTTTTTACTTTAGTTTGATGACATATTTAAATGAATATATGTTTTTACTTTACTACCAAAATTGAATATTCTTTAGGAAAAAAAAAAAGAGATTATACAGAGAGAAAATCCTCTTCAACAAATTTCTAACAGAATTCTAAAGAGTAATTTCTAGAATTACCTCTTAACAAACTAAATAATATTTTGTTGATTTACCTCTCCACCACCCCATTTGTTGATTTACCTCTCCACCACCCCATCAATGTTAGTTTGTTGATTTAAATATTTTGTTTTTTTAATTAGAAAAAAAAGGTTAATTTTAATATGTTGACAAATGATAATTGATTAATAGCTTTATTGATTTTATTTTTATATATAAAAAGTGATTGAAGTAAATTTTAGCGCAAAAATTAAGGTTAATTGAATAATTTTATTTATTTACATTCATTTTTTATTATTTGTAAATTTTCTTATTTATTATTATTTTTAATTAATTACTATTATTAATAAACCTTTTTGCCACTAAATTTTAATACATAGTCACTGATTAACTACTATTTCTATTTCTAAGTTTAGTTTTTACTAATCGCTCAGGAGCCATTCTTTAATTATTTTTTTACGATAGGTTACTTGTGAGTCTTATTTCTCTCACAATTTTATTATTATTATTATTATTATTATTATTATTAATGATGTATGATTTATTTTTATTATATATACAACTTATTATATGTATTACACATAAATATATAGCATTTATATATTTTGGTTATAATATATAGCTACTTAAAAAAAATTCAGAATTTGAAATTGGAAGTTATTTCCCACTTCACTTCATAAATGCTGATGTAGCTATTACATTTTTTTACTTTATTTTGATGACATATTTAAATGAATATATGTTTTTACTTTACTACCAAAATTGAATATTCTTTAGAAAAGAAAAAAGAGATTATACAGAGGGAAAATCCTCTTCAACAAATTTCTGACAGAATTCCAAAGAGTAATTTCCAGAATTACATAATATTTTGTTGATTTACCTCTCCACCACCCCATCAATGTTAGTTTGTTGATTTAAATATTTTGTTTTTTTAATTAGAAAAACAAAAGTTAACCGCGGAACTTATTTCTTTCTGAATCCACCGCGGAATCGCTACCCAAAACCCTCGCCGAAAACCGCCGCGAGGTCACCTTCAAACTCTCGCACCACCGTCATCGCCGGAGTTCCGTCAAAACCACATCTTCCACCGGAAATTGCCATCGAACCACCTTCCAATTTTCCGCCGACCATCAACCGCGGAGCCGACGCTGTCCCTCGTGTTGGTAACCTTCTCGTTTCCTTTGTGCTTTTCTTTTGACGTTTTAAGGTTATGTGTGTTGCGCATGTTTGTTTTCAAGATACCGTGGCCACGAACAGAGAAGGAGGATAGAATCTGGAGAATGAAGAAGAACGGTGGAAGATTCATTGAAATTGAAAGAAGAAATTGAATAGGGAGGGAATGAGATGCAAACCGGCGGAGGAGATTTGGGGTTTATGGCTTTTGGCCTTCTTTTTTTTTTATTTTTATTATTATCGTTGTAATAATCACATACATCACACACACCATGAGACCACACCACCGCACACACCCTTTATCCTACTTAATCACCCTAATTAACTAACTAATCAGTCTTTTTGTAAATAAATTAACTTTAAGCAATCTTTTTATAAAATTAAGCTAATAACCCTTTTTAAAATCAACCGTTTAAATAACTAAAATTTGTTTAGTAACTTTTTAAATAAATAATAATATATCCTTTTTGCTTTAAAATTATTTCACACTTAAAACAACTTTTAAAATAAATTATAATAAATCTTTTTGTTTAATCTAAATTAACTTCTATCTCTTATGATATTATCCGAAAATCATTTTTGTTTAATTAACCCTATTTATTTAAAATTAATCCATATCTAAAACCTTTTTGCTAATAAAATTAAATTAATATTTTCCTAAAATCAACTTCATCAATTAATCTAAATTTTTTATTAAATTATTAATTTAAACTTTTTAAAATCAATCTCTCGAGAATTATTCAACGCTCGCTTAAAACCAAATCTCATCAAAATAAAATATTTTCTCATCAAATTAATCCAACTTTTCTCAAATCAATTTTACTTTAAGATTCAATCAATCCCAACTAAAATAATATCCCATAACTTAATCAATCATGGTGCACGCTTCCACTCACATATGCACAATTCACACACCTTAGCGCTTTCATGCGTTTTTGTATGTTTATTTATTAACCTTATTTTTCGCAATTTATTTATTGTATTATCTTTATTGCATCACATTCTCGCATTGCATTTCGTCCAAATGAAGAACATGCGCATGATCTAAAACAATTGTGCGTATGCATCATTTGCATCATTTTTCCTTGATCCTTGATCCCATTCAAGTTGATCTTCTAAGATAGATCCTACCTCATAGGAAGGACCTTTGTCTTTTATTTTACAACATAGGAAAACAATCAACCCAATACAATATTCAAACAATTAGAGAAATAAGATGTAAATCATCTTAAGCGAGATACAACTTCTCATGCCTGTCGCTACTCAAAAAATGTGAAACATCGAGAAAACCCTAAGAAAGGAACGGATAGACGGGTTCGGAAGCCGGTTATGCGAAGGGAAGGTATTAGCACCCCTCGCATCCATCGTACTCGATGAGAACCTTTTGTTTGTCGATGTGTGAATTTATTTGCTTAAATATTATGCTATAAAAAGAGTGTTCCAAAGGGTAGAGAGAGAAGGGTTTGGAAACGGGAAAAAGGAGGTAACAGGGGAGAGAAAGGACTCGATAGGACTTCGCAGTCCTAGGCCTACGTATTCTCAACAGATATGAGAAAATTAGAGTCGACGTAGTTTAGAAAACTACGGATAATAGGGGAATGTGTGCTCGGCAAGGATTGTGGCCTTTGTGCCTACGTATTTAAAGCTAATTTAAAGATTTAAGAGGTTTTGAGATAAAGAAAATTAGGCCTTCATGGCCAAAATCTATTATTGAGGTTTTAACCGTATAGGGATTTGAAATGATGGTCTTATAGGTTTGAGGTTGATTTGAGAGGAAAGGAAATTAGGCCTTCGTGGTCAAAATCTGTTGTTGAGATTGTTTAACCCTATAGAATAAGTGATTTGTGATAACTCTAATGACTATGGGGTATTTGTAAGAAATTATAGGAATTAGATGCGTAAATATGATACGGGATTGAACATATATCCCTTAATTTTAAAGGTTTTAGGCATAATCTTAAAACAATGATTAGATAATTTAATTGTGTTAAAATTGTAAATTTACTTGAGATAATTATAGTGTTGAATTGGTTGTAATTTTCTGAGAGTTTGGGTTTTTACAGAATCAAAATCGGAGGTCCGGAAGGCCTCCAACGGTGAAAAACACAGAAAATTCTGCATGTTGTCCGTCACGACTGTTCATATTTTTGGTCGAAATCGTTTTGGACGTAACTTTTGATCCGTAAGTATGTTTTGGTCCCCGTTTGAAGCGTTGAAAAAATAATGGACAGAGCTATAACTTAGTATAGATAAGAGAATTGGTTTCCTAATATTTTTATATCTAATATTTTTGGGAAGTCACTTATGTTCTTATGCAATGTTATTTTGATGTTTTGATGCTGTGATTTTCTTGATGAATTACAATGAGTATAAATGTGATTCATATGTGATTAAATGAATGTATGATGAATTACTATGAGTATAATTGTGATTCCTATGTGATTAAATGAATGTATGACGAATTACTATAAGTATAGATGTGATTCCTATGTGACTAATACATGACTGCATGATGAGTATCCATGAGTATAATTTTGATTCTTATGAGATTAATACATGATTTCATGATGAATTCCCATGAAGAACTGTGATGATTTGTGACGTTGATTCCATGAGGTTTTGATGATTCTATGATGGCATGATTTTTATGATTATTTTGATGAATGATGATGCACCTAATGAGATTATTATGAGGATAATATTGACGTGTGCATCATGCATTCATGTGCGTTCCGAACTTTGGTTCACGACCTTAGTTCTTGTGGCTTTAGTCCCATTGTGCGAATGTGAGTTATTTTGTTGTGCTTCGGTACTTGTGTAGAATCGATCCTATTATTATAGATCTATGAAGGGTTGATGGCCCAATGTCCATTGAATTTTGTTGATTGGTACCACATGCATGAGTCTTGTTGCATTTACATTTATGTGACAATTGGTGTAATTTATAATGTTGTGGTCTTTGATGTTCCTTGATGATTATGATGATGTTGAATATGAAAATGACGTCATTTTATATATTGATTCTTATATTGATTATTATGAATCGTTTTACTCACCCTGCCTTTTTGAATGTTGCCTCAACGTGTGTAACATGCAGATGACCAGGTTTAGTCGTGGATGTCGTCGAGGAGTTTTGAAGTTTTTGGGTCGTTGGTCATTGTGGTTGATTTAGAGGGTCTTGCTCTAATAGTGTAACATCGGGTTAGGGTCTTTGAGTCAAACTATTTTATTGAGTTTTCGTTATGTTGATTTCCTTGCGGTAAAAGGAAAACTTTGGATTTTTGCTTTTTTGAGTTCCGCTACCATTTGAGCACTTTTGAGTAATTTTGAGAAAACCTGTTGCTTACGAAGCATTGACTTTGATTTGAATTTGTTGAAAAATGTACGCCCTTTGAGGTGATTTTTATGGTGTTTAAAATTTTACTCTGATAAATTCTATTATTTTGCCATAATATTCGTGGGGTAGAAAAGGGTGTTACAAGAAGCATCAGAAATAGTCTTGGTCAGAAGCCAGGAGAATATCTTATGGTGTTCAAACGTCAGAAACCTCTACTTATGATAAGTAGAAGAATTCTCAGAAGGGAAAAGATAGGTATGACAAGAAGAAGATTCAGTGCTACTGTTGTAAAAAGTTTGACCATTTTGCTGATGATTACTATTCAAACAAGGAAAGGAAGTCAGAAGAAGCAAATATAGCCAAAAGTTCTGATGATGAATTTGTGCTACTGATGGCTTCTGAATCTGATGATATGGATTTGACAGACTGGTCGTATATGAACACTGGCTGCTCAAATCATCTTACCGTAAATAAGAAATGGTTGGTTTACTTTTACTCTGGTAAGAGGATAAAGATCAGATGTGCTGATGATAAATACCTCAATGCTGAAGGTATGGAAAATGTCAGAGTCGTTCTGAATAATGGTAAAACAACATTGATTCAGAAAGTGTGGTATGTACCTGGCATGAAAAGCAATCTGATAAGTGTGAGACAACTAATTGAGAAAGGTTTCTTAGTTACCATGAAGGACAATCTTCTGAAGTTGTATGATTGTAATCAGAAGCTGATTATGGAGTAAGAACAGGGAAAGAATAGAACGTTCAAGGTGAATGTAAGAACTGCAGACTCTGAATGTCTTAGTGCAACAAGTGTTGTGAAGGAAAGTGAGTTGTGGCACAGAAGATTTGGTCATCTGAATTTCAGAAACTTAGGGCATCTGAATTTGAAGAAGCTGGTACATGGAATCCATATAATTAAGAAGCCTAAGAAGTCATGCAAATATAACCATCGCATCAAGCGAAGTTCTGCAAATCCTCCAAGGGATCAAATATAACCATCGCATCAAGCGAGGTTCTGCAAATCCTCCAAGGGATCAAATATAACCATCGCATCAAGCGAGGTTCTGCAAATCCTCCAAGGGATCAAATATAACCATCGTGTTGCGGTGAAATTTGGATGTCAAGCTATTGATTAACTTGAATCATATTTCATTTACAACCGGACTTTAATTTATCCAAATAGGAAAGGTTTAAAGAAAGAAAAACCTATAAAAATGCAAAGCAAAAGGACAAGGCCTAAAGCTGAGCAAAGAGAGATCTAAAGGTTCGGGGGTTGGTTATACCTAGGGAAGGTGTTAGCATCCTAAGTATCTGTAGTACTCTACAGGAACCTCTTGTTAATATTTGTGTTTGCTAAAGTTTGCTTGCTAAGGGAAAAAGGTATTGTAATACCCCAAATTTTGCCCTAAGATTTGTCGTCGCATTTCATTGCATTTAATCAATTACTAACAAATTTGTGTAGTCGTTTGACTTTTTGCAGGTAAATATCATATAGCATGTATTTTTTTTCTAAAAAGTAAAAATGACACAATTGGCAAGAGGACATGTGTAAGGAGTTGTGAGTGTGAGAGGTTGAGAGTTCGAATCTCACCTTAGTCACTTTTTGTTTTTTATTATTTTTACTCTAATTGTTTCTATCTCTCATTAAAAAATAACAAAAATAGTTTTTTATTATTATTTAATTATTATTTTCGTATTTTAATTAAATCATTTTTTAAAATATTATTTTTTTTCACTTTTTTCTAAATTATTCATAAAAATATCCAAAAAATCATAAAATAAAAAATATTAGAAAAATTTTGTTCTTTTTATAATATTTTTGATTTTAGGAATCAATAGGATTATTAGTTTTTATTTTAAGTTTATTTTAAATTATTTAAATTTTATTTTTTTCTTAACTAATTATTTAGTTTGGGCTTTAAAATGGGCTTTAGGGACATTATTGACAATTTGGTGTTAACCCTAATTTGTTCCCTATATATACATGTGTTGCCTTGTTGAAAAAGGGGAGAATAAAAAAACCTAAGAGGAGTGAGTGTCGTTTGCCGTTATTTATTTTTCTTCTTCGTCCATTACTATTGTTTCTTTTTCTTCATCGTTTACCGTTATTTCTTTTCCTTCATCTATTATTGTTGTTTCTTTTTCTTCATCTTTTACCGTTATTTCTTTTTCTTTATCTATTACCGTTATTTCTTTTTTTCTTCATCTATTACTGTTACGTTTATATATATATATATATATATATATATATATATATATATATATATATATATATATATATATATATATATATATATATATATATATATATATATATATATATATATATATATATATATATATATATATATATATATATATATATATATATATATATATGTAATTTTTAAATTGTTAGAGTTTATATATATATAAGATTAATTTTTGATCGAATTATGTCGATACGATGTTTGCACATTTGTGTGCATGACGCGTGACATTTGTGTTAGTTCGATCTGGTTGCGATGATCGCATTTTTGTGTGAGCAATAATACTATTTTTTGCTTAATTTCTTTTTCTTTGCGATAAATTTTGTTTCGTCCGATTTAGATCTGGTTGCGATGAGCGCATTTCTGCGTTAGCAACATTGTTGGGTTATTTGGCACATTTAAAATTCATTATTGCTTTATTATTATTATTATTATTATTATTATTATTATTATTATTATTATTATTATTATTATTATTATTATTAGTATTATTATCATTATTTATTATTATTATCATTATTATCATTATTATTACCATTATTATTATTATTGTTATCATTAATTTATTAAAACTTGTTATAATATAAAAATCTGTTTTTTTAAAATAAATAACATTAACATCTTTTCCAAATTAATATGAAAATCTATTATTTTTAAGAAAAACTTTTTTTTAGATAAATTTAAAATAAAAACTAAAATCTTTTTTTTAAAATAATAACTAGAACCGTTATTTATTTTATTTTATTATTGTTCAATTCAAATTTCATTATCATATTGTATCTGCTCCTCTCATGTAACCTCGCGAACTTAACAATCGCTCTTTAAATTCTGCCTTTAAATTTCTACTTGCATGGTTTAAATTATGACATTATCTCTCTGTTTGCATGATTCAATTATCTCACGCGTTTACCATTATTTCTGTCACATTGCACACATCCGAAGGTTAGGTCTAATTGTTTGGCCGTCGCGCCAATAGTCCGTAAAACTTCACACATTCAATTTCAAACCCTCAAAACTACAAACTACAAACCCTAATTTTCACAAATGCCTCGCCGCAGGCAAAATTACCATGTTACCCCTAGCATTAGGTCAAAGAGCCGCCGCGCTCATTTTAGGGTTTCCCGCCGCGGAATCCCTAACCTAACCCTAATTCACTTAACAATTTACAACGTAGATATTGGAGTTTCTACACTCCGCGTAAGCGTGTCCCTAAGATACGTTTATTCCCCATTGAAACCTTGGCCACAGTCAAGACGTTTCTAACCTCCCTTTTGAGGGGAACTACAGTTACTCTGATTCCATTCCCGTAAGGATATGTAGGCACAAGATGCGATGTCTTGCCGAGTATACTTAGAATTAACCCCTAGGTCTTTTAATTTTCAATCCTTTGTATATACCCTAAAGCAAAATAATTAATGAAATAAATAAAAAAAATAAACAAAAGGTTCCCGTAGAGTACTACGGAAGTTTAGGGTGCTAATACCTTCCCTAAATTTAACCAACCCCCGAACCTTAGATCTCTCCCTTTTAGGTTTTTCCTTTCTTTAACCTTTCCTTCGGATAAATCAAAGACCGGTTGTAAATGAATTAAGATTCAAGTTAATCAATAGCTTGACATCCAAATTTCCCCGCAACAGGTATGTACAAAATTTGCTCGCAAAGACATCGCATCCCGTGCCTACGTATCCTTACGGGAATGGAATCAGAGCAATCTTAGTTCCCCAAGCTAGGGATGAGGATCTCTTGACTGTGGTCAAGGTTCCCAAAGGGAAGTAAGTATTCATAGTGAAGTACTTACATGGAGTGCGGCGACTCCTCTTCTAAGTTAAGATTGTTATGATGGAATGTCCACGGCGGGACGGTAATCATGAGTACGACGACTCAAATCCTAAGGCTAGGATAAAGGGAAGTAAAGGTTGTCCACGGCGGGACGGTAAACATGAGCGCGGCGGCTCGAATCCTAAGGCTAGGATAAAAGGGGAGAATGTCCACGGCGGGACAGTTAAAAGTGAGTACGGCAACTCGTGTAAATGAAAAGGAAGTTTGTTGTTATATACAAGCAAATTAGTTTAATCTCATAATTTAGGAGGAAGGTATGTACAGGTAAATTAGTTTAACCTCATAATTTATGAGGAAGTTATGGGATTATGGTGACAACCAAAGGAAATTAAATCCTAGCATGATTAACTAACATTTAAGGATATAATGTAAACAAATATCACAAACATACACAAGTAGAACAAGCGAGAAATTCATCTGCACATGCGAAAACGATCACAAAATGTATTTAACTTGCAATTAGTCAAAAGGGATGAAAATTTATGCAAACATGGAAATTAAAAATATGGCATGAAAGTAGACATCAAGATGAACACAATGCAAAAAGAATGAGTGAAAAATGATTAAAATTGAGAGAGAGATGATTTTTCAAAGTTTTGGTGAAAAATGACAAAAAATAATAAAAGAGTTTCCCTCCTCAGGGGTCGAACTCATGCTTGCAAGGTGAAACGCGTCTTTTGGCATATGGTCTTACCAATGGGGTGGCAATACATCCATTAATTAAACCACCCCAATAAATATGTAAGGCATGTTTTCAAGGCAAGCTGGGCCAAAACAAACACACACAAAATGACTTGCATATTGTGTCATAACTTTCTCAATTTTTATCCAAATGAGACAAACTTTATATGTAACTGGACCAGAAAAATACAAGGATCATGATGGTGCAATTAGTTTTCTGAAATTCTCCTTTCATTTTAAAACTCGATAGCATGTACTTTGGATGTTTTGAAAACGCATTTTGATGTAAAACTCAAGTTCTAATCAGTTTTAAATCAAACCAGTCTTATACACACACCATGAACATGTTGTTGAATGAAATCAATCACAATAATATATTCAAAACAGTTTGCAATGCAAGGTGATACTCAAGTTTCAAAAATGGTATGTTTGATGCATAAGGATGTTCAATTCATGTTCCAAGCATTTTCAAGTCAAATCAAACACATACACATATTTCAAACATATAGATGAGTGAATGTAGGCAAAGGGTGGAGTTAAAAGCAGGCTGGTCTGGAAAGTAGTATTCAAGTTGCAAAATGGTGTGAATGAGATGCATTTGAAATTCCAAGACATGAGACAGATGCAATTAGAGGTATCAAATAGTGTGAGCAAGTTACAAATGTGTCATGAGGTGAGTTTCAACATGAAATGCTGTTCAAAAATCAATAGAGCAAAAAAAGAGCATGTGAGTTGCTTAATGATGTTTTGAAAAATGCATCATGATGTACAGTTTTAATTCCAAGCATATTTAAGTCAAACAAATCATTCACACACACTATAAACATGCCAATGAGTGAATCCAAGCCACAAATTTGATGCAAAGAAATCTGGTGTGAAAAGTGGTGCTTCATGTGCTAGATTTGTGAAGTGAAGTGCATGAAGATATGCCATGTCAGTTCTATATATATCCAGATTGAATCAAGCACATACACATCACATAAACATGACATTGAATGAGTTTAAACACACTTTGATGCTCAACACCAACTGTCACAAAATATGAAGACAAAGTTGCAAGTTTGGCACTTTGATATGCATTTTGAATTCCAAAACATGAACCAACTATTATCTCAAGCAAGTAAGAGCATGAACATGTTACAAATGATATATGTGATGAATTTCAACAGTTAGTTTAAGCAAAGTTCAACCAGAATGTGAAATGGCATAGTCATGCAAGTGTAATGTCAAAAATGCATTTTTGAGATGAATGACATAATTCAAACACTTTCAATCCAAACTAAATGTGCACACACCTCACATAAATCATATAGAATGATTCTAACACTTCAAATTTTCTCAATGCCAACAGATTATGAAAGTGTTATGATAAATGCAATGTTTTGGTAAAAATGTATTTTGAAGTGTAACACTTATGACAGCTAGTTCTAATGCCAAAGATTTGTGCAAACGGTTCATAAATGATCAAGGCAAAGTGTTCCAACATGATTTTGATGTAAAGCAAGCTTGTATGGAAACTTGGCATGTGAGTTGCAAGATGAGGTTTTAATGTACAATTTGAAAATGACAGTATGCAGCAAATGAGATCAACTCATATAATTAAACTCACAAAGTTAAAGTCATGATAGTAGATGAATTCAAACTCAAAAAAACAACACACCTTACTCAAAACAAAGTTTGTCATATTGGTTGCCTTGCAAAACAGTTTTAGTACAAGGAATGATGATGCAAGTTGGATGATTCAAAATGAGGGACTTTCATATTAATCCAATGATGCATACATACCACAAATATGCTAAATGATAATCTTATTCTAACAAAACAGGCTTACTACTTTCAAAACAGAAAAATGACAAGGTGATGGAAATTATGGCTTGAACAATGCATTTTGAATGTGAAAAATGTACCAGATGAAAACAGGCCATGTAATCTATACATATACATCACAAACCTGAAACTAAGTATGATCATGGTCAAAAATCAGGCACAAAATCATCAAGGCAAAGTTTGACATGTTTGATGTTATGCAAAAAACTTGTTTTGTGACAGAATGGTAACATGTGATTTTTCAGATGAATACAACTCATGTTAAGCCAATAATGTACTCATATGATAACAATTACTCTGTGTTCAGAATTCAAACAAAACTTCCTTCCAAAAAACACAAACTGTTATGCTGAATGAAATTGGAAAAAAACAATTTGGAAGTCAAATCATGAAACAAATATAATTAGGTAGAACAGACCTATCACACAAACCAAATACATGATATTAAGTGCTTATACACTTCAGGATTCATCATAAAAACAATAGAAAAGAAAAACGTGTGTCAGCTGCTCCAAAACAACTAAAGATGCATAACTGAAGGCATAACATGACTAGACAAGATTCAGATAAGACAAACACCACACACAATTTTCAGATGCATCAATGAATGATTCTGCCACTTAAGATTGGTCATGGAATGCACACAATACAAACTGGCTGTCAAGTTGCAAATATGTCACAAAAGCAAGCAGACTGTCAAGCAAGCAGATACAACATTCACAAAGATATTTTGGTTCTTGTATACATACAAAATACACTGTCTAGGGGTCCAAAGGCTCATGTGAAAAACAAACTTAAACAGCACAGTGTAGTGTGTGCTGCAACTGTGGGTTTGTAAAACTGTTTTGGCAACAAAATAATGAGACATGTGAAATGAAAATATTGACATCATGAGAATAGCACATACATATCATAAATGCATTAATAGTCATGTAGGACTCAAGATTTGGGCACATGTACTTGATTCAAAGAGATAACATCATGATGACAACATTTACAAAGCATCAAGAGAGTACCAACTGTCACAAAACCAAAGCAACAAGATATGTCCATGTTACCATCCATACAAACCTCAATCATGTATTCTAATGACTATAAACCTTAACCATAACCAAAGTTAGCTGTCATGAAAATTTGTACACTCATGGTTCATGCTTCTAACACTTTTCTCAAAAATGCCAAAACATGGAAAATGATGTAAAGTGCAAGATTCATAGACTACATACCTCTTGTAGACTATGTTGAACAAGCTAGAATAGCCAAGAAACCCAGAGAACTTCAATGTACTTCCTTGCCTTGAATCCTTTCTTCACTTTTAAGCAAAATGCAACTATGATGCCAAATGAAGAAATATGACCTTCCAATGATTTCTAGCACTTTGAACAGTTGAGAAACATCATATGTGAGGTGTTAGGATGATTGAAATGTCAAGAAAATATATGGAACAAGATATGGCAAGTTTTGTAGCTTTTGGCCAAAGTAGCTTGGTGATGAAATTGATTTTTTGATTTGTGAAGTTTTTGGGTGGTTCAATGGTCTAGACACTTTGTATACCATGTTTGGGGAGTGTGTGGATGGTTGTTGGGGTGTTGGAAGGTAGAGAACTGATTTTGGCAGCATATGTACCAAAACAGATTTTTTGCACTTTTGACAAGTTTTGTGATTTTGTGATTTTTGAAGCAAGGAGAGGAAGTAGCAAGAGCTGTGTGTTTTTCTAGTATTCAGCAGATAGAATGTGTCAAATGAGGTGAAGGAAGCCTCCTTTTATAGGCAAGTGAGAGTGAGGGGCTGATTTCAAGCTTTCTTCACTTTGAAGAAAAGTTTGAGATATTTTGGAGGAAACCTCCCTTGAAGGGTTTGCTTGGCTGCTAATCCAAACTCAAAAGTAAAGAAATTTGATGGGTTTTCAGAAGCTAATAGCAGGCTAAGGTATGGGAGTGTGGCTGGTGCAGAAAATACTTTACACCTCATGCTTGCCTTTTTGCTTTTTGAATGCAAGTTGCAAAGCAACTTGCAAGCAACTTGCTTCTTGGCTAATTCCTCAAACTTCTGCATAATCTCTTGCTCTTTCATGCTACAAATATTCTATGCATCAGATAAAATAAGTTTTATAAGCTGAGGTTGGCCCACTTTGATGGAAAAAGTGATTTTGCAAATTTGGACAATGTGGGACTAAAGTGTGAAACCTCTAACTTTGCACACATGTAACTTTCTGCTCATAACTCCTCTTGAGGAGTTCTAGTACTTTTTGGAAAGCCCTCATGTAGCTCTAAAACATTCATGTTGGCCAGAAGTTCTGATTCCAATCCCCTCACTCCCCATGATATGAAAATAAATATGCTGAAAAATAGATGCAAAAAGTAAAGAACACAAAGATATATTTTGGTTCCCCTCACAATCTGAAAGACTCCAATCCCCTCACTCCCCATGAGATATATCCACTATATCAGATCTTTGTACAAGTCTTTCACCAAGATCTATCCTACAATATTCTGATATAAGCAAAATAAACAATAAGAACAATCCCCTTATAATCTTTACAAAGTGCAACAAGAGAACAATTATCCCCTATTCACTTTCTTACTTCCAACAGTCCTGGACAGCAAGGAAATTACAACAATCTAAATTTTTACAAGTGTTTGAATTTGGATAATAATATATATCAATTCCTAGAATTGATCTTCTCTATCAAGTAGTCAATTCACAATATGTAGTACAAGTGCTCAATGATTTATATAGTTGAAACTATTTGAGAATGTAATAAAATTGATGTGCAAAAGTTTTAACAAAAAGTTATATTAAGAACACTTGATTTTGAAAATGAGAGAATATAAGTTATGAATTGCTATAAAAGAGAGATAAGTTTGAATTCTGAAAAGTATGGTTTATATAATTCCTTAACACCTTTCTAAAAGTGTACAAATACATGAAAAGATGCCATGGTTCAAATATGCATTAAAAAATTCGTTTGCAACAGAATTTTCATAAAAAAGTGCCATTGATTTAGTGGTAATCAGTTACCTAAAGTAGGTAATCAATTACACATGATACATTTTCAAAAATTAAAGTATTTCTACATTTTGAGAAAATTGTGAAAAATGTGGTGGTTTTAGAGTGCTATTATGGCGGTTAGAAATGACATATTTACCAAAAACAAAATAGATAATTTAAAAATAATTTTAAAAAATTCATGAAAGGTTTAAGATGAATATGCATTGTTTTTATGAGCAATAAAGATATACATACTTGAATTGTAATGCATATTCAACCATCTTAATTCTTCCATTTATTTTCCAAAGCTTTTTGATAATTTGAACGCTCTACTCTTCAAGCTTTAACTCTTCTTTTTGTTGATGTGTTTGTCTTCACCAAAACTATTACCTAGAAAAAAAAAAAGAATTCTTCTTTACATTCTCCCCCTTTTTGACGATGACAAACCATTCTTTAAAATTTAACTTGTTCATCAATGAGTCGCTTCAATATGTGACTTTTCCAACTGTCGAGTAGCAACTAGAATCTCCCATATCTTGTATATCTCCCCATTTCTTTGGTAATTCAAGGCTTTATCTCCTTAAAGAATTATAAACAAGATCAAATACAATACCTACTATTTCTCCCTCTTTTAACATCATCAAAAAGAAGACAAAGTAGAATAAAGCATAAAGCAATGTGATAACATAGGAAGGATATATTGTTATAATTGAAAATTAATAGCATAAAATTAGACACTTATCTCCTTCATAAGAATTTGATGTCAAATTTGATATCAATATTGATGCTTCTTCAAAATATCTTTTTAATCAAAGAAACTTTTAGAACTACTATATTGTACGGTATTGTGTCTTGAACGGTCAATCTTGATTTGACAATTCTTACATATGACCTTCAAGTACCTACAAAATAATTAGTTTCATAGCATGTCCTTCATCACTTGAATTATGTGATACCATCAATGCCTTACATGCATAATCTTCGTCTGATGATGAACTTATTTCATTGTCATCCCATGTAACATATGTTATCTTTTCCTTTTTGTGATTTTTGAAATTTTATTTCTTTTCAAGTGTAGGGCATTCTTTCTTGACATGTCCCTTTTTCCATATTCAAAACATGTAACTCTCCTTGTTGATGATTCTTTGTGAATGATCTCCTTTTACCTTTCTTTTCTCAAGAACTTTTCAAACTTTTTAATAAGATCATCATTGTCATCACTGGATTTCTCTTCTTGATTGCTATCATGAAATTTAACTTTTGTCTTTAATATAATATCGTTTGAATCTTTTACTTGTACTTCATGTTGCTCGAATCTTTCAAGTTTTATTTCATGTTCTTGAAGTTTTCCGAACAAGGAAGCAGACATCATGGTAGAAAGAATCTTTTTTTCTGATATCGTTGTCACCTTTGATTGTCATTCCCTGGTTAAAGACCTAAGAACTTTGAGATTTAATTCATCATTAATAAAAGTCTTACCTAGAGCAATCAGGTGACTAGTTAAGTGAATAAATCTCTTTTGTAGATCAAAGATTGATTCTCTGGGCTGCATTTTGAATATTTTATATTCTTACTCAAGGTATTCAATCTTGACCTTTTAACTTCAGCGGTTCCTTCATGAGTTTCCACTAAGGTATCCCAAATTTCTTTTGCCAATTTACATCGAGATATACGGAAAAATTCATTCATGCTAAGAGCATTTTAAAGAATGTTAATTGCTTTCTTGTCATAGAGCACTGCATTCTTATCATCTTCATTCCATGAATTTTTACTCTTTTTTGTCTCAATGCCATAGACAACACTAGTAGGAACAAATGGACCTTTTTGTACAACATCCCAAATATATTCTCCTTGTGCTTCTAGATGTGCCTTCATATGAATTTTCCAAAAATCAAAGTATTCACGACAGAACAGTCGAAGCTTGTTATTGCTACCACCGTCTCTAATAACTAGATTTGCGAAAGTTATTATGAATCTTTTAGGAATAAGTTACCTATAACCTGCTCTGATACCAATTGTTAGTTTATGTGTGGTCTCTAAGAGGGGTGTGAATTATATTTATTGGTAAAAAGTAAAGGACACAAAGATATATTTGTCACTACTACGAAAATAGGTGCCGGAAATGACAGAAGAGTCGCCACCTGTCGTTATTTATCCCATACGAAGGGAAAGGAAACGAACGGGAGAAACCTAAAGAAAATGGTAAGACAGATCGTCGCAACCATGTCCTGGGTTCGGGAGTCGGTTACGCAAGGGAAATGTATTAGCACCCCTCACGTCCGTTGTACTCGACGAGATCCATGCTTGATTATTTGTCTCGAAGGGTTGTTAACTATCTACCTATCAAGGATGGTCTGAAACAGAAAAGAAAAATGACTCGGCAAAGCATCGCGCTCTATGCCTACGTATTCTCGTCAGAGAAATCAGAGTCAACGTAGTTCGGCTAACTACGGGTTACAGGGAAAGGTTGCTCGCCAAGATATCGCATCTTGTGCCTACGTATTCTCGTCAAAGAAATTAGAGCGAACGTAGTTCGGAATAAAATGGAACACAGGTTTGTTCTATTGTTTTTACCCGAGTAAAGTTAAACAACGGTTCCAGCAGTTAGGGACAATGCCCGTTTGCGGTAGAACCGAGGCTTAACAACACTCTTTTCATCAGAAAAAGTTTCTTTTGAGTTACGGGCCCACAGGGAAAAAAGAGGTTTGAACGTCTGTTTTTGTCTTTTACGGAAGAAGTGTCGTTTATGAGTGTTTGCAATTCGTATCGCACTAGAGACTAGACCTAGGAGTGAATGCATCGCATGTCACCCAAAGGGTACCATACTAAACATCCTAATCATTGGAAGGAAACCCTCCAACAACCATTTCCCAGATAGCTTAAGGCTCGTAGCGTACGATTCAAATCTGCCTTTATTACGTTTTTTACTGGTGTTTGAAGATGAGAGAGAGAGAGAGAGAAACTCTACAGGGGAAACTATCAAGCATCCTACTGTTGTCATACAAGGATTCATCCTATGATTGAGGTTTAAAGAGGGATCTACCCTAATGTTATCATGCCTGGATTCGATCCTAAAGTTTATCACAGTCATCCTATCAAGGAGACTGGAAATCCTAAGGGAACATGCAAGGAAGGTATCAACCAACAGCAAAAGATTCATTAAACAGTAAAGCTATCAAGCTAAAACAAACAAATGCATATGATGCAGCAGTACAAGCAGAAGGAAATAGTGTGGGACATCAGCCGCCACAAGTGCATCTCGACCTTTAATGCAATCATGCACCTAAACAAGAGTATCAACTCATGAGACTACTCTAATGCATCACAGCAACAGGTACCAAATCATGCTATCAAGCAATCAAATAATGCAATCATGCACCTAACAAATGAGTATCTACTCATGCAACTTAATCTAATGCATCAACAATCAGATAAGCAAACCAATACAATCATGTAAGAGAGCTAATCAAGAGGAGGAAATAACAAAGTGAATGTCAATTCACTAAGCTCAATGTGCATCAGCACAGGAGTCCACTGAGGCTCACACTTCTTGAGGAATGCACAGAGTCTTTCCTAAGGGGGGCTAGGCTCTCCCAAGAAGGATCCAAAGTCATTTGGACTGGAAATAAGAGATAGGTGATGTGAACCTATGGAACCCATCACAATTGGATGTGTGTCAACACAAGGAATCCATCTAAGGCTCAAACTCTTTGAGGAATGCGCAGAGCTTCTCCTAAGGAGGGCTAGGCTCTCACAAAGAGGATCCATAGATATTTGGACTTGAGATAAGAAGGGTGTACAAAGTACTTGAGTCCTCATGGCTCAAACTTCTTGAGGAATGCACAAAGTCTTCCCTAAGGAGGACTAGGCTCTCCCAAGAAGGATCCAAATCATTGGAATAGAAAGAATGAGGGAGCATGGTGTGAACCTATGGAACCCACCAAGATATTGAACATCCATCTATGGCTCAAACCTTTTGAGGAATGCACAGAGCTTCTCCTAAGGAGGGCTAGGATCTTCCAAAAGGGATCCAAGAGAATGGATTGAAGGAAGTAAGGCTAGGCACAAGAAACAAATAGGAATAGAGAAAACAATCATGTAAGAGCTCTAAGATCCTAATTATGCAAAGCCTAAAGATTTCTATCTTAAACTAAGTATGAACCTAAAATGAATTGAAAATGAACCTATCAAGGTTCCAACCTATTATCTAGGGGATCATACAAAAGATGTACGCTTAACTAATGCAATTATGTCAATTATGATGCAAAGATACAAGCAAATATAAATTAAATCATGAAAAATACTAATCAGAATGTAAAATGCAAAAGAAATGGGAAAACAATCCACAAAAATCTAAGAAAAATTCTACAAGCTCCTAAAGGTGTCATGGACCTATAGTTAAAATCAGAAACAAATTCAAAGGGGGAGTGCACTATCAAGAGAACTCAATCGTCAGGATGCAAGAGAAAAGAGAGGTCTCAATCGCTATTTCCCATGCGTCTAAACACTACAGCTCACAACACTCGACGGTTGCATAAAAGAAATGAAATAAAGACAATGTTACCGAACGGAGTGGTTCCGTTGACCCTTGACTTTTTGCATGCAAGCTCCACTTTCATGCTTTCCTTCTTTGATCCTTGATTGTGATACTTTGAGTCCATCTTCCAAAGAAATAATATTTCTAATAGAATACTCTAAAGAAAATACCAGAAAATCGCATATGAAAAATAGAATGTAAATTCTATACAAAAATAGTCCATAATATTCTAAGAAAGAAAACTATAATTTCCTAAGAACAAGAAAATGGTATCTAAAAAAAATAGAATAAAATTCTATGTAAAGAATATATGCAATATATGATAAAGAGAAAATAGCAAGAAAATGCAATACAAAATATTGAAGTATTTACAAAAGAAAAAGGAAATATAGCAGGGGGTACAGCAGCAGTACAGGGGTGTATTACAGCAAAAAAGGCAATTGGGCTTCAGCCCAACAAAAATCACAACAAACAAAGTAATAATAAATAAATAAAAGGAATGGGGTTGCAAAATTGGAAATGGGGGTGTTGCCTCAGAAAAAAATGAAATTGGGCCGAAAGGAAAAGCCCACCACCCGATCTGATGAGTCCATGAGGACCTTCCCTCACTTTGCCTTGCCCAAAACCCTAGTTCTTCTATTCCTCCATATCGCCACCGCCGACCTACCCAACCTTTCTCCGTCAGAACTCTCACTCTGCCGTCACCTAATCTCCTCTTCTAACGTACCTCTCTAGCTGATCTCACCAACAAACGTCCCAGTCTTGCTCTTTCTCCAACCTCATACTCTTGGAAATTTGACGAGATGCCATTTGAGACGAATCGAAGATCTAGGATTCGAAGGAAATTTTTATTGATTGTTGATTTCTGAAATTGCATGTTAGATGTCCGTTCATGGGGAATGAAGATTTGGTGATGTTGATGAAGGAGTCTCGTTGTAGACCTGAAGAAATTACCGGAAAATCTGAAGGTGTTAACGGAAGATCTTGAAGATTCAAGGAAGAATCTTGATGAACATGATGAATACGGAGGTTTCTTGTTGATATTGATGGATCTTTGAAGCTTCTTATGAATCTTGAAGGATTCTGGAAAAAAGAGAGTTGAAGATGCTGAAGAATATTGATGACGGTTTGATGAACATCTTAAAGGAACCTGGGAAAAACTTGGACGGGTGAACAATCTTGCTTAAAAGAATTGTTGAAGGTTGATGAACATTGTGAGTGAGTTCTTGAAAATGGTTATGAAGTTTGGATGAACATCGATGAAGACGATATGAAGATGATGAAGGTTTACACGATTTTCTGAAAAAATTGATGAAGCCATGAGGAGGATTGGGATGAAGATGATGAAGATTCGAATGAATCTTGATGGGAAATCTGGAAAATGGATGAACCTGTATGCAGTTTCAGGTGAGGTTCGAATTTTCCGGCGATAGTTTCTGGCGTGTGACCGCCGTGTGATTTTGCCGGTGAGATGTCTGGCGGTTTGCATGCGTCTGGTGATGTGGCGGCCAGTGAGAGAGAGGGTGAGGACGTGGCGCGCATGCAAGGGATACGTGGGTGATGTGTCAACCATTAGGGAAGAGAGAGAGTGAGTGGGCTCTTTATATACGGACAAGTGGCAGAAATTGGACCTGGGCCTCCAAAAACCGGCCACCTGGCCCATTAGACCTAATTAATGACTGAATTCAATTAAAAGCTGAATTAATACTAATAATTAATGCTTAAACAAAAATTAATACTAGTTAATTAAAAACTGCTAATTAAAATCTACCCTAATCAATTAATCCTAAGTAAACTAATAACATCTAACAAAGTATTAATAAAAATCAAAACAATTAGTAACCCTAATATTCTAAAACCCAATTAAAAACTATAATATCTAAAAAAGAATTAATATTCTAAAAACAGAAATTAAATCTAACAAATCTATTTAAAATCTAAACAATATTCAATTAAACTCTAAAATATAGAAACAATTATTAAAACCAATTAAATTCCTAATAACCTCTAAAAAATAGAAAATGCCATTATGAATCTATTAGTATTCTAAAAAAAGGGAAATGAATCTAGAAAATTAAACCGGTAAACATAAATGCGACATGCAGATGCGAATGCGAATGAAATGAAACATAAGCCAAATATAAGAAACGGTTGGTCAAATTTTGGGGTACAACAGCTGCCCCTATTCAAACGGCTTGGACCTGACTAGGTGAGAAGCGAACGGCTCTCAAAAAATCAAGGTAAAAGACGGTTGAATACCAACAAACCCGGAAATTTACCAACCGCAGAAGACTGTACTCTGATTGGGGAAAATTTCCGGAACTCTGAAATGATGGTTGCACAGCAACTTGCTGGTGAACAATTAATCTCAAACCTCCGTCAGGATGATCATCCGATTTCGCTGTAGGTCTTCGTCCTTAAATCATCAAGAGATCACTGGTTACACGGTAACTGGTGAAAGAAAACTGGTTATGCCATCAGGCACTCTGCGTCAGTAGAAGAAATCATCGGTTACATGGTAACTGGTGAAATAAACTGATTATGCTATCAGGCATCCTGCGTCAGCAGAAGGAATCATCAGTTACACGGTAACTGATTATTCCATCAGGCACTGTGCGTCAGCAGTAAAGTTCCTTTGTACTTAACGAGTCATCAGGAACACTTGAAAATCTTCATCGCACCGAAACATCAAGTCAATAAGGGGTCACCGGTCACACGGTAACTGGTGAAAGATAGTCTATCATGCTATCAGGCACTCTGCGTCAGCAGAAGAAATCCTATCACGTCATCGTTGGACTCATCAAGTCACTGGACGTTTGACAATCATGTCAATCATACCGTCAGGCATACTGCGTCAGCAAAAGAATCATCTTGGGCGTCAGCCGGACTTCATCAGGTCAATGGACGTTTGACAATCATGGCAATCATACCGTCAGGTATACTGCATCAGCAGAAGCAAATCTTTAACGTCCCCTCTGGACTCATCAGGTCACTGGACGTTTGACAATCATGTCAATCATACCGTCAGGTATACTGCGTCAGCAGAAGAATTCCTCGGGCGTCAGCCGGACTTCGTCATCAAGTCAATCATACCGTCAGGTATACTGCGTCAGCAGAAGCAAATCTTTAACTTCCCCTCTGGACTCATCAGGTCAATGGACGTTTGACAATCATGTCAATCATACCGTCAAGTATACTGCGTTAGCAGAAGCAAATCTTTAATGTCCCCTCTGGATTCATCAGGTCAATGGACGTTTGACAATCATGCCAATCATACCGTCAGGTATACTGCATCAGCAGAAGCAAGTCTTAGGCGTCAGCCGGACTTCATCATCAAGTCGAGAAAGGAGATTTCTGACGTACGTGTCTGAAACTCGCTGGGGATGAACCTTCTTGACATCTCTGTCTGACCTATTCATCAAGTCGAAGGAAGAATTCTCGGGCATCAGCCGGATTTTACTGTTTGAATCTTGCTGGGAATGAACACATCTCCACTGGGGATTCTGGAGTATTCTCTCAAGTAACTTCGCTAAGCATCGACCTCTCGTTGAAAGGATTCATCTGACCTGATCGTCAATCCTGTTAGGGCTAAAGTCTTCTGACATCACCACTAGGTACTTGCACAGAGCGGTTTCGACCACGCTACTCTGAGGAGAAAAAGAGACATGTCATCACACAAGTCTGCTTCAGGGAATCGGGAGTCATCCTGATTGAACACCTCTTCTGAGGAACACCTACACACAAGAACGGTATCAACCTAGCTCATGTTTCATGCATATGTATGTTTGAATATGGCGTAATGCTCCATATGATGGAAATGCTATGCATTTACGGTAGATGCTATGCAATCATGCAAAAATGCTACGGAACTAAATCAGCAAAATAAATGCTGAGGAGAACCATCCTGTCAAGGAAGAAGAAACCACACGGCTGTTGAGACCTGCTAATATCAATTGGACTTAACCTGGAAAAACGAGCCTCAGACGACTCTTCCACTGGGAAACAAAGTTCTACGAGAACCTGAAGTTCAAACTCAGCTGGGGATTCACATCAGTGCCTGCTGAGGGGAAGACAACACGGACGGCCTTCACAGATACGACTGCTGGAGATACAGACTCCGCGGGAGAACATAGCATCAGCTAAACAACCTCTCTCACCTGTCGGAGAACATAGCATCAGCTACATAACCTCTCTCACCTGTCGGAGAACATAGCATCAGCTACACAACTTCTCTCACCTGTCGGAGAACATAGCATCAGCTACACAACCTCTCTCACCTGTCGGAGAAGATACAACTCTATGGAGAAGAATCATCATCGACCACTGATATTAACCGCTCCGACGAGGAACAAAGCCCTGACTGGCTTCTTAGAATATCGAACCTTCAGGCGACGACTTCACTGGCAATTTCTCTTCGGGGAGAATGTTGCTTCTGCTCACAGGAACAACTGGGCAACACAATCATGTGCTCTGACTTTGAGGAGAAGTCAAGACCTACTAGGGGACACAGTCATGTGCTTTGGGGAGGTTGAATGTGCACCGGTCAACAGAAACACGATCATCTGATCAGCTTGAGGAATCACTGGGAGACCCACTAGAAAGGAGTTGCTGCACACGGCTCAGCTGGAAACATGATGTTCCTGTCAAGGACACATTTCTAGCAAACTGCTTCGAGGGTCACCTCTTGCCTTGCTTGAATAACTGCCTCAGCGTAACTCAATTTGCCCTAGTCTATGGGATTCTCGTAGCACGCTCCTCGAAAGGACACCTAAAATCAATGAAATGCTTCAGCATTTGGAACCTAGAGGGGTTCGGCATCAGCTGCCCTCTGGTCGAGAATGGCTTCTGTGTCGCTTGGGTCATCTGCCCCAGCCTTGCAATAACCTTGCCCCTGATGGGCTGATTTGGAACAATACGGGTTGCGAGAGATTTATCAAAATCTCGACTTGACCGCTTCAGATCAATTGAATTTTGGATGGCTGACTCCCATGCTGTGATCATTTGATATAGCTTGCCCCTGCTCGTCAGAGTATTCAGGCAATCTGCATTCTATCCTGATCAGAGTTTCCATTATGGAAACTTTCCGACTATCAAGCGCTTATTCGCAAGTAAAACAAATTGTTCTGCATAAAAGATATATTAAAATGCAATACATATGACAGTTTTTCAAAAGTCAATCATGTTCACTGGAAAACAGTTTGTGACATATAATGAACAAACCATTGATCAAAATGTCAACATTAATACAACGCTGTAAGAGGAATCTGTTTTTAGGAGTCAGTTTTGATGCGATCTTTACCGAAGTATGCTCTCGAACTAAACCTGTTTCAATTAGGACTTTTTCAGTTTGTAACGTGGTCAGGTTCACGGTTTAAGAAAGAAAGGATAAAGGCTCAAAATCATTTTAACCCACCCATTCTTCGTGATGTTCTCAGATCCTACGTTCAACTAATTCGACCTTAGCGCTCACCTTTTCAAAGGTTGGATGGAAGGAGTGATAGTTCAGGATATCACACATTTTTTGGAGTGGCACTCACTCGCTTTTTCGTCTTCGTTGTGCCTGGAGTCACACGATTTCGTTCTTACTTGAGGATTTTTCTCTTGTAATCCTTTTCGCTTTTCGTATTTCGTTTTCGTATTTCGTATTTTGTTTTCGTTTTCCCCTAATTTTTTCCTGGGCTAACTCTTCAGAGTTTCTTCAATTTTGAAGTCCAGCGGGTGCCCTAATTTTTGCCTAAGTCGCTCGCTCTCAAGATTCGACTTAGCGGGCTTTTTCTTTCTCTCTTTTTTTTCGTTCGAACAAATTGTGTGATGTCGGCTCGTCTGACTTGATAAAAGAGATTGTAACTGTTTCACTCCTTGTCGGCAAGGTCTAACCATTATGGTTTTTTAGGTACGACCTATACGGGTGCGATCTATCCTCGAACAGACACCCCTTTCGTAATTTGAATGCTTGGTCAAATTAACTGACACCTACCCTGCCCCGGGTTACGATAGAGGGTTTTTTCTTCAGAAAGAAACTCCTACTTTAAGGCTCAAAGGGGTTAACAAGGGATTATCTTCCTTATATCTTCGGTGTTTGTGGATTTGAAACAATGCATGTATATCGTCAACAGGTTTTTCTATCCAAGAGCATACAATCGGCAGCTCAGGCATTCTTCGATTTCGTCATCCTCCCTGGATTCCACTTAAACAAGCGTTTGAAATAAAAGAAAACAAAAGAGTGAACACGAACGGATTAGTTCAAAACATGCATATTTATTTCATTATCAATATCAATTAAAAAACAACAAGTTTTACGAACGAAAATTTGCATATAGACAGGAAAGAAACTGTAAATGCAAAGAAATAACAAGATGAAAATGCAAATTGCCAGCTCCTCGAAGCGGGGCTTTCACACTTATTTGTTGCTGAGGGGAGCGACCCTTTGAAGTCTTCAGACTCAACCAGATGAATGATTGACATGCATGACCAACCTTCCCTCTAGAAAGGATATGCATCTTCTGTCTATCAACTGTTGTACTTTGGCTTGAAAAGCCTCACAATCTTCAGTTGTGTGTCCACGGGATCCCCCATGATATCCACATCGAGCACTAGGATCATACCTGGGAGGATAGGGCTTCGGCACCAGTTTGAGCATCTTGGGCTCCACCAAAGAGTACTGAATTAGATGCGATAACATCTGGCTGTACGTCATAGGCATTGGATGAAGGGGAGCATTCATTCTCTTCAGATTGCTATTGTGAGGCCTATTCTGATCATGGCGCTTACGGTAATCTTGTTGATGAGAAGCATGAGACTGCTGGTATTGATTGAGACATTCCTTATGCTCAGATACTGTCATTCTCAGATTTGGCCCAGGAATAGGCAACTGCTGTGGACAAGGGGATTCAGACTCCAACGATTCCAGCATATACCCCGGTCCCTTTGCATCTTTAGATGGGGGGATAGGAATATCAATTCCTGATACCTTCATGCTGCCCGGCACAAAGTCAATTGCCTTCTCGTCTAGCAAATCTTGAACCTTATGCTTAAAAGATCTGCAGTTTGCGATGTTATGCCCCGGTGCCCAGGAGTGGAAAACACAATGGGCGTTCACATCATAGCCTGGTGGTGGCTGGCCAGTCAATGGAGCCAAAGTCCGAGGTTCAACCAATTAAAACTAGAGCAAGAGTTGCACCAACTGAGCATAATCCATCGGGATCTTATCGAGGATTCTGTCAGAGAGTTTCATTCTTTTACCATGTCTTCTAGGGTTATCCTGAGAAACTGGTTGTGACCGCTGAAGGGGAAACTCCTGAGCTTCAAGTTGTGTAGAGGATATCTTAGGCATATCATGCCTGGGTACAGGTTCTTCAGACACCTGTGGATCAAGCATACTGGTGTTTCACCCCAAAATTTGACCAACATTTATTTATCCATCAATTGTTTGAAAGTTGATGCATTCATCAGAAAATTCAAGAGATCCTCAGAAGAATTGGTTGAAACCAAGGTTGTGTGCTTCATAGCTTGAGAGTTGTGGGAGCTCCTCAGATGATTCTGAGACTTTGAGAATGAAATTGAAGCTTTGAGAAAGCTTATGAGATGTCTTGATAGCCATCATGAAGCCCATAGAGGTCATTATGCAAGAATTCAGAGGGTTCAACCATGAATGGTAGAATTAGGGTTTTGACTGGGTCAACCCTAGATCAGCTAAAGATTTGGAGAAGGTTGAGACCTAATCCAAGGGCCATGAGATCATGGAATGATGTATTAGGATGTTATAAAGATGATTCCTATACCAACTCATCATGATTGAGGAGTTTGAGAAGTTTTGAGTTAGGGTTTCTGAGGATTGTCAGTGAAAAAACCCTAATTTGATCCTTATCTTCCAGGCAGTTTTAGCTCAAGATGTGATTGATATCTCATCTTCCCCACAACATGAATGTTGTATAGCTTGTTCTTAGATTTAATTTTAGTGGTGGAAGTCCTTGATAGGAGTTGCAGAGCTCAAGTTATGGTTTTGACAAATTACAGGTCAGCTGAGGTGTGTGAATCTGGGTCCTTGAAAGTCACCCAACTTGCAGACAACTTTTGCCCTAGTAGGATGATTCCTATGATTTCTTGGTCAACATGAATGTTGAATAACATCTTCTTAGCTTTCTAGAGAGTACTAGAAGTCCTTGATAGGATTTGTAGAACTCAACTTATGGTTTGAACAAGGCAGGGGTATTTTGGTCATTTGGCAGTTATAGGTCATTTTAAGCAAAGGCCATATCTCCTATTTCCAAGCCTCAAATGGAAAAACTCAAAACATGAAAGTTGTTCAAACTGGGATTTTAAGCTTAGAAAAGAGGTCATGAGTTGTTGAAAGAGCTTGTAGCAAGGATTTTCATGATTGGGTAAATTTGAACTAAAAAAGGGCTTATAAGTTAAAAAGTTGAAATTGAAATTTGGTTTGGGAGATCTATGAGTCCAAAATAGGTCATCCAATATACCATTTTGAATGTAAATGACATTTTAAAAACTTTGGTTTAAACAGAATTTTGATTTGAAGCTTTGGAAAATTGTTACTTGAATCATAAGGTAACTAAACAAAACTTCACCAAAGGCAAGGAAATGCATGTTTTTCACTCATTCTTTCTCAATATCTCTTGTAAGGAGATTTTGAAGCCAATTTGACAAGCCTAACTCATGAGATATGGTATGATCAACATGTCATTAAAGGAGAAATTCTATAACTTTCTAGCACTTTCCATGAGTTTCTAGATGATTCTAGGAGTTTCCATGGATTGTTATAAGAAGAGTGAATCACAATTTGGCCAGGGTTGGTGAAAGTTGTTGTGTTCATTGGAGAGAGTGAGAGAGAAAGTGCCATTGTTGGATTTCTTCAAGATCAAGCAAGATTCAATTCCTTCTTCTACAAGCTTCATCCACTTCAACTCTTGCAAACAGAAAGGTGGTCATTATTGGAGGAAGATTTGGAGAAGGTTTCAAGTGCTGAATCAAGTCCTAACACCCCTCACCATTGGAGTTTGACAGATTGATACTTTGATCTGTAGGTCCCTAATTGTGTACATTCTGTTAGAATCTTAGGTGTAAGATCATCATGCTAGGTTAGAGGAATGTTTTCTGAGAATTAGAGGAAGATCCATGAGGTTTCGTGGCAGGGTACCATTTTTTGCAAGATTGATAGCAAGCTGGTTAGTGTGTATTAATGGATATGATGTGGTTTAGAATGGCTAGGATAACATGTGGAACAGATTTACATCATTAGATTGAAGCTTGGTTAAGGTTGATAGCAGAGAACCATGGTGGAACCCTAACACTCGTGCACTCTGTTAGAACAACACAAGAGGTTTCAGGGAATACTACTGGTATCATTGTGTTCTGGGTGATTAATAGTACAACTTTGCTTTTGGAATTTCTTGATTTCATCCAGCCATCAGTGAGAACGAGTGAGTTGAAGTTCTGGCATGAGATTAGGGTTTTCTGAAAACCCTAGGGTTTGTTTGGAGACGATGAAGCCCCACCGTTGGATTGTCCCAGCTCCTTGACTAATTCAGTTGATCGCACGGCCACGATTTGAATTCAGAAGCGGAGGGAAATGTTACAAGTGAAACGCAGCGTTCTACTAATCCAAACGCACCGTTTTGGTTAATTGATAGATCTGGGCCTCAGCAAATGGTTTCTATCCACACTTCCCACATTCCTGGCCCAATCATAAATGAACTGAGGCGTGTTACTTTTGATACCCCCCTCCCCTTTTAATTCAATTCATTTTATTTTCTCATTTTATATTTTCTTGCATATTAGAAAAATCATATAAAATCCAAAAATTAACATTTTTCATTACTTCTTTTTTTCACATATTCATGATTTTGTCCAGAAAATTAATAAAAAATAAAATTCCATTTTATTTTTTTTTAATATTTTTTAGCATATTATTCTTATAAATGGTATTTTTAATGGTTTTAGTTGATACTTGATTTTGTACAATTTGTTTTAGGACTTTCCCTTAGGATTTTTGAGCCATTCTTTTAGGCATAGTTAGGTATTGAACCCTAGTTCATGTAGGATTTAATTCTTGATTTTTAGATTAAAATTTGGTATAGTTTGATTGTTTGACATTTAGGTGCTCTAATTAGGGTTTTAGGTTTCATAAGTAGAGTTGAACCATTTTGTTTTGGGGTTTATAGGTCAAATTAGTGTATGGGGAATATATGGGTTAAGGGTAAGTATGTATAGAATCCCCTAGAATTTTGCTAGAATATTGTATGGTGTTTTAGTATTTTTAGTTGATTTTTGAATGTATGGTTAGTATGTGTGTTGCTTAAAGGCATAGTTTGTATTGTTGTGCTTGTTTTTCTTCTCCTTTGAGTGTGTGAGCTTTGAAGATTGAGTTGAAGACCTTATGGATCCTCATTGAATCCTTGAAGACCTTGCAAAGGAGTTTAGCTTAGCTTTGGTTTGTTTTGTTTATAGGTTTATAAGTGCATAGGTAGAGCTTTAGATAGAATGCTTCCATTCAATAAACAAGGAGTGTTTTGTTCACCTCCTTCCTTCTCTGTGACATAATGTCCCTTAAGGGTATTCACCTCTCTCCTTTGGAGGGATTAGTGACCTTACCCTATAAGGTAGAACTTTGAGAGAGCCTTTCCTTTTGATGTTAAGTCCTCAATGGCATCCTTTGGAAGTCAGTGAGCACTGTAACATTCCCACCTCATCTTGTTGACTGAATCTTGTTTGCTGGAGCATTTGAGCTATTGAAGATAGAAGCTGAAGCTTTGAAGAGGATGATTCCTTGAAGATTGTTGAAGTCTAAAGACTTTGTGAAGATCAAGTTGATGCTTGAAGATCCCTGAAGATAGTGAAGCCTGAAGGTGGAGCTGATCAAGAAGTTGAAGCTTAAGGGAGAAGGTGAGTTGATACTCATGTTGTAGGGTTGATACCTGGAAAGCAAGTGATCTTTGAAGTCTGAAGACTGAGTTGCTGCTGGAGGAGCTGAGGCTTTCTTCTGTTTTTCTTTTCTGTATTGTTTGTTTTGTTTGATTTGTCTGTTGCATTAGACTAAGCTCATCTAGAATAAGTTCAGTCTAAGGGCATGAGTGCATCTGCTTGTATTGTTACTGCTTGGCTTTGCTTGCGGGTATTCGGTAGAGCCCAGCTCCCTTGCCCATGTGTTTATTTTGCTTGATAGCATTTCATTTCTTTTATCTGTATGATTGCAGTTTACCGTCTATTGCTTGATAGCATGTTGTTTATCTTCAGTATGATTGCTGTTATTTCATGACTGGCTTGAGGTTGAGACGAGCTTGTGGAGGCTGAAGCCCCACACACATTTCCTCCCTCACTTGCATTGCATGCATTTTATCGTTAAAGCTGATGCTTTTGTCTGTTTTGGTGTATCATTGACATGATCCCTTAGGACTCTCATTTCCTTTGATAAGGATTTGATGATAGACTTTAGGTTGAAACCTATGCATGACAACTTCTAGGAGTTCCCTGTTCAAACTTCGACCATAGGATGAATCCATGGCATGACAACAGTAGGACTTGATAGTCTCCCTCCTAGTTGGGCCTGTTCTCATCTCATCTCAAATCAGTTTAAGATACAGTAATCATGAATGATTTCTTCCGTACGTTACGAGCCTTAAGCTATCTGAGAAAGGATTGTGGGAGAGTTTCTTTTCCACGGTCTGGATGTTTAGTATGGTACCCTTTGGGTGACATGCGACGCATTCACTCTCAGGTCATAGTCTCTAGTGCGTTTGAGATCGCAAACACAATAAAAAACACTTCTTTCAAAACAGGAGATAAGCCGTAGTTTCCCGAACTACGTTTGCTCTGATCTTCCATACAGTGTGGAAGTACGTAGGCATAGGATGCGATGTCCTAGCGAGCAACCTTTCCCCCGTAGTTGGCCGAACTACGTTGACTCTGATTTCTCATTCTCTGATGAGAATACGTAGGCATAAAGTGCGACGCTTTGCCGAGTCATTTTTCTTTTCTTTTTCAGCCAGCCTTGATAGGTAGATAGATTATAACCAACCCGTCCAAGTAAACAAACAAGCGAGGATCCCGTCGAGTACGACGGACGTGAGGGGTGCTAATACCTTCCCCTTGCGTAACCGACTCCCGAACCCAGACAATGGTTGCGACGACCTTGTCTTACCCTTTTTCGTCAGGTTTTTCCGATCGTTTCCTTTCCCGCTCTAATGGATAAATAACGAAAGGTGGCGACTCTTCTGTTGTGCCGGCACCTTATTTTCGCGCAAGCGACAGCTGGCGACTCTGCTGGGGACTCCAACAGTTCCCTGCGAGTCAATCCTACCGTTTGTATGTTTACTTGTTAGGTTGCGTTTATTTATCGCATTTTTACTTCTCGCACTTTATTTCCCGCATTTTATTTTCAGTATAATATGATTATTTGTGTTGTTGGGGGACGGGAGTTCTGATGAGTGAGAAGCCAGACTCAGGCTTGAGTGCACCATAGACTTAGAGTGGAAATTAGTGGGCGCGTGCTTGCTTTGCAGGCACTAGTGTCTCATGAAATCCACGCTCAGACGAGGTTCATCCGGTTGGCTTCACTTTCAACCCTTTGGGTTGAGACGGTTGCTGGTTTGGTGGATTGTCGACTCTGGGGACCGATCATTTGTGATTCAGCTAAGTGAGGCCTCTTCAAGACTTGATGATGCCACTCCTTCTGGGAATCGTATCATCAGTTTTGAAAGTCTATGACGCTGATGAACGCATAGGATGCCGTACCTTGAGTCAGTCTAGGTCCATACCTGTGAGCGGGGCTGGGTTTATTGCAGGAAACTTAGACCTTCAGACTACCTGGTTTTCTGGACAGTGAATCAGTTATGTTGGTTTCTCAGTTGCAGACTCGTCTGTTCTTGATAGAGCAGGGTTTGATCAGAGGATCTTATCGTCGGGTGTTTGTCTGTTCTTGATAGAGCAGGCTTTGATCAGTGTATCATCATCAGTGGTTTGTTCTGGATGGAGCAGATTTTTGAGTGAGGTCTGAAGACCTCATCGGCAGATGTTATTTGTTCTTGATAGGGCAGATTTTGAGTGGGGTCTGAAGATCTCATCAGCAGCTGTGTGTTTGTTATTGATAGGGCAGATCTTGATTTAGGGTCTGAAGACTTCATCAACAGATATTCCTTGATATTGCACCCGGGGTCCTTATTATCAGGCACTTATTCTTGTCAGAGCAGAATTTTGATCTCGGTCCTATCAGATGGTTATTCTCAGCAGATCAGATTAGTGGTCTTACACCGGGGTTTTTCTTCTCATCAGCGACTGTTGATACAGAATCTCCACAGCAGCCATCCGGATATATTATTGCATGCCTGCATTTTGCATTAGTTTGCGCATTCATCTGCATTCCATTAACGTGTGTCTGTGTCGCAGGTACCGTTTCCCCGATCCCGGATTTCTCGCCTTCTGCTGTTATCATGGCCTTCCTTAGGAAGACTGTTGCGTACAAATTCCCGACCCCCGATGTGTCGAAGCTGACTGGTTTGATAGCCCTGGCAGGGGATTCTGTGAAGGATAGGTTCAGGAAGTCTCATGGCAGGTTGCTTGGTCTGGTTTGCAGACCTTCTACGTCCGAGTTGAATGGGTTACATGCTCTTCTGCAGTTTTATGACCCTCCCTTGAGGTGTTTCACTTTTCGTGACTTCATTCTCGCGCCGACATTGGAAGAGTATGCTGATATGCTGGGTGTGCCTATCAAAAGGCAGATGCCTTTTGTCCACATGGATGCTGAGCCTGATCTGGCTGGTTTAGCTTCCTCACTCCATTTGAGCGCTTCTGAGTTAGTGGTGACGAGTTGGAACAAGGTCCCAGGGTTCTCTCTGCAGTTTCTGATAGCTAAGGCTCAGCAGTGTGCTAAGGACAAATGTTGGGACGCATTCAACGCCATCCTTGCTTTATGCATATATGGCATTATCCTGTTCCCCAGCATGCCTGATTTCGTGGACTTTGATGCATTCCACATATTCGCCTCAGGGAATCCAGTCCCTACTCTGATCGGAGACGTCTACCATTCAGTGCATTACAAGAACGAGAATCGGAGAGGGGAGAATGTCTCATGCTGCGTACCGTTGTTGTACAGGTGGTTTGATAGTCATTTGCCCAAGAGGGGTTCTTCCATCTTGTCTGCAGCCACAGCTGAGTGGCCTGAGCGTCTGATGAGTTTGTCGGCAGAAGACATTGATTGGTTCGTTGACAGAGACAGGTTAGGCACCGAGGTGATCTTCAGTTGTAGTGGGTTTCCTAACGTACCTCTGATAGGTAGGAAGGGTTGCATCAACTACAATCCATCTTTGCTAGTTCGTCAGTTCGCATATGCTTTGAGGACTCCACCGAAGGAGGAGGAGGTACAGGAATCTTTGTACCTCACAGGTACTCTAGAGGGGGATTTGTTGTCCAAGCTCCAGCATGCGTGGAACAATATCAGCACGAGAGGAAAGCCTTTGTTGGGAAAGAGCAACAGCCAAGCCTACCCTCCTTATTCAGATTGGATCAGAGCCAGAGCCAGTGCTATAGGGATGCCATTCCCTCATGTCAGACCAGAGAGTTTTCCACCAGTTGAAGAGCCTACCACCGTGTCCATTCATCAGCACAACCAGGTATTGGCTGAGCGAGATGAACTGAAGAGGGCGAATGCAGAATTGGAGAAGGAGTTAGCTCAGCTTCGAAGTGAGAGGAACGAAGTCGTGCATGCTCTCAAAAAGCAAACAGAGTCGGTGAACCAACTGGGTGCAGACTTGGCAAAGCAGATTGCTGATCGGGAACGCTTAGGTCAAGACTTCAGGGCTGCTAATGATGTACTAGCTACGAAGAAGCAGCATCTGGAAGAGGCATATCGGAGGATATCTAAGTTCGACCAGCATTGGAAGACTTCCATGGCCACCAGGAAGGAGCGAGAGGACAAACTGATGCTGCAGATTTATAAGCTAGAAGCCGAAGTAAAGGACAGTGAGCGGAGGTTTGATGAAGAGACCGCCCGCAGATACGCCGCCGAAAACCGTCTCAACAAAGCTCTTGCTAACCTGAAAGAGCATAAGCTGATGTTTGAGTCTAAGAAGCGGAAACTGGAGGATTGCTTTGGCGAAGGAGCTTGGGAGAGTTCGGTTCAGGGGCTTCAGCATACCATCAGGCAGAGGGAACTACTCGTCGAGGGGTTGCTCACCTTGCCAGATCATCCAGAGACAAAGGAGTTATTAGCAGAGTATCGCGCCCGTGGCCGTACTTGACTAGTTGTATTCCTGTTGTTTTGATCTTTGATGTATGCTGACCATCACCAGACTTGTTGGATGAGGTCATGCTGTTGATTTGTTTGTACTCGCTGATACTGTGTACTGCCTTGACAGGCCTTTCCATATATATATATATATATATATATATATATGAGATTGATGTTTCCATGATTGGGCTCGAATTTCTTCTTCCTCTTATTATTGTCAGCACCGTCACTAAGGCACTAGGATCGGGGGAAAATCTCCCACGCACACAGACACACGCATGCATCTGCATGAAGCATATTTGCATAGTGTATATCTTATTGCTTTCCCTAACCTTTATTGTTGACAGGTTTTTCAGGTTCCGAGTTGTCTCCGGTCTCCAGGATTGATCAAAGACTCATCCACCGCTACTCAACTCGCGCTAATCAGACGAGGATAATGGACCAGGTGCAGTCAGATGTTCAAGAGCTCCGTGAACGGATGGATCGTTTTATGGAGCTGATGCAGGTAGTCGCTAATGGTCAAGACCAGCTTCGTACTTTGGTTCAACCTCTGATCTCCAGGGTTGACAGTAATGGCATACTTCATGGAGGGGCTGTGCCTACTCCTCCTCCAGTGGACGCTCCACAGAATGTTGCTCCTGTTGCCGGGGGCAACGGCAGCGCTAACGGCAATCTGATGACTAATCTCGGACTCAATGCGGCAGGCGTCGGTAATGGTAGTTTGGGAGCCAATGTTAACATAGGGCCGGTCAACGGCAACGCTGGTGCAGGAAATCTGTTGGTGCCTCAACCGTGGCTGGAGGACCATCAGGATGACGTATTCTCTCAGAGAGGTGTAGAAGCAGAGTTGAATGCTGAAGCTCGACTCAGGTTCAAGGCGCTGGAAGACAAGATGAGAGACATTGAAAATCAGAACACATTGGGCGTCGATATGTCCAAGCTCGGGTTGATTGCTGATTTTAAGGTACCTCATAAGTTCAAGGTGCCTGTCTTTGAGAAGTATAAGGGTACTACTTGCCCCCGTGTTCATCTTCGATCTTATTATAGAAAGATGTCCGCCTATTCTGACAATGAGAAGTTGCTGATGCACTTCTTTCAGGATAGTCTTTCTGGTCCATCACTCGAATGGTATATGGGTTTGGAGCCCGCTACTGTGCGCACCTGGAAAGACCTCGCTGAAGCGTTCGTCCTCCACTATCAATACAATAGCGACTTGGCTCCCAACCGAGTTCAGCTTCAGAATCTCGCACAGCGGAACAATGAAAGCTTTAAAGAATACGCCCAGCGGTGGCGTGAATTGGCTGCTCGGGTTCAACCGCCGATGGTTGAGCGTGAGCTAGTGCAAATGTTCGTGGCCACCCTTCCTGGAATCTACTATGAAAAGCTGGTCAGTGGCATGTCGGGGACATTCTCGGCTCTCATCACTATGGGCGAGCATGTTGAGAACGGTATAAAGATCGGAAAAATTCAGGGCGAATCATCCTCAGCTGGAGGAGGTAGTAAGAAACCTTACGCTGGCAAGCGTCGAGAGGGAGATGCCAGTGCTGTCACTAATGCTCGGAGAAAGGGCAAGGGCCTTCAGCCTCAGATTGCTAGCATAAATATCCCAACTGCTCCACCGCAGCCGCAGCAGCAGTAGCCTCAGCAGCAGAATCAGCAGGGGTACAGGAAATATCAGAATCGGGCTCCTCTGACAAATCGTCATTTTGAAACTCCACCTATGTCATATGCGCAGCTTCTGCAAACTTTGTTGCAGCTTCAGCTAGTTCAAAAGAGGACGTTGGCTCCCTTAACAGGGGCACCGCCGCCGGGGTATGACGCCAATGCTACTTGTGATTTCCATACTGGGGCACCAGGCCATACGATTGAGAATTGTAAAGCTTTTAAGCACAAAGTCCAGGACTTGGTGGACGCCAAGGTTATCAACTTTTCTGACAGTGTGCCCAACGTTACCAAAAACCCTATGCCTCATCATAAGGGAGGCAGAGTGAATGCCGTTATCACTGAGGAGAGTGCGGACTTGCTGACTGATGTCAAAGGTTTGAAGACGCCACTTAGTTTTGTCAAGGCTAAGTTGCTGAAGAAGGGCTTCTTTCCTGGATGTGGAGAGTTATGTATGGCTTGTGCTACACTTCCTGATGGGTGTGAGCAGCTGGTCGAAGGTATCCAAAGTCTGATGTCTGAGGGTATTCTGCAGTTCAGCCGGAGTGTTGAAAGTGCATCAGGGGAAGTCGTGCTGAAGCAGGCAGATGAAGTTGCTACCATTACTATTCCTCGTCACCCTATTACTATTTCAGCACCCCGACCGCCTACTATTACTATCACCAGGGCCGGGCCAATCCCATTCGAAAGCACTAGCGCCGTCCCATGGCATTACGGCGCCGAAGTTTATTGCAATGGTCAGAAGATAGAGCTTGAGCCGTACGGATCGACGGTGCAGAATCTTGCCAGAGTCATTGGCATTACTCGAAGCGGTAGAGTGTTCGCGCCGGCGGAGGTTGCAGCAGAGAAAGTGGTCCGAGCTGACGCTGCGGAAAAGGGTAAAGGTAAAGCTGTCGAAGAGGGCCCTGCAGGGGCAGAGAAGGACTTGCTGGTTAAAGATGCTGAAGAGTTCATGCGATTAATCAAGAAGAGCGACTACAAAATTGTAGATCATCTTCATCAGACTCCGTCAAAGATCTCTATTCTTAACTTGTTGCTGTGTTCTAAGGCGCACCGCAACGCATTACTGAAGGTGTTGAATGCTGCATACGTGCCGCAAGAGATATCAGTAAATCAGTTAGAGGAGGTGGTAGCCCATGTCAATGCCGGTAATGGGCTGGGATTTACAGATCTGGAGCTGACTCCTAAAGGAAGAGACCACAACAGCGCCTTGCACGTCTCGATAGAGTGCAGAGGCACTATCATGTCGCATGTCTTGGTGGATACGGGTTCGTCGCTTAATGTGCTTCCGAAGAAAGCACTGATGAAGTTGGATACCCGTGGATTGCTTTGCACGCCCAGTGATTTGGTAGTGAAAGCCTTTGATGGAACCAAGCGCCACGTCTTCGGAGAGCTGACCCTGCCGATTCAAGTTGGTCCAGAGACGTTCAATACGGTTTTCTATATCATGGATATCATGCCTGCCTACAGTTGCCTCTTAGGTCGGCCATGGATCCATGCCGTTGGTGCCGTGACGTCCACGCTGCATCAAAAGCTTAAATATGCTGTCGGGGGCAGCATAGTAACCGTCTGTGGTGAGGAGGACATCATGGTGAGCCACCTGTCGTCCTTTAAATATGTTGAAATAGATGGCGAGATCCATGAAACTCTCTGCCAAGCATTTGAAACCGTCAAGGTGAAAGAGGTAGCTCCTGTCGTCGCAGAGAAGCAAGAGATGAATCTCTCCTCGTTTAAAGAAGCTCGGGCCGTTGTCGAAGCCGGTTCCACCCCAGGTTGGGGGCATGTTTTGGATATACCAATCAAGCAGGATAAGTTTGGATTGGGATATTCTCCTGAAGCTGAAGCTTCATCTTCTTCTGGCAGCTCGTCTCGTGGGAAAGGGCCGATCCTATTCACCAAGGGGGAGTAATTTTCGAAAGCATCAACGCAGCGTCTGAGGACAGCAGGGATAGTGATTGTGATCTTGACACCTGGATGCAGCCGAGCAAGCCGGGCGAGCGCCTCAACAATTGGACCATCAAGGAGATTATCCAGCTGACAAGTGAAGAGTAATGATTTGCTTTTTACAATCTTTGTACAACCCTATGTCCTGCCCGGGGCATAGTGGTTTTATTGTCAGGGCCTTGTTGGATTATGTACATGCATTTTGTTAATAAATAAAAGGCGTTTTCCTCGTACTCAAATGTTGTGTTCTCTGTTATTCCTGTTTTATGTTTATTTCGAAAAACAACAAAATGGCAACGAGGTTTGTGCTAACCTGCATATTCTTGCTTTAAACTTAACCCTTGTTATTGCAGGATCCACATAACAGATGACATCGACTCTGGACCCTCTACGGCTCACTATGACTTTGATTGCCCGATCTATCAAGCCGAGGATGAGATTGATGAAGACGAGGACCTTCCGGAAGAGTTGGCCCGCTTGTTGAGACAAGAGGAGAAGGTTATTCTGCCTCACGAGGAGGATATTGAGATCGTGAATCTGGGTTCTGAGGAGCTCGTCTGAAACGTCAGAGTAGGGGCTGCGCTGCAGAATGATGTCAAGCATAGACTGGTCGAGATGCTTCGAGAGTATAGTGACGTCTTTGCTTGGTCATACGAAGATATGCCCGAACTCGACACTGACATCGTGGTTCATCGCTTGCCGTTGCGAGAAGATTGCCCTCCAGTCAAGCAGAAGCTTAGGAGGACGAGACCAGATATGGCTGTAAAAATCAAAGAAGAGGTCCAGAAGCAGTTGGACGCAGGATTTCTAGCCGTTACCACTTACCCTCCGTGGGTCGCCAACATAGTGCCTGTACCGAAGAAGGACGGTAAGGTACGCATGTGCGTCGATTATCGGGATTTGAACAGGGCGAGCCCTAAGGATGATTTCCCGTTGCCTCATATCGATGTGTTGGTCGACAATACAGCCCAGTTTTCCGTGTTTTCGTTCATGGATGACTTCTCCGGTTACAATCAGATTAAGATGGCACCGGAGGACATGGAGAAAACGACGTTTATCACCCCCTGGGGAACATTCTGCTATAAGGTAATGCCCTTCGGTCTGAAGAACGCAGGGGCCACTTACCAGCGAGCAATGGTAACTTTGTTTCATGATATGATTCATCATGAGATCGAGGTCTATGTTGATGACATGATTGCAAAGTCCCAAACGGAGGAAGAGCATCTGGTCAATTTGTTGAAGCTGTTTGAAAGGCTTAGGAAGTTCAGGCTGAGGCTGAATCCTAACAAGTGCACTTTTGGAGTGCGGTCCGGAAAGTTATTGGGGTTTATCGTTAGTGAACGAGGTATCGAAGTTGATCCTGCGAAGATAAAAGCTATCCAAGAAATGCCAGCGCCGAAAACAGAAAAGGAAGTTCGTGGTTTCTTGGGCAGAATAAACTACATTGCAAGGTTTATCTCTCAGCTCACGGCCACCTGTGAACCGATGTTCAAGCTTTTAAAGAAAGATCAGGCGATTACTTGGAATGAGGATTTCCAGAAGGCATTCGACAAAATAAAGTAGTATCTTCAAGAACCTCCAATCTTGATACCCCCAGTGGCTGGACGGCCATTAATCATGTACCTGACGGTTCTGGAGAATAGTATGGGGTGTGTTCTCGGTCAGCACGACGAGACGGGCAGAAAGGAGCATGCCATTTATTATTTGAGTAAAAAGTTCACTGAGTGTGAATCTCGATACTCGATGCTGGAGAAGACGTGTTGTGCATTAGCTTGGGCCGTCAAACGTCTACGACAGTATATGCTCAACCACACCACTATGCTAATTTCGAAGATGGATCCGATCAAGTACGTCTTCGAGAAGCAGGCTCTTTCGGGCAGGATTGCCAGATGGCAAATGGTGTTAACGGAATATGATATTCAGTACGTCTCTCAGAAAGCCATTAAGGGAAGCGTATTGTCTGATTACCTTGCCGAACAGCCAATCGAAGACTACCAGCCGATGAAGTTCGAATTCCCTGACGAGGATATTATGTTTCTCAAAGCGAAGGATTGTGATGAGCCATTGCCCGATGAGGGGCCAGATAGGAAGTCTCAGTGGAAGTTGATATTCGACGGAGCGGTTAATTCCTATGGAAGTGGCATCGGGGCTATCATCACGACTCCTCACGGATCCCACATCCCGTTTACTGCGAGACTGACGTTTCCAGTTACCAACAATGAAGTCGAGTATGAAGCATGTATCATGGGTCTAGAAGAGGCAATCGATTTGAGAATCAAGAATCTAGACATATATGGTGACTCAGCGCTTGTAATCAATCAGATTAAAGGGGAGTGGGAAACTCGTCAAGCGAATTTAGTGTCGTACATGAACTATGCCAGGAGGCTGCTTCCATTCTTCGATCGAGTGGAACTTCATCATGTACCCAGGGCTGAAAATCAGATGGCTGATGCCTTAGCCACGTTGGCTTCAATGTATAAAGTCAATTATTGGAATGAGGCTCCAAGAATTGTGCTTTCGCGTCTTGACAGACCGACATTTGTCTTTGCAATCGAGGATGCCGCCGACGGCAAGCCATGGTTCCACGATATCCAGACCTTCCTTATGACTAAGGAGTATCCTGCGGGTGCGTCAACCCAGGATAGGAAGACTCTGAGGAGGCTATCTGGAAACTTTTATCTCAATCCTGATGGAGTATTGTATAAGAGAAACCACGATCTTGTGCTACTCAGATGTGTAGATGAGAAAGAGGCGAGTATGCTCATGGAAGAAGTCCATGAGGGCACATTTGGTACGCACGCCGGCGGGCATGCCATGACGAGAAAGATCCTGAGAGCAGGGTATTACTGGCTGACTATGGAGTCGGATTGCTTCAGATTCGCGAAGAAATGTCATAAATGCCAAATATATGCGAATAAAGTTCATGTGCCGCCGTGCCCATTGAATGTCATGTCCTCCCCTTGGTCGTTCTCCATGTGGGGCATCGACATGATAGGCAAGATCGAGCCCACTGCATCCAATGGTCATCGTTTCATTCTGGTAGCCATCGACTACTTCACCAAATGGGTGGAGGCAGCCTCGTACGCTAATGTGACCAAGCAGGTGGTAGCTAAATTCATAAAGAAGGACATCATCTGTCGCTATGGAATTCCCGAGCGGATCATTACTGATAATGGTTCGAATTTGAATAACAAGATGATGAAGGATCTGTGCCAGAGCTTCAAGATTGAACACCACAACTCGGCTCCTTACCGGCCGAAGATGAACGACGCTGTTGAAGCAGCCAACAAGAACATCAAGAAGATTGTTCAGAAGATGGTTGTGACGTACAAAGATTGGCACGAGATGTTGTTGTTTGCCTTGCACGGTTATCGTACGACGGTGCGTACGTCGACCGGGGCAACTCCTTTCTCCTTGGTGTACGGTATGGAAGCTGTCCTACCGTTAGAAGTGGAGATTCCTTCTTTGCGAGTTTTGGTTGACGTGAAACTCGACGAGGCAGAATGGATTACGAATCGCTTGAACCAACTCAGCCTAATGGACGAGAAGAGGTTAGCATCGATTGCATTTGGTCGCCTGTACCAAAGCCGAATGAAGAAAGCTTATGATAAGAAGGTGCGTCCTAGAAGCTTTCAGACGGGTGATCTCGTCCTGAAGAAGATTCTTCCGCCACACTCCGATCATCGGGGCAAGTGGACTCCGAATTACGAAGGGCCGTATGTCGTCAGCAAGGTATTCTCGGGAGGGGCTTTGTTGTTATCCACGATGGATGGTGAAGATTTTGCATCCCCGGTGAACGCGGACGCAGTTAAAAAATACTTTGCTTGAAAGAGACCCGCTGGACAAAAAAGAAAGAGTCCAGGCAAAAAAGGGGCATCCCGGCGAACCAAAAACAGAATAAAAGGTTCGGGCAAAAGTTAGGGATATATCGAAAAAATGTACACCCGCGAAGTCGAAAACCTACACTGGGCGGCTTCGGCAAAAAAGGGTATCCCGGTGAGCTGAAAACCCGTAAAGGGCGGTTCACGCAAAAGTTAGGGATTTGAATAAGCAAATGACTGCGTTCCGCGTATGGACTTTCATTGTTTAGTGGTTTGGAGGACCTGAGGGCCGTTCATCTGAATCAATCTCTTCCGAAGCTGAAGCATCGGAGAAGTATCGAAGTCGAGTGGGTCTTAGAGGGATCAACTCATGGTGTTCGTCTACGCCTCGTTGCTGACATTTGTATATATTGATGTATATTTATGTTTTCTTTTTGCGCAGCTTCCTCATTCCAGGAGCTTGCCTCTGTTGTAAAACATTTATTTACCCATTCAGGGGTCCACCATCAATAAAATGCATATTATTCAGCAATTCTGCTTGCCCATTTAGCATTTATCTGTTTTGTTTGCGAATGAAAACGCCGATGTTTTTTTGATAAAATGCGCATACATAAACTTACGGGCCTAGGCCCATTGATTGTTGAAACAATTAATTAACTGAATATTGTCACGAGATAATAACCTGGATAGGCCCCTTTGAGGAGGGTATCTTGTCTGTTTGTTTGTGTTGTTGCAGGTGTAGCGCCTTCCAGACGATGTGCCGTGCGCATCCCCGAAGCAGGGCGAGTCCTACTTCTCCAGCAGCGTTCAGTGGTCTCTCCTCCGCAGAATCTGAATGCAGAATAGTGAGCATCGACATGTCTCCCCGGGCAAAGATGATTCTTTTCCCCAAGCAGACGCATCCTGAAGGAACGTCACCTCATCAGCTGAGTCAAGCACCGAAGAATGATGTCTTCTTTCCCCAGCACCAGGTCACAAGTGCAGATTTCGTAGAAATGTTCGGGTGCCGAAGCTCGTGTTTCCTCAGTAAAGTCGCCGCAGCAGGTGTTTCCCCAGCACCGGGTCACAAGTGCAGGATTCGCAGGAAGCTATTCTTACGCCGAAGTATGCAGTAACTGATGGTGGCAGACTGAAGTCTCCAGCGGAATTGAGATTCCCCACCAGAGTCATGCTCTCTCCTGAAGTTGGATGATTCCCTCTTCCCCAGCAGAGTGCTGGAACAGCTGATGTTGTATTCCTCTGCAGAGTTGTACTCTCCCCCGAAGTCAGATGATTCTTTCTTCCCCAGCGAGATCGAAATTCCTCATCAGAGTTATACTCTCCAGTGAAGTAGAATGATTTCTCTCTCCCCGGCTGAGTCCGCAAACCTCCAAGAGAGCCGAATCCTTGGAAGCAGTTGGGACCTTGAATGGATGTTCCCTAGCAGATATTGAACAGCTGATGTTGTATTTCCCCGGAGTCGCACTCTCTCCAGCGAAGCAGAATGACTTCTCCTTCCTCAGCCGAGTTTGCAGATGTCCAAGAGAGCCGAGTCCTTGGAAGTTGATCAGACCATACTCAGTTGTTTCCCCAGTGGAGTGTTGAGCAGCTGAAGTTGTTTCCCCACAGAGCGGTTATCCCCAGAAGAGTAGCCGAGACGGCCGCGCAGTTCATTCTCGCGATTGATATTGTTTTCACTGCAGCAGTCAACGGAAGATCGTTTCCCCAGGCAGAGTCCGATTGATATTGGTGTGTCCACGTTCTCCTCAGCAGGATGATTCCTCTATCTGAGTAGTTCTTTCTCCTTGACAGGAGAATCTCCCCTCGGCATTTATTTTGCTGACGAGATCGCATCATTGTGCATGACTGCATAGCATTTAACACTGCAGAGCATTTAACATTGCATAGCGTTGTGCATGATTACATAGCATTTAGCATAAGCGCATAGCATTCCCACCGTGTGGGGCATGGCGCAGAAGCATACGCATCATAAGCATGATCTAGGTTACTATTATTCTTGTTTTACAGGTGTTCCACCAAAGGACCAGTTGCTCAGGACGATTCCTGATATTCTCCCCAACGAGGTCGTTGCCTTAAGATGATTCTTAGGACCCCGGTGTAATTCCCACAGTCGCTCGCTCAAGATGATTTTTGAGATCGCCAGCGAAGTCTTCAGTTTGAGATGATTCTTGAATTCCTCAGCAGGGCCGTTTGCTTAAGATGATTCTTAAGACCTCAGCGCTGTTTCCCAAGTTGTTTGCTTAGGATGATTCTTGAGCTCCCCAGTAGCGTACCCAGCAAGAGTTGCCCAGGAAGATTCCTGGAATACCCAGCAGGATAAAGTCTCTAGAGTGGTTATCGGTTCAGGATGATTCTTGAATATGCCCAACGGAGTTGTTTGTTCAAGATGATTCTTGAAGTCCTTAGCAGCGTGATATGTCTGCTCCAGCAGTGATGTCTAATATGAAGATTGACTTCGTAAACGCCTGAAGGCGGTATTGGAGGTTCCTGTGAATTCAGATTTCCTTGTTGATGAATCAACGTGTGGCTGAAGACAAGGTTCCAAATTTTGTGTTCAAGATGATCCGTGTTGGCCTGAAGGCCAAGTCAGTTGTCCTGATGTGATGATTGATTGCGATCAAGTGAATAGTTTTTCTTCTGACTGAAGTCGAAGATGTTTCTCCAGCTGAAGCGGAGTTTTGCCTGAAGGCAAAGTGTTTGAATCCCCGAAGAGTCATGATTGGCTCAGGATACCATTTCTCTGACTGTAGTCACAGATTTCCTAAGCTGAAGCGAAGGTGCCTAAGGGCAAGGTTATCCCCCAAGGTCATGAATGACCTAGGATTCATTTTTTCGGACTGAAGGCCGAAGTATATCCCTGACTGAAGTCACGGATGCTCTATAGCAGAGGTGGAGTTGCCTGAAGGCAGATCCATGTATCCTTGAAGGCCAAGGACCATTTCTTCAGACTGAAGTCGAAGATACCTCCTGCAGAGTTGCCGACGGGAAAAGTTTACATCCTTGAAGGTCAAGGATGTTTATCTTCAGAAGTACTTGAAGATCTTTTCTAGCTGAAGCTGGAATCGCCGACGGGCAGGGTTTCATCTATCTTCAGAAGAACTTGAAGATTCTCCAGCGGATCTGGAGTGGCCAGGGGTCAGGGTTTCATTCATCTTCAGAAATACTTGGAGATCTTTTCTAGCTGAAGCTGGAAGTGGCCAGGGGCCAGGGTTTCATATAGTTCTGATGTTGAAGTTCTACGGCGGGCAGTGTGCAGCAGTATTCCGATGTTCGTTATGGTTCTGAGGGTGAACCCCAAATCAGAGTGTGCTCGGTTAAGTCTCTCATTCCCAGCGGAGTAGTTTCAAATACGCAAGTGTACCTTTTGTTCCATTTACCAGGGGTGAACCCCAGGTCAGAGTTGTTCAGTGTTGTATTTTCTCCAGCGGCGAGGTTGGATATTTGGATCTGACGGCGAGGTCAGATTATGTTTATTCGACGGCGAGGTTGAATATTTGGATTTGACGGCGAGGTCAGATCATGCCTGTTTCCGACGGCGAGGTTGGATGTTTGTTCGACGGCGAGGTTGGATGTTTGTCCAGCGGCGAGGTTGGATATTTGGATTTGACGGCGAGGTCAGATCATGCTTGTTTCCGACGGCGAGGTTGGATGTTTGTTCGACGGCGAGGTTGAATGTTTGTCCAGCGGCGAGGTTGGATATTTGGATTTGACGGCAAGGTCAGATCATGCTTGTTTCCGACGGCGAGGTTGGATGTTTGTTCGACGGCGAGGTTGAATGTTTGTGTTCGACGGCGAGGTTGAACGTTTGACGACGAGGTCAGACTCTTTAAATCCCCAGCAGAGATGATACTTGTACGACGGCGATGTCCAGTGTCTCCAAATGATGTGTGTTTCCGACGGCGATGTCAGATTCAGCTCTCCAGCGGCGAGGTTGGGTGTCTGAAGGCAATGTCAGAAGAATTTAACGTGGGTAACTGACGGCGATGTCAGATCGATATCTCTCCAGCTAGTTGTTGAGCAGCTAGTGTTGCAGTGTGCGAAGGTTTGCTCCCCGCAGAGTATTGTGTGCTCGTGCAGTTGGCAAATTTTCGAGTTTACCGGTATTCAATCGTCTCGCACCTTGATTGGTTGGGAGTCGTTCGCTTCTCACCCAGTCAGGTTCAAGCCGTTTGAATAGGGGCAGCTGTTGCACCCCAAAATTTGACCAACATTTATTTATCCATCAAGTGTTTGAAAGTTGATGCCTTCATCAGAAAATTCAAGAGATCCTCAGAAGAATTGGTTGAAACCAAGGTTGTGTGCTTCATAGCTTGAGAGTTGTGGGAGCTCCTCAGATGATTCTGAGACTTTGAGAATAAACTTGAAGCTTTGAGAAAGCTTATGAGATGTCTTGATAGCCATCATGAAGCCCATAGAGGTCATTATGCAAGAATTCAGAGGGTTCAACCATGAATGGTAGAATTAGGGTTTTGACTGGGTCAACCCTAGATCAGCTAAAGATTTGGAGAAGGTTGAGACCTAATCCAAGGGCCATGAGATCATGGAATGATGTATGAGGATGTTATAAAGATGATTCCTAGACCAACTCATCATGATTGAGGAGTTTGAGAAGTTTTGAGTTAGGGTTTCTGAGGATTGTCAGTGAAAAAACCCTAATTTGATCCTTATCTTCCAGGCAGTTTTAGCTCAAGATGTGATTGATATCTCATATTCCCCACAACATGAATGTTGTATAGCTTGTTCTTAGCTTTAATTTGAGTGGTGGAAGTCCTTGATAGGAGTTGCAGAGCTCAAGTTATGGTTTTGACAAATTACAGGTCAGCTGAGGTGTGTGAATCTGGGTCCTTGAAAGTCACCCAACTTGCAGACAACTTTTGCCCTAGTAGGATGATTCCTATGATTTCTTGGTCAACATGAATGTTGAAGAACATCTTCTTAGCTTTATATAGAGTACTAGAAGTCCTTGATAGGATTTGTAGAACTCAACTTATGGTTTGAACAAGGCAGGGGTATTTTGGTCATTTGGCAGTTATAGGTCATTTTAAGCAAAGGCCATATCTCCTATTTCCAAGCCTCAAATGGAAAAACTCAAAACATGAAAGTTGTTCAAAATGGGATTTTAAGCTTAGAAAAGATGTCATGAGTTGTTGAAAGAGCTTGTAGCAAGGATTTTCATGATTGGGTAAATTTGAACTAAAAAAGAGCTTATAAGTTAAAAAGTTGAAATTGAAATTTGGTTTGGGAGATCTATGAGTCCAAAATAGGTCATCCAATATACCATTTTGAATGTAAATGACATTTTAAAAACTTTGGTTTAAACATAATTTTGATTTGAAGCTCAAAAATGAAGGTTGCTTTGGAAAATTGTTACTTGAATCATAAGGTAACTAAACAAAACTTCACCAAAGGCAAGGAAATGCATGTTTTTCACTCATTCTTTCTCAATATCTCTTGTAAGGAGATTTTGAAGCCAATTTGACAAGCCTAACTCATGAGATATGGTATGATCAACATGTCATTAAAGGAGAAATTCTATAACTTTCTAGCACTTTCCATGAGTTTCTAGATGATTCTAGGAGTTTCCATGGATTGCTATAAGAAGAGTGAATCACAATTTGGCCAGGGTTGGTGAAAGTTGCTGTGTTCATTGGAGAGAGTGAGAGAGAAAGTGCCATTGTTGGATTTCTTCAAGATCAAGCAAGATTCAATTCCTTCTTCTACAAGCTTCATCCACTTCAACTCTTGCAAACAGAAAGGTGGTCATTATTGGAGGAAGATTTGGAGAAGGTTTCAAGTGCTGAATCAAGTCCTAACACCCCTCACCATTGGAGTTTGACAGGTTGGTACTTTGATCTGTAGGTCCCTAATTGTGTACATTTTGTTAGAATCTTAGGTGTAAGATCATCATGCTAGGTTAGAGGAATGTTTTCTGAGAATTAGAGGAAGATCCATGAGGTTTCGTGGCAGGGTACCATTTTTTGCAAGATTGATAGCAAGCTGGTTAGTGTGTATTAATGGATATGATGTGGTTTAGAATGGCTAGGATAACATGTGGAACAGATTTACATCATTAGATTGAAGCTTGGTTAAGGTTGATAGCAGAGACCCATGGTGGAACCCTAACACTCGTGCACTCTGTTAGAACAACACAAGAGGTTTCAGGGAATACTAATGGTATCATTGTGTTCTGGGTGATTAATAGTACAACTTTGCTTTTGGAATTTCTTGATTTCATCCAGCCATCAGTGAGAACGAGTGAGTTGAAGTTCTGGCATGAGATTAGGGTTTTCTGAAAACCCTAGGGTTTGTTTGGAGACGATGAAGCCCCACCGTTGGATTGTCCCAGCTCCTTGACTAATTCAGTTGATCGCACGGCCACGATTTGAATTCAGAAGCGGAGGGAAATGTTACAAGTGAAACGCAGCGTTCTACTAATCCAAACGCACCGTTTTAGTTAATTGATAGACCTGGGCCTCAGCAAATGGTTTCTATCCACACCTCCCACATTCCTGGCCCAATCATAAATGAACTGAGGCGTGTTACTTTTGATACCCCCCTCCCCTTTTAATTCAATTCATTTTATTTTCTCATTTTATATTTTCTTGCATATTAGAAAAATCATATAAAATCCAAAAATAAACATTTTTCATTTCTTCTTTTTTTCACATAATCATGATTTTGTCCAGAAAATTAATAAAAAATAAAATTCCATTTTATTTTTCTTTTAATAGTTTTTAGCATATTATTCTTATAAATGGTATTTTTAATGGTTTTAGTTGATACTTGATTTTGTACAATTTGTTTTAGGACTTTCCCTTAGGATTTTTGAGCCATTCTTTTTGGCATAGTTAGGTATTGAACCCTAGTTCATGTAGGATTTAATTCTTGATTTTTAGATTAAAATTTGGTATAGTTTGATTGTTTGACATTTAGGTGCTCTAATTAGGGTTTTAGGTTGCATAAGTAGAGTTGAACCATTTTGTTTTGGGGTTTATAGGTCAAATTAGTGTATGGGGAATATATGGGTTAAGGGTAAGTATGTATAGAATCCCCTAGAGTTTTTCTAGAATATTGTATGGTGTTTTAGTATTTTTAGTTGATTTTTGAATGTATGGTTAGTATGTGTGTTGCTTAAAGGCATAGTTTGTATTGTTGTGCTTGTTTTTCTTCTCCTTTGAGTGTGTGAGCTTTGAAGATTGAGTTGAAGACCTTGTGGATCCTCATTGAAGCCTTGAAGACCTTGCAAAGGAGTTTAGCTTTGGTTTGGTTTGTTTTGTTTATAGGTTTATAAGTGCATAGGTAGAGCTTTAGATAGAATGCTTCCATTCAATAAACAAGGAGTGTTTTGTTCACCTCCTTCTTTCTCTGTGACATAAAGTCCCTTAAGGGTATTCACCTCTCTCCTTTGGAGGGATTAGTAACCTTACCCTATAAGGTAGAACTTTGAGAGAGCCTTTCCTTTTGATGTTAAGTCCTCAATGGCATCCTTTGGAAGTCAATGAGCACTGTAACATTCCCACCTCATCTTGTTGACTGAATCTTGTTTGCTGGAGCATTTGAGCTATTGAAGATAGAAGCTGAAGCTTTGAAGAGGATGATTCCTTGAAGATTGTTGAAGTCTAAAGACTTTGTGAAGATCAAGTTGATGCTTGAAGATCCCTGAAGATAGTGAAGCCTGAAGGTGGAGCTGATCAAGAAGTTGAAGCTTAAGGGAGAAGGTGAGTTGATACTCATGTTGTAGGGTTGATACCTGGAAAGCAAGTGATCTTTGAAGTCTGAAGACTGAGTTGCTGCTGGAGGAGCTGAGGCTTTCTTCTGTTTTTCTTTTCTGTATTGTTTGTTTTGTTTGATTTGTCTGTTGCATTAGACTAAGCTCATCTAGAATAAGTTCAGTCTAAGGGCATGAGTGCATCTGCTTGTATTGTTACTGCTTGGCTTTGCTTGCGGGTATTCGGTAGAGCCCAGCTCCCTTGCCCATGTGTTTATTTTGCTTGATAGCATTTCATTTCTTTTATCTGTATGATTGCAGTTTACCGTCTATTGCTTGATAGCATGTTGTTTATCTTCAGTATGATTGCTGTTATTTCATGACTGGCTTGAGGTTGAGACGAGCTTGTGGAGGCTGAAGCCCCACACACATTTCCTCCCTCACTTGCATTGCATGCATTTTATCGTTAAAGCTGATGCTTTTGTCTGTTTTGGTGTATCATTGACATGATCCCTTAGGACTCTCATTTCCTTTGATAAGGATTTGATGATAGACTTTAGGTTGAAACCTATGCATGACAACTTCTAGGAGTTCCCTGTTCAAACTTCGACCATAGGATGAATCCATGGCATGACAACAGTAGGACTTGATAGTCTCCCTCCTAGTTGGGCCTGTTCTCATCTCATCTCAAATCAGTTTAAGATACAGTAATCATGAATGATTTCTTCCGTACGTTACGAGCCTTAAGCTATCTGAGAAAGGATTGTGGGAGAGTTTCTTTTCCACGGTCTGGATGTTTAGTATGGTACCCTTTGGGTGACATGCGACGCATTCACTCTCAGGTCATAGTCTCTAGTGCGTTTGAGATCGCAAACACAATAAAAAACACTTCTTTCAAAACAGGAGATAAGCCGTAGTTTCCCGAACTACGTTTGCTCTGATCTTCCATACAGTGTGGAAGTACGTAGGCATAGGATGCGATGTCCTAGCGAGCAACCTTTCCCCCGTAGTTGGCCGAACTACGTTGACTCTGATTTCTCATTCTCTGATGAGAATACGTAGGCATAAAGTGCGACGCTTTGCCGAGTCATTTTTCTTTTCTTTTTCAGCCAGCCTTGATAGGTAGATAGATTATAACCAACCCGTCCAAGTAAACAAACAAGCGAGGATCCCGTCGAGTACGACGGACGTTAGGGGTGCTAATACCCTCCCCTTGCGTAACCGACTCCCGAACCCAGACAATGGTTGCGACGACCTTGTCTTACCCTTTTTCGTCAGGTTTTTCCGATCGTTTCCTTTCCCGCTCTAAGGGATAAATAACAAAAGGTGGCGACTCTTCTGTTGTGCCGGCACCTTATTTTCGCGCAAGCGACAACTGGCTGCAGCTTCGGGCATTTTCTCACATTCTCTTCTGAGTACATTCCTCGACACTTCTGCCATCAAACCCATCTGGGCTTTCAGCCGGCTGTTCTCCTCTTTGAGCGCCTCCTAATTCAAGCGCAACGCTTGCATGTCTTTCATGAACTGCCCCAGCTGGCTCTGAACGTCCTTCAGTTCCGCTTGTACTGGTTCCATTGCTCGGATTTGATTTGCTCTAGTATCAACCTGTGATCAATCCCGAAACAAATCTGAAAACACAGGGGGTTAGGTAAATATGCATGAGGCGCATGCTTATGCAAGGTGTTTTATGAAAATGCAAACGTGTGTCTGTGCCTTGGGGAAATCCCCCATGGTCCTAGTTTCCGAGACAAATAAAGTCTACATCCAATCATGGAAAGAAAACCTCATACATATATCTGGAAAGCCACAAAGGCAACGTACAACTGTAGTCACATACAACTGAAGCCAAAGGCGTAACCCCGACCAACAAGCTTGGTGGTGGTTAGCATATCAATGCATAAAAGAATACAAGAGAGTATAATAGATGTCAAGGGCGGCCACGGGCACATAAATCTTCTACTAACTCCTTCGTGTTGGGGTGGTCAGTCTTGTTGAGTAAGCCTCTGATGAGCGGCTCCCTCTTCTTGATGGTGTCTTGGAGATTCTGAATGAAATCATCCCAAGCATCGTCTCCAAAACAGTCCTCTAACTTGCGCTTCTTGGAATTAACCCCTAGCTTGCAACCCTTCAAGCTTGTCACAGCTTCTTTCAACTTGCGTTCGACGTTGTACCAGAGTGATGCTTCAGCTTCTACCTCCTCAGTCTTGGCTACCAATTGAGTCTTCAGACTCTCAATTTCTTGCTTCAGCTTTTCTCCGCGATCTTTGTGGATAGCCAAATTAGTATTCCACATAGCTTCGAACTTGGATATCCTCAGATATGCCCTGTCTAGGTCATGCTTTTTGGTGGCCAGGATGTTGTTCACAGGTTTGAAGTCTACCCCTAGACGATCTCTAGGCTCCTTCTCCTTGGTAAAATTTGCTCCCAGATGGTTGATCAACTCCTTTTGCTTCTTGCAGGAGTACTCAACTTCAATCTTTTCATGACGAAGTTTCACAATCTCCGCTTCCAGCGCTTCATTCACCTTTTGTAGATCCTCCTTTTCTTTCAGCACCTGTTTGTACTTCTGGATATCAATCACAGTTGGCTCTTCAACCACAGGCGGACACAAAGCCTTCGCAGCAGGATAAGGCATCAGAAACTTGGCAGCTCGTTCACGAATCCAAACCAAGTATGGTTCAAAGGCCTAGTTGTTGCTTTTTCCTAACATGGCTTTTCCCTTCCTCTGCAGATTCTTCCAGGCATGTTCAAGCTTAACCGACAGATCACTGTCCAGTAGCCCTGTAAAATACAGAGATTCCCGTATTTCAGCTTCCTTAGGAGCCTCCTTCAACGCATAACTGAATTGTCTGATTAACAATGATGGGTTATAGTTGACACACCCTTTTCTGCCGAATAAAGGTATATTAGGAAAATCGTCACAGCTGTAGATGATTTATGTACCTAACATGTCTCTGTTGAACCAAGTGATCTTCTCAGCCGATAAACTCATCAGACGTTCAGGTCATTCTAGAGCACTCACAGAAGGACCTACTTTAGGCAAGTGGTTATCAAACCACACATAGAGTAGAGGGACACAACAAGAAACGATCTTTCCTCGCCAGTTTTCATTCTTGTAGTGTACTGAATGGTAGACATCTCCCAAAAGAGTGGGTATTGGATTACCCGAGGCAAGAATATGGAGTGCATCAACATCCACAAAACCAGGCAAGTTGGAAAACAATATAGTACCGTATATGCAAACGGCCAAGATAGCATTGAACACAACCCAACATCCATTCTTAGCAAACTTCTGAGCTTTCTCTACCAAGTCAGAAAGAAGAATCCCATACATCCCATTCTTCCGAATCAACTTCCCGTTTAACTCGGATGGATCCAGCTATAATACGGCAGCGAAACCAGCCAGATTAGGCTCAGTGTCAACGTGATGATAATGCATTTGACTCTTGACGGGAATGCCTAAAAAATCTGAATATTCCTCTAGAGTAGGAGCTAGCACAAAGTCTGGCAACACAAAACACCTCAGAGGGGCGTCATAAAACTGCAGGAGGGTGTACAGACCACTAATCTCTTGTGCAGAAGGTGTGCAGACATATCTCAATAATCTCCCATATGTCTTTCTGAAGTCTTCGGTAGCTGAACCCTTAGCTAAGGCAACTAACTTCAGAATAGGACCAATGTCTGGGGAAGGAAACCTGTACGCAACAGTCTTCTTCAGAGCTTCCATATCAGCAATACGGGACAAGATCACTAGAACCCGGGGGAAAATATGCACCTGCAACACAGACACACGTCAATGAAATGCACATGGAAATGCAAATGCAAATGCAACATGCAAGCAGGAGATCAAGGCTGATATGCTGTTGACTGGAGAGGATCATAACTCTGCTCTGTCAAGAACAAAATCTCTGATGATAATAACCATAATTCTGCTCTGTCAAGAACAAAACCAATCTTTGATGATAAGAACCATAATTCTACTCTGTCAAGAACAAAACCCTGATAAGAATCCTTTGATACCAACAATACTGATTCACTGTCAAGAAAACCAGGTTGTTTGAAGGTCAAGGTTTCCTGCAAAAAACCCAACCTTGTTCACAGGTATGAACCTAATACACTGACAAAGGTATGGCATCCTATGCATTTCCCAGCGTCACAGACTTTCAGGAAATGATGATACGTTCACCATTTCTGGTTTGGCATCATCTCTCTATGAATAGGCCTCACTTAGCTGAGTCACAAGTGATCGGTCCCTATAGTCGACAATCCTTAGATCCGAAATCAATTCCAATCCTAAGGACTAGAAAAGAAATCATCACAGAGAACCTCGTCTGAGTGTGAATTTCATGGGAACGGGTGTCTGCTAAGCAAACAGGTCCCCACTAGTCTCCACACTAATTCTATGTCTCCTCTCAAGCCTGGGTCTGGCTTCTCACTCATTAAAGCAACCCTCCCACAACAGCACAACAGTAATAATATAATGCTGAAAAATAAAATGCGGGAAAGTAAAAGCTACAGTGCAACAGGTATGTACAAAAAAACCCAAACAAGACAAAGCAATCATGCACTAGGATTGACTCGCATAGGGAACCAAATCATCACTCCCCAGCAGAGTCGCCAGTTGTTGCTACTGCGAAAATAGGTGCCGGCAATGACAGAAGAGTCGCCACTTGTTGTTATTTATCCCATACGAAGGGAAAGGAAACGAACGGGAGAAACCTAGCAAAAAGGGTAAGACAGGTCGTCGCAACCATGTCCTGGGTTCGGGAGTCGGTTACGTAATGGGAAGGTATTAGCACCCCTCACGTCCGTCGTACTCGACGGGATCCACGCTTGATTGTTTGCCTCGAATGATTGTTAACTATCTACCTATCAAGGCTGGTCTGAAACAGAAAAGAAAAATGACTCGGAAAAGCATCACACTCTATGCCTACGTATTCTCGTCAGAGAAATCAGAGTCAACGTAGTTCGGCTAAGTACGGGTTACGGGGGAAGGTTGCTCGCCAAGATATCGCATCTTGTGCCTACGTATTCTCGTCAGAGAAATTAGAGCGAACGTAGTTCGGGATAAAATGGAACACAGGTTTGTTCTATTGTTTTTACCCAAGTAAAGTTAAACAACGATTCCAGCAGTTAGGGACAATGCTTGTTTGCGGTAGAACCGAGGCTTAACAACACTCTTTTCATCAGAAAATGTTTCCTTTGAGTTACGGGCCCACAGGGCAAAAAGAGGTTTGAACGTCTGTTTTTGTCTTTTACGGAAGAAGTGTCTTTTATGAGTGTTTGCAATTCGTATCGCACTAGAGAATAGGACCTAGGAGTGAATGCGTCGCATGTCACCTAAAGGGTACCATGCTAAACATCCTGATAATTGGAAGGAAACCCTCCAACAACCATTTCCCAGATAGCTTAAGGCTCATAGCGTACGATTCGAATCTGCCTTTATACGTTTTTTTTACTAGTGTTTGAAGATGAGAGAGAGAGAGAGAGAGAGAGAGAGAGAGAGAGAGAGAGAGAGAGAGAGAGAGAGAGGAACTCTACAGGGGAAACTATCAAGCATCCTACTGTTGTCATACAAGGATTCATCCTATGATTGAGGTTTGAAGAGGGATCTACCCTAATGTTATCATGCCTGGATTCGATCCTAAAGTCTATCACAGTCATCCTATCAAGGAGACTGAAATCCTAAGGGCACATGCAAGGAAGGTATCAACCAACAGCAAAAGAGTCATCATACAGTAAAGCTATCAAGCTAAAACAAACAAATGCATATGATGCATCAGTACAAGCAGAAGGAAATAGTGTGGGACATCAGCCGCCACAAGCGCATCTCGACCTTTAACGCAATCATGCACCTAAACAAGAGTATCAACTCATGAGACTACCCTAATGCATCACAACAACAGGTACCGAATCATGCTATCAAGCAATCAAATAATGCAATCATGCACCTAACAAATGAGTGTCTACTCATGCAACTTAATCTAAGGCATCAACAATCAGATAAGCAAACCAATACAATCATGTAAGAGAGCTAATCAAGAGGAGGAAATAACAAAGTGAATGTCAATTCACTAAGCTCAATGTGCATCAGCACAGGAGTCCACTGAGGCTCACACTTCTTGAGGAATGCACAGAGTCTCTCCTAAGGGGGACTAGGCTCTCCCAAGAAGGATCCAAAGTCATTTGGACTGGAAATAAGAGATAGGTGATGTGAACCTATGGAACCCATCACAATTGGATGTGTGTCAACACAAGGAATCCATCTAAGGCTCAAACTCTTTGAGGAATGCGCAAAGCTTCTCCTAAGGAGGGCTAGGCTCTCACAAAGAGGATCCATAGATATTTGGACTTGAGATAAGAAGGGTGTACAAAGTACTTGAGTCCTCATGGCTCAAACTTCTTGAGGAATGCACAGAGTCTTCCCTAAGGGGGACTAGGCTCTCCCAAGAAGGATCCAAATCATTGGAATAGAAAGAATGAGGGAGCATGGTGTGAACCTATGGAACCCACCAAGATATTGAACATCCATCTATGGCTCAAACCTTTTGAGGAATGCACAAAGCTTCTCCTAAGGAGGGCTAGGCTCTCCCAAAAGGGATCCAAGAGAATGGATTGAAGGAAGTAAGGCTAGGCACAAGAAACAAATAGGAATAGAGAAAACAATCATGTAAGAGCTCTAAGATCCTAATTATGCAAAGCCTAAAGATTTCTATCTTAAACTAAGTATGAACCTAAAATGAATTGAAAATGAACCTATCAAGGTTCCAACCTATTATCTAGGGGATCATACAAAAGATGTACGCTCAACTAATGCAACTATGTCAATTATGATGCAAAGATACAAGCAAATATCAATTAAATCATGCAAAATACTCATCAGAATGTAAAATGCAAAAGAAATGGGAAAACAATCCACAAAAATCTAAGAAAAATTCTACAAGCTTGTCATGGACCTATAGTTAAAATCAGAAACAAATTCTAAGGGGGAGTGCACTATCAAGAGAACTCAATCGCCAGGATGCGAGAGAAAATAAAGGTCTCAATCGCTATTTCCCACGCGTCTAAACACTACAGCTCACAACACTCGACGGTTGCATAAAAGAAATGAAATAAAGACAATGTTACCGAACGGAGTGGTTCCGTTGACCCTTGACTTTTTGCATGCAAGCTCCACTTTCATGCTTGCCTTCTTTGATCCTTGATTGTGATACTTTGAGTCCATCTTCAAAAGAAATAATATTTCTAATAGAACACTCTAAAGAAAATACCATAAAATCGCATATGAAAAATAGAATGTAAATTCTATACAAAAATAGTCCATAATATTCTAGGAAAGAAAACTATAATTTCCTAAGAACATGAAAATGGTATCTAAAAAAAATAGAATAAAATTCTATGTAAAGAATATATGCGATATATGCTAAAGAGAAAATAGCAAGAAAATGCAATACAAAATATTGAAGTATTTACAAAAGAAAAAGGAAATACAGCAGGGGATACAACAGCAGTACAGGGGTGTATTACAGCAAAAAAGGCAATTGGGCTTCAACCCAACAAAAACCACAGCAAACAAAATAATAATAATAATAATAAAGGAATGGGGTTGCGAAATTGGAAATGGGGGTGTTGCCTAAAAAAAATGAAATTGGGCCGAAAGGAAAAGCCCACCACCCGATCTGATGAGTCCACGAGGACCTTCCCTCACTTTGCCTTGCCCAAAACCCTAGTTCTTCTATTCCTCCATATCGCTGCCGCCGACCTACCCAACCTTTCTCCGTCTGAACTCTCACTCTGTTGTCACCTAATCTCCTCTTCTAACGTACCTCTCTAGCTGATCTCACCAACAAACGTCCCAGTCTTGCTCTTTCTCCAACCTCATACTCTCAGGAATTTGAAAAGATACCATTTGAGACGAATCGAAGATCTAGGATTCGAAGGAAATTTGTATTGATTATTGATTTCTGAAATTGCATGTTAGATGTCCATTCATGGGGAATGAAGATCTGGTGATGTTGATGAAGGAGTCTCGTTGTAGACCTGAAGAAATTACCGAAAAATATGAAGGTGTTAATGGAAGATCTTGAAGATTCGAGGAAGAATCTTGATGAACATGATGAATACGGAGGTTTCTTGTAGATATTGATGGATCTTTGAAGCTTCTTTTGAATCATGAAGGATTCTGGAAAAAAGAGAGTTGAAGATGTTGAAGAATATTGGTGACGGTTTGATGAACATCTTGAAGGAACCTGGGAAAAACTTGGACGGGTGAACAATCTTGCTTAAAAGAATTGTTGAAGGTTGATGAACATTGTGAGTGAGTTCTTGAAAATGGTTATGAAGTTTGGATGAACATCGATGAAGACGATATGAAGATGATGAAGGTTTACACGATTTTTTGAAAAAACTGATGAAGCTATGAGGAGGATTGAGATGAAGATGATGAAGATTCGAATGAATCTTGATGGGAAATCTGGAAAATGGATGAACCTGTATGCAGTTTCAGGTGAGGTTCGAATTTTCCGGCGATAGTTTCTGGCGTGTGACCGCCGTGTGATTTTGCCGGTGAGATGTCTGGCGGTTTGCATGCGTCTGGTGATGTGGCGGTCAGTGAGAGAGAGGGTGAGGACATGGCGCGCATGCAAGGGATACGTGGGTGATGTGTCAACCATTAGGGAAGAGAGTGAGTGAGTGGGCTCTTTATATACGGACAAGTGGCAGAAATTGGACCTGGGCCTCCAAAAACCGGCCACCTGGCCCATTAGACCTAATTAATGACTGAATTCAATTAAAAGCTAAATTAATACTAATAATTAATGCTTAAACGAAAATTAATACTAGTTAATTAAAAACTGCTAATTAAAATCTATCCTAATCAATTAATCCTAAGTAAACTAATAACATCTAACAAAGGATTAATAAAAATCAAAACAATTAGTAACCCTAATATTCTAAAACCCAATGAAAAACTATAATATCTAAAAAAGAATTAATTTTCTAAAAACAGAAATTAAATCTAACAAATCTATTTAAAATCTAAACAATATTCAATTAAACTCTAAAATATAGAAACAATTATTAAAACCTATTAAATTCCTAATAACCTCTAAAAAATAGAAAATGCCGTTATGAATATATTAGTATTTTAAAAAAAGGGAAATGAATCTAGAAAATTAAACCGGTGAACATAAATGCGAGAATGCGACATGCAGATGCAAATGCGAATGAAACGAAACATAAGGCAAATATAAGAAACGGTTGGTCAAATTTTGGGGTGCAATAATATCCTGGTTCCCCTCACAATCCGAGAGTACGCCAGTCCCCTCACTCCCCATAAGAGATGCCCATTATGTCAGATCTTTGTACAAGTCTTCCACCAAGACCTATCCTACAATATTCTAACATAAGCAACACAATCAATAAGAACAATCCCCTTATGATCTTTACAAAGTGCAACAAGTGAACAATCCTCCCTTATTCACTCTCTTGCTTCCGACAATCCTGGACTTCAAGGAAATTACAATAATCTGAATTTTTATAAGTGTTTGAATTTGGATAACAATGTATATCAATTCCTTGAATTGATCTTCTCTATCAAGTAGGCAATTCATAATATGTAGTACAAGTGCTCAATGATTTATGTAGTTGAAAGTATTTGAGAATGTATTAAAATTGATGTGCAAAAGTTTCAACAAAAAGTTATGTCAAGAATACTTGATTATAAAAATGAGAGAATATAAGTTACGAATTGCTATGAAAGAGAGATGAGTTTGAATTCTGAAAAGTATGGTTTATATAATGCCTTAACACCTTTCTAAAAGTGTACAAATACATGAAAAGATGTCATGGTTCAAATATGCATTAAAAAATTCATTTGTATTAAAATTTTCATGAAAAAGTACCAATGTTTCATTGGTAATCGGTTACCTGAACTGGGTAATCGATTACACATGATATATTTTCAAAAATTAAAGTATTTCTACATTTTGAGAAAATTTTGAAAATTGTGGAAGTTGAAAACTGTTATTATGGCGGTTTGAAATGCCATAATTTACAAAAATCAAAATAGTTCATTTAGAAATAATTTTAAAAGATTCATGAAAGGTTTAAGATTAATATGCATTGTTTTTATGACCAATAAAGATATATATACTTGAATTGTAATGCATATTCAACCATCTTGATTCTTCCATTTATTTTCCAAAGCTTTTTGATAATTTGAACTTGATTGCTCCAGTCTTTAAGCTTTGACTCTTCTTTTTGTTGATGTGTTTGTCTTCATCAAAACTATAACCTAGGACAAGTAGAACTCTTTGTCACATTCTCCCCCTTTTTGATGATGACTATCCATTCTTTAAAATTTAACTTGTTCATCAATGAGTTGCTTCAATATGTGACTTTTTGAAATGTCAAGTAGCAACTAGAATCTCCCCATATCTTGTATATCTCCTCCTTTCTTTTACAATTCAAGGCTTTCTCTTCTGAAATAATTATAAACAAGAACAAATACAATACATACTATTTCTTCCCCTTTTGACATCATTAAAAAGAAGACAAAGTGGAATAAATATAAAAGCAATGTGATAACATAGGAAGGATATATTGTTATAATTGAAAATTAATAGCATAAAATTAGACACTTTTTTTCTTTATAATAATTTGATGTCAAAGTTGATATCAATGTTGATGCTTCTTCAAAAGATCTTTTTAATGAAAGAAATTTTTAGAACTACCATATTATATGATCTTGTGTCTTGAAGGATCAATCTTGATTTGACAATTCTAGCATATGACCTTCAAGTGCCTACAAAAAAATTAGTTTCATCTCATGTTCTTCATCACTTGAATGATGTGAGGCCGTAAATGCCTTGCATGCATGATCTTCATCTGATGATGAACTTATTTCATTGTCATCCCATGCTACATATGTTTTCTTTTTCTTTTTAAGATTTTTGAAATTTTATTTCTTTTCAAGTGTAGGGCATTCTTTCTTTACATGTCCCTTTTTTCCACATTCAAAACATGTAACTCTCCTCGTTGATGCTTCTTTGTGAATGATCTCCTTTTTCCTTTCTTTTCTCAATAAATTATCAATTTTTTTAATAAGATCATCATCGTCATCACTGGATTTCTCCTCTTGATTGCTATCATAAAATTTAACTTTTGTCTTTAATACAATATCTTTTGAATATTTTACTTGTATTTCATGTTTCTTTAATCTTTCAAGTTCTATTTCATGTTCTTGAAGTTTTCTGAACAAGAAAGTGGATGTCATGTTACAAAGACTCTTCTTTTCTAATATCATTGTCACTTTTGGTTGTCATTCCCCAGTTAAAGACCTAAGAACTTTGAGATTTAATTCATCATTAGTAAAAGTCTTACCGAGAGCAATCAGGTGATTAGTTAAGTGAACAAATCTCTTTTGTAGATCAAGGATTGATTCTCTGGGCTGCATTATGAATATTTCATATTCTTGACTCAAGGTATTCAATCTTGACCTTTTAACTTTAGCAGTTCCTTCATGAGTTTCCACTAAAGTATCCCAAATTTATTTTTCCGATTTACACCGAGATATACGGAAAAATTCATTCATACTAAGAGCGCTTTGAAGAATGTTAATCTTTTTCTTGTCATAGAGTATCTTATTCTTATCATCTTCATTCCATGAATTTTTACTCTTTTTTGTCTCAACACCATCGATAACACTAGTACGAACAAATGGACCATTTTGTACAGCATCTCAAATATCTTCTCCTTGTGCTTCTAGATGTGCCTTCATATGAATTTTCCAAAAATCAAAGTATTCACCACAGAACAATGGAAACTTGTTATTACTACCACCATCTCTAAAAACCAGATTTGCGGAAGCTATTATGAATCTTTTAGGAACAAGTTATCTATAACCTGCTCTAATACCAATTGTTAGTTTATGTGTGGTCTCTAAGAGGGGTGTGATTTAGATTTATTGGTAAAAAGTAAAGGACACAAAGATATATCATGGTTCCCCTTACAATCCGAGAGTACTCCAGTCCCCTCACTCTCCATGAGAGATTTCCACTATGTCAGATCTTTGTATAAGTCTTCCACCAAGACTTATCCTAAAATATTCTAACATAAGCAACACAATTAATAAGATAAATCCTCTTATGATATTTATAAATTGCAACAAGAGAACAATCCTCCCTTATTCACTCTCTTGCTTCCAACAATCCTAGACAGCAAGGAAATTACAATAATCTGAATTTTTATAAGTCTTTGAATTTGGATAATAATGTATATCAATTCCTATAATTGATCTTCTCTGTCAAGTAGAAAATTCATAATATGTAGTACAAGTGTTTAATATTTTATCTAGTTGAAACTATTTGAGAATGTAATAAAATTGATGTGCAAAAGTTTCAAAGAAAAGTTATGTCAAGAACACTTGATTTTGAAAATGAGAGAATATAAGTTATGAATTGCTATAAAAGAGAGTTAAGTTTGAATTCTAAAAAGCATGATTTATATAATGCCTTAACACTTTTTTAAAAGTGTACAAATACATGAAAAGATGTCATGGTTCAAATATGTATTAAAAAATTTGTTTACATCAGAATTTTCATGAAAAAATGTCATTGGTTCAGTGGTAATCATTTACCTAAAGTGGGTAATCGATTACACATGATAAATTTTCAAAAGTTAAAGTATTTCACATTTTGAGAAAATTTTACAAATTGTGTCGGTTTTAAAGTGCTATTATGGTGGTTTAAAATGCCATAATTTACCAAAAACAAAATAGTTAATTTAAAAATAATTTTAAAAGATTCATGAAAGGTTTAAGATGAGTATATATTGTTTTTATGAGAAATAAAGATATACATACTTGAATTGTAATGCATATTCAACCGTCTTGATTTTTCCATTTATTTTCCAAAGCTTTTTGATAATTTGAACTTGATTGCTCTAGTATTCAAGTTTTGACTCTTCTTTTTGTTAATGTGTTTGTCTTCATCAAAACTATAATCTAGGATAATAAGAACTCTTCTTCACACATTAGAGGCTTTTAAAGCTTCAAATCGAAGCTTTAATGAGTGTCTGAGCTTAAGCCTTACTAAACCTGTAAACAAAAATCTGAACCAACAACCAACCTAGCTAGAAATTGTGAAACAGAAGTAGATAGAAGAGGATAAAAAAGACAAAAAAAACATAAAATAGAAAAACTCAATAAGAAATAAGTGGAAGAATCACAAGAAATAACAAAATTTTACCTTGCCGGAAACGGCATAGCACTCACCGAAAAACTCATCAAGTCGCTAGAAACTGCAAAATTCGTCAGAATATGTAGATTTTTTCTTCCTCATTCTAATTCGTAAATTCTCCATACCATAACTTTTGCTTTAATTTCTATCATTTTCATTTAATTTTTGCTTAAATGTGAAACATGAAATCGCGTGAGAGGGAGAGCGATATTTAGGTACTCTCTCCATTCTCTTTTATAAGCAAATTTTAATTTCTTAAATTCATTCAATAAATGATGTAACTGGACTATATATAGGTTAGATGCATTAATTATTTAATGAATCTAAAATTTTAAAATTTGCTTATAAATAGGAATAGAGGGAGTACTTTGTTATTCAATTTTTCTCTACTAAAATCGAAATAGAGAATGAACTAAGTGTGAATTCTGTGTTGTGTTGTTATCATGATTTTTCTAAAATGGAGAGTAAATCGAGAGAGATGATGAGTCAAGATAGAAATAGGAAAACGAAGATAGAAGAGAGAGATAGGCATTTGTGTTTCCAGAGTTGATTTTTTCTTTTGATCAATTTAGGAAAATAATAAAAGCATAATAAGTTAATCAATTGAGTGGAGATAGGATGCTAGGGCCGACCACCCTTTTGTTTGGTCTTTCTTTTAACTTAGGGTTTATGGAGATGGGCCTTTAGCCCCCAAATGAGTAAATATCCTCTTAGAATTTCTTATGGCAGTGCCATGTAAAATTTCACAAAATCCCTTTATTTTTGGAAATATATCTTCGGATGCATCCAAATTTAAGTGAATGGTGAAATATTTCAGAGATATATCTCCATAACATTTTGGAGCATAAGTCATGTCAGAACTCTTCTCCTTCTTCATTTCACAGTTTTTTTCAAAAATACAACTTCAAACTCTCAATACACTTTCCTACACCAAATCAAATTTCATCAAAAAAGGCTCAAAGGAATGTTAAGCTTCATCTATAACATCATCAACTTTATCAAAACCATCAATTTCAAGTAAGTTTTTTGAGTTTTCGATAAATATTTGAGTTTTAGTGTAAATGAGTAGAGATCAATGATTAGGGTTAGAAATGTGTAGAAATCACATGTAACATAGTTTATATATAGTGTACAACTTGATTTTTGGCTTAAAATGGTGATCAAAACATGTTTTTTTCAACTTGCATGTGGTACACTCGCCATTGACGCAACTTCAGACTTGTAGAACATTCCGGAGATGCATCTCCAGAATTGTTCAGTGTTTCATATACTTCATGAAACTTTGGAGATACATCTCCAAAATTGTGCAAATTTTTAGTTTAATGGCGCTTCTGGAGATGCATCTCTAGAATGTTTTAATGTTTTAGTTTCCTGCTGCTTCTGGAGATGCATTTCTGGAATTTCCTGTAATATGCCTTACTTTACCTTACAGGCATAATGACTAATAGAGTTGGCAGACTGAGACGTGACATGGTTGTTCAGCACACATTCGTTCGATGGGAGTGGAGCCAACAGGTTTTGGAGTCTCTAGGTACCTGTCATGAAGAGTTATCCACTTCTAGGGCGTCGTCTACTTCTGAGGCTCGTGCTTCACCTCATACTACTCCACCTTCTTCTTCTAGTAGGAGATTGGATCCATCATTTGATGCATCACTTCTTTCTTCTTCCCGCATGCATCAAGATTCACCCGTGCCACCTCCTATGGATGATGATGCTGATCGAACCCCAGCTCCCACTGATGAAGATGCTCATCCAGTGCCACCTCCATAGGTTGATACTATTACGGATGTCGAGGCAGAGGCTTTTGGAGGAGGTCCAGTTGATTTGTCCTTACTTCTTCTGTATCCAGATCATACTGTCAGACATATTTGGCACGAAGAGGTAACATTAGTTGGAATTTTTTTATGTGTTAATTTAATTTGTTGACATTGATAATTTATGACATTGATTATTCCAGACATTGTTTACTTATGACAAATTTCAGGAGCATGGTCCACATAAGTTTCTTAAGCACTGAAGGAAGATTGTTGCACTGCCTCAGTAGGGGGAGGATTGGTTTCAGACGATTCTATCCTTATTTGGCTTGAAGTACCAATGCATGACTAGTTACACTATGGTTAACCACGAGATGCTTAATGCATTTGTGGAGAGATGGTATTCAAAGACCTCTTCGTTTCATCTCTTGCATGGTGATATGTCTTGTGTTTGCTACATCTTCCAATTAGGGAAAGATTCCTAGATCATAAGAGGATGACCAAAGACGAGGCAGTAAAGATGATGGTAGAGCATTTGGGGGCTGATCCAGAGGAGGCGATAAAGGAGGTGGACGCGACCAGAGGTGCTCATGCAAGATGGTGGTCCACAGGATCATGGTGGTCCACAGGACACATGCTAACTTTTTTTGGTTAGAACTTTGACTTTTGTGGTCAATAGTGCCACTTATATTTGCGTTGCCTACCTATGGTACTTCTTGGATCTCACTCGAATCCATGAGTACAACTGGGGGAGGATTGCCTAGTCTATTTGTATTCGAATTTCAGAGAGCGTTGTATGTGCAAGACGAAGCATGTCACAAGCACCGTGACACTACTGATGGTAATACTTATTTATTTTTATTTTCGTTTCTTATTTTCGAATTCATTTCTAATGATTCGCGTGCTATAAATTTTTCATTTCAGGTTTGGATCCTCCAGCACTTCTCGCGTATATCTGGTTGGGCGAGTGTGTCTAAGTACATTGAGGATATGTCGCGTGCTACTGCTTTTACCCCACTCAGAGGGAACCAGGAGGCCGAGCCTTACAGAGTTTATCTTGACAATTTGGTTGCTGAGAACATGCACTTCAAGAGTTATGTTGATTATCATTAAACGCGACCATTTGACGAGATAGTTCTATACTCTGGATGGTTGGCCTGCGGATCGTGTCTCACTGCTCCTTATCCGTCTGAGGGTGTCATGCGGCAGTTTGGCTATGTTCAGATCATTCTCAGGAACCATGTTGTCCCTGCTCCTCCTTCCTTTACGTGTAGGAAGATATAGGATGTGCTTGATAATTATGAGAGTCATCTGGTACTGGAGGAGGCACAGGCTACCATACCCCGAGCGACTGGAGCTACGTCGAAGGATACATCATATGGTTCTTCAGGGTGTCACATCCGTGCAGGGTGCAGGGTGTTCCAAGAGATTCGCTGAGACCATCTCACCAGGAGATACTAGAGGAGGAGCACGCTCAGCTAGATCATATTGATGATGTCTTGCCTAGGTGTCATCGCATAGTGGAGATTATGCAGACAGGCACTAACGAGGGTATCTTCCCTGATAGGTTTAGTGTCAAGCGAGTCCTAGATGCCATCATGGCGAAGGCACAAGGAGCATTGTTGTATAGGAGACATCATCAGAGGAAGGGGGAATTGATGGCTGAGTAGGTAGAGTTGGCAGATGAGGTAGAAGAGATGTTGTCAGACACGCACACTAATAGTCTTTTATTACTTTGTTATAGCACTATACTCTATACTTTATTTTGACAGCCTTACTACATTTTGGATCTCGATTGAACGGCATTTTCTACATATATTGCTATTTTATTTTCGACACACTTAATAGTAGTCTCTCATTATTTTATACTTCTATTTGTTTATTTGCGATCGTGCGTTATACTTCATCTGAACACAAATAAACAACTTATAACATAAATACCTGTTCTGATACATTTCAGAGATGTATTTCTCGAATATTATCGGAGATGCATCTCCGGTATAATTCAAATGTAAATGGCTTCTGAGTTAGTTTATTGAATGTTTAAAATTGTTTCGGAGATACATCTCCGAAATATTTCAATATTGAGAAATATGTGCGTCTGGAGATGCATCTTCGGAATCTATAGGCATTTAAATAATTTTGTTTGGTGGCTAAGAACTATCTAGATTGCATTAAGAAATATTATATCCTTTAACCGTCACCCTTGGGTTGCTATTCATGCCCATTCTGATTGAAAACAAAAATAGTGGGCCTTGCATTATAGCCCAATCAGTATTTTACTGTCACACCCAATTCTAATTTCTCACATCCATTTTCATATATGTTTTTTTTTTCTTTATTTGTTTTTGATTTATTTTATCTCTTTTATTTTATTTTTTCTATTAAAGTATTGCTATTTTCTTGTTTGATTTATTTTTATGCTTGTTTACTATTGCAATTTAATTTTTCATTACTATTTCGATCGTTAAAAACAAGTCTTCTACTATGATAAATTCAATACCACTTGATCACCATCAAGTGGGATTTCTCAATAAACATTTCACCGATTGTTTGCCAATATCATAAATAGACCATAGCAATCTTCAAGTCATTTTCACAATAAAATTAAAAAAACAATTTTAAACACTTGATCCAACGTCAAGTTGTTCGTTTTCAAAAAAATTTCACAATAACTTGGATGAAAAATGATAAATTTGATGTAGACCTTCTATTTCCCCCAAGTGTTTGAACAAAGTTGTAGAGCTCCATGATCAAACACTCGTCTTCCATTTTAAAACACAATAATTGATTGAATTAAGTTTGTTCTCTTATATAAAAAAAAAAGATTGATTAGGTGTAGACCTCCTCCTTCTTTATTTATTTGGGCACTATTATAGAGCTCCTTGTATGAATAATCGTCTTCTGTTAACGAACCTTGACTTAATTCGCCACATATTTTTTCACAATAATAAGAAGAAAAATGATGGATTATGTATAGACTTTTACCTTCCCCGAGTGTTTGGACACTGCTATAGAGCTCCACTCATCTTCCGACTAAAACAATAATTACCAATCAAACTTATTTCTTTTTGCTCGTGTGTGGCTCTGGAAACCTCTTTTTTCCAAAACTAGTATATTTATCCATTTCTATACAAAACAAATAAATACTTCATCCTTTAAGAGTGAACAACAATTAAAGGTTTACTCGCTCAAATGACTAAAGTATCACTCTCTAAAATACATCAACCCACAGTTCTATTTACAAATAACTATGTAGCCTTGAGTTCTCCATCGCACTTGGAGATACGTATGAGAAGGATTTTGAAATCTTGTCAGACACAACAATAAAAAAAAACATTAAAAAAAACTTTTCTTTATTTTTCTTGCTCAATAAGTAGAAGATCGCAAACTAACATCACGCTAATATTCATTCGCATTACTAACTAAATGGTAATGTTAAGTACAACAGATGTGAGGGGTGCTAATATCTTCCTCTTGCATAACTGACTTCAGAACCTGTTCTTGGTCGCGACGACCATTTCTTTGTTTTCATGGGTTTTATCACTATTTCCCTTTCTTTGGAATACATAAGTTTGGTGGCAACTTTGTTGTTATTTCGAGTATGCGATGTGCTCGGGTATTTTCCATTTGTAACAGTTGACGACTCTGTTGAGAAATCATCTTCCTAAGCGAGTTCATCCTAGTTTAGTTTGTGGTTGTGATGAATGTTAGATTTTATTTACTTGCTTTCTTCTTCTCCTTGCTATCTTTATATGCTTGTGTTAACTACATATTTAGTTGTTGTATAATATGGTATGGTATTGTTGGAACTTTCTGGTTATTGGCACATTGTGAGGAAGAGCTCTATACACGAGATACAAGAAAAATCTAAGCTAGGATGGCGGTTTTGTAGTATTGACCTACGAGACTTAGGCCTCGTTGGGTTTATGCGAGAACCCCGCTCAGAATAAATCTTTTTGAGAGTATTTTTCTTGCGAATATTCATCGTGGCGGCAGTATTTTCAATTATGATCCATCATTTTGAGGACCTTTTATAGAACCTTAAATTGATGGCTTTTAGAACCGATGGTTGATGCAAATACATCACTCAAAATAAATCCTCTTGAAGATATTATTGTCTTATGATTAGTCGTTATGGCAGTAATATTTTCGAATAGGGTTCGTGACTATAGGAACCTAATTAAACCATAGAGCCTACACATGGTTGGGTTACTTATTCCTTGAACCTTTCTCTGTGAACAATTAATCAAAATGTTCCAACAATCGCAAACCCAGTTGTTCATACATAAAATAAGCATTTAATTATAATAACATACTTAGCATGTGCATATTTTTAGGGAATCTAAAAGCTTTGTTGTTGAAAGTATTCAGAAGGCATGAGTGTTAACCAAAAAAAGTACTTATTCATTCAAATTGAGTGATCCAAAGATAGGACTGATAAAGGGGATGGCTTCCGATTCGACTAACATCATTAATAACAAATTTGGGAATGAATATGGAAAAATCTTGACTATCTTGAACACCAATTTGGATGTATGTTCCATCTTTACTTTGACACAATTCTATGACTTTCCCTTAAGGTTCTTCACATTTCAAGACTTCCAATTAGCACAAACTCTGGAAGAATCTGCACACATAATGTGTATCAGTATCAAGGATGAATTTCCTTTTATCGACATGGGAGAGTTCCCTAAGCATCAAATGATATCCTATGCTCTACATTTAGAGAAGACAATACCGACAACTAACCTAGAGCCTAAAGGGGACACTCTGTGTTTTTCTATAAAGTTCTTGGTAGAAAAAGCTTCATTCTTCAAGAGTAAGGAGAATTGGGTTGCTTTCAACATTGTGTTGGCCTTGCTGATCTATTGGATTATCCTATTCCCGAATATTGATGATTTCAATCACATAACTTCCACACGCATCTTTCTGCTCAAGAATCATATTCCAACCTTACTTGTTGATGTATACCACTACATCCATTGGAGAAATGAAAAGAATGGGAGAATGATTTAGTGTTGTGCTCCATTGTTGTACATGTCGTTCTTGTCTCACCTACTGAAAGAAGGGCCTTTTGTTCAAAACAAAGATAATCTCAAATGGTCTCACCAGATTATGTCTCTCGCTATCGATCCTTAGATTCAAAACGCTTAATTTTTGAAATATACTCAGCTTCATCATCTCTTCCTCTAATTCCAAGATCAAATTATTCATTCCATATTCATTAAAGTTACATATTCCTCCTTACTCCGTAATCTTGAATTACCTTGCAATACATCTCGATCTGAAGTTGATTCATAACATAAATCAGATCCCAAGAGAACTTATCTTTCAAATAATAAAGGACAAAAATGTTAATTAACCAACTGGTTTGATAGCTTTTGGGGGAATTAAAGATGAAAAATAGGAGGGTTTAGCAAGTAACATGGCTTTTGGTTGCAAGGGAAGATGAGCAGGGCCGAAAACCTTTGAATCTCCTAATTCCACCAACAACTTACATTTCCTATTTGTTTGAGCCGCTAAAATGGGAGAAATAAATGACCCACTATTAACTGTTTGAAGACCTAAACCCACTACAGGGCCCGTTGCATTAGGTTAATATGAGGAGGATTTAACTTTTCACCCTAGTTATACCTGGCACCCACTAAACTTTAAAATCATAATATCAAATTCACTAAAAATTTGCACAAATCTTCAAACCGCCTAGAAAATACATAAACTCACAAGAATTGTACCATAAATTTCTAAAAAGTGAGTTTTCTTTGTCATTTATCATGGGTTTTTACCGGCAATGTTAGAATTTTTAGTAAAAAAATCATAAATTTTATGAGTTTTTACGAGGAATTCCAAATTTTTTGATATATTTATACTGTGGATTTCATAATTCCCTATATATTTATACAATTTATACAGAGAATTCCAATATTTTTTATACATATGTATCGGGAATTATGGAATTCCGGATAGTTTAATTTTGTACGTATATTACCAAAAATGTTGAAATTCTCGCAAGAAATACAAATTTCCAGAAATTTTGAGTTATCTGGTAGTTATTCTGATTTCTGATATTTTTTTATCTTTTAGTGTGGACAAGAGGAAGGGGCAACACCATCGCAGTCAGAACCATTGATAGAGACGCGTCTATGGCCCGTGTTAGGGCAGTTGAAGAGGACGTAGAGCAGGCAAGGAAACTATCTCCAATCGGTTCTCACCAGACACAAATGGTTGATCAGTTCTGCACACCACATACCACGAAGAAAAGGAAGTTGAGTAGGCTTAGTACTGCCATGAATACATAATAATAATCTAAACGGGAAATGTTTAGGTTATTCAAAATCCATCCCTTGTGACCATGTCTTTGGCTGATATTAGCAATGGCTGTCAAAAGGAAAGTACTTAGAAAGCTTCCTAAACCCAAGCTGGTTGTGAAATATGCTGTTCCGAGGCTTTTCATGCCTTCTGGTGCTTGATCATAGAAGATTTCCATTTTAGCGATTTCGACGAAGTTATCAGCAACCCCTGCCAGGGCAAACTGAGGAAGGAGAATAAAAATAGTAAGAGGAATTGTATCATGCTGGCCAAAGAGACGATTTTCTCTTGCAACACTGAGTCACTTCCGCTCAGCCAAGCACGCGGTGATCATTATAATGACGTGCAGCACAAGGCCAATTCCTAGTCTTTGTAGCATTGTGATTCCTCTGGGGTTCTTTGTATACCGCCGGATCACTGGCACAAAAACACGGTCATAGACTACGATGCTTATCAGCATGAAGATTGTTATAAATGCTGTCAGACATGCTGGAGGAATATCAAAATGGGGTCCCATACTTTTGTCTAGTGTGATGCCTTGTTTAATGAAGAGTGTGGTTGCTTGAACTATCAATGTGCTTGGCACAATTGTTGTAATCAAAATAGGAATCATTTTTGTCATTTGTTTGGTTTCCTCAACTTGTGTCACACTACAAAGCATCCATGTCGACGTTTGATCAGTCTTTATAGCCGCTTTGTCAAGGAAACTACAAGTAGAGAAGGGGTAGTATATGCAAATTAGTAATTCATGCCGAATTCTCCTGACATGGAAAAACAAGTAAAGTGAAAGTTGAAGAGATAAGGAGTAATCAGACTTAACCTCAATGAAGAGCTATGATCAATTCTGTTTCTCCCCATAAAGTCATAATCTTCCATATTCAACTCATGTAGCTCTTTTGGATTCTCTGGGATGCACGACTTCCACTTTCGAATAGCTGCCACATAGACTTGAAGCATCCTAGTTATAGGGCTACCTGAGGGCAATTTGTGCCTATAAAATGGAGTTCCTACCAGAAAAACCAATATTGAAATACCGAGCCCGATAGTCGGAAGGCCGTATCCAATGGCCCAGCCCACATTGTCTTGTATGTAAATTAGGAAAGTGTTGGAGAATAGGGTACCCAGGAAAATACTAAAAAACCACCAATTGAAGAAGGAAAGCTTGTAGGATCTCTCTTTGGGCTCAAACTCGTCAAATTGGTCTGCTCCCATTGTAGAAATATTGGGCTTGGTTCCCCCTGTGCCTACGGCAATGATATATAGAGCAAGGAAGAAAATACCCTTTTGCAATGGTGACGCCTTGGGGCAGTTATTGTCTGCTATGCCTTGTGCACATTGTGGTGGCTTCAAAGATGGTAGTGAAACTGCTAGAGTCAATAAGCACATTCCCTGTAGTCAAAGAACTCAAGGGCTGTCTGTTTATACTTTATATAATACTAAATACAAATGTTAGTGAATGAGTGATGAAGCGACATGGTTAGGGTGAAGATAGGATATGGGCATTCTCAAGTTTTGGGGCCAAGTTATGATGTCAAATTTGCTATTGTGATATGTTACATGCCCTATTAATGCAGGTACTGCCTTTGGATTCCTGACCCCAAACAATCATATTGTTGCCAAGTCCTACCTATACCACTAAGTAGCATATATTCAAATTATGACATTAAATTTCACACTTCATACCAAGAAATAAATGCATGATGCAATCACAAAAGTCCGATATCGGCCAAGATAGGCATCGGCTATGTAAGCTCCTGCAAGTGGCATCATCCACACTGCACCACTTAAGTTGCTTATGTTGTTTGATGATTCCACAGTACCCTCATGGAGCTTTTCTGTTAAATACACCACTAAGTTTGATGCTATTCCATAGAAAGCCATCCTTTCAAATACTTCATACCCTATAAATGACAAAAATGTGTATGCAATATTTATAAGTAATGATAATACATCAAAATGGCTCTCCAAAAAACGAAATATTGTTAAGGCAGCAAAATGCATCATTTTACCTACTATAAAGGAGCAAGCTTTCCATCTTCCCGTCTTTGATCTTAAAACGGGTCTACCTTTCAGGTCTACCGTGCCATCTTGAGTGTAATCTTCTTTCCCGTTTGCTAAACCATCTTGAGTGTAATCTTCTTTCCCGTTTGCTAAACCATTTTCTTCTGCTATTGCCATCATAATGCTGTACAAGAATAACTACTTGGGCTCTTATATGAGCTTTTGATGTATTTAAGGACAGAGACTATGAGTTTAGAAACTTAGTTTTCACTCGCTTTAAGTTGTAAATTTTCCGGTTTACATGAGCCAACATACAAAAATCTTAAGGTCGAAAACAAAAAACGATTAATCCGCCGGATTCTTTGTTTTGTAGTTCTTGTGAACTACACATTTTTCATCTCTTTCTTGGTGTTTTACCTTTAACTTACCCACCAAACTGTTGTTAGATCTTTTGAAGCTGGTAATCTCTAATGCTATGATGGCTTTTCTCTTGTATCTATCAATAATATTTTTTTTATATAAATAATAGACTACTAGACTAGTATCCATTTGTACACATACTCTCAAACAAAGATATATGGCCGTAAATTAGAATAATATAGCTTGTTAGCATCATATCATTATCATATATGTAGCCGGCAGGCACAACATTTATGGAATGTGCTTGTAACTGTTTCACACTCTTAAATGTGGAAAGAAAAATTAAGAGAAAAAGTATATATAAAGGGAAGTTAAACTTTTTAACAGAAAAGTGGGAATAAAATAAGTCCATAGTTTTTTTAATAAAATAAAGATTAAATTGAACTCTATTACTATCTCCGTTTCAGAATGACTATCATATAGTAAATATTCCATAATAAACTCTCCTTTTGTTTTTTAATAGCTAATTTAATCTTTTTTTTTGTTTCTGTTGAGCTTGAACTTTTTCAAGAGGCCAGTGTTTATGATGCGATCACTTGTTCTGCGGGTTTGCTACTAGTTCTTCTATATGGTGGATGGTGCAACGGGTGTCTTCGAATGTGACTGTCTGTGTCTGGAACACTAAGTATGCTCAAACAGGTAACTTACTATCAAGGTTCTCATATTTTGTTGCTGAATTTGTATACTTCTATTTTTTCCCTAATTATCTTAAAAGTTTAAGGAAGGAAAATGATAAAAGATACGGTGAAATTTTCAGCGTGCACAAATGCTGAAGCATTTCCTGACTCAGCTCAAAAATCTAACGAATTAGGTATCTGCAACTATAATCAGTTAGTAGTAGAGTTAGTTAATTCAGGTGTGTTGTGTATGCACATATATTTGAACAATCACTGATCCATACCATTATACTGAGGTCGAACTCAACCAGCATGTATGTGTGCTTAACTGAATTTCAATTGAATTTATTTGTTCTTGCATTCAGGATGTTTAGGATGCTTCTTAGAATTTAATCTGGGACTTGTGAGCTGTATTAAGTATTAACATTCTTAATTATTCTGTGCAATAAAAGTTGTCGACATTGTTTTTTTCAGCCGATGTTCCTTATCATTGATTTGAAACTCTTTATGAACATGTTATGGTTTCTAAACAGGAAAAGACCACTACATTCAGAGACAGATTTGAAGCTCTTTATTTACTGAAAGGCAAATAGAAGGATTAACGAGAGTGTTTTCCTAGGACTTGGCATCTTGTTGTGGACTGCTTTGGCTTATTCTAACATTGTTCTGAGATGAAGCTGCGTTCATCTCCAAACCTGATTTGTTTTGTTTGACATCAACATTATATACAAATGACTTGGCAGCAACCACAAAGCAAAGGAAGTTGAGTAAGCTTAGCACTGCCATGAATACATAATAATGATCTAAACGGGAGATATTTAGGTTATCCAAAACCCAACCTTTGTGACCATGTCTCTTGGTGATGTTAGCTACAATTGAAAGGAGGAAAGTACTTAGAAAACTTCCTAAACCCAAACTAGTTGTGAAATATGATGTTCCGAGACTTTTCATGCCTTCTGGTGCTTGATCGTAGAAGAACTCTAGTTTGGCAATTTCGACAAAGCTATCCGCGATCCCTCCTAATGCAAACTGAGGGAGGAGAATAAAAATCGTAAGGGGAATTGTATCATGCCGGCCAAAGAGATTGTTTTCTCTTGCAACACGGAGTCTCTTCCTCTCAGCTAAGCATGCAGTGACCATTATAGCAATGTGCAACACTAGACCAATTCCTATTCTCTGCAACATTGTGATTCCTCTGGGATTCTTTGTGTAACGCCGGATTGTTGGCACAAAAACACGGTCGTAGACTACAATGCTTATCAGCATGAAGATAGTTATAAATGCTGTGAGACATGCTGGAGGGATATCAAAATGTGGCCCCATGCTCCTGTCTAGTGTGGTGCCTTGTTTAATGAAGAGTGTGGTTGATTGAACAATTATTGTGCTTGGGATGATTGTTGTAATCAAAATGGGAATCATTTTTGTCATTTGTTTGGTTTCCTCAACTTGTGTCACTGTACAAAGCATCCATGATGAAGTTTGGCCGGTCTTCATAGCCGCTTTGTCGAGGAAACTACAAGCACAGATGCAATTTAAATTATTAACATCCTATTTTCATGACATGAAAAAAGATGGTGAAATTGGAAGGGATAAAAAGTAGTTAAACTTAACCTCAAGGAAGAGCTGTGATCAATTCTATTTCTCCCATTGTATCCGTACTCGTCTATGCTTAACTCGTGTAGCTCTTTTGGATCATCTGGGACTTGTGCCTTCCACTTCCTGATAGACGCCACAAAGACTTGAAGCATCCTAGTTATAGGACTTCCTGAAGGCGGTTTATGCCTATATAATGGAGTTCCTACCAGAAATATCAATACTGAAACGGCAAGCCCGGCGGTAGGAAGGCCATACCCTACAGCCCATCCCACTCTGTCTTGTATGTAGATTAGGAAAGTGTTGGAGAAAAGGGTACCCAGGAAAATGCTAAAAAACCACCAATTAAAGAAGGAAAGCTTATAGGATCTCTCTTTGGGCTCGAACTCGTCAAATTGGTCTGCTCCCATTGTTGAAATGTTGGGCTTGGTTCCCCCTGTTCCTACAGCAATGATGTACAGGGCAAGGAAGAAAATACCTCTTTGCAACGGTGACGCACGAGGGCAATTTTGGTCTGCAACTCCTTCTGCACAATGCGGTGGCCTCAACGATGATACTGAAACAGCTAGAGTCAACAAAGACATTCCCTGTGATCAAACAAAAGAATGACAGTTTTGTCAAGCTTGATTGCATCAACCAATAATATATAGCAAATAAACTTAAGATATGTGTCAAATTTTCTGTTGTGAATTTGTGTGATAGTTACTTGTCTTTTTGAGTTTGTACATACCAAGAGATAAATGCATGATGCAATTACAAAGGTCCAATATCGGCCAAAATAAGCATCAGCTATGTAAGCTCCTACAAGCGGCATCATCCACACCGAACCCGCCCAGTTACTAACGTTGTTCGAAGATTCCACAGTACCCTCATGAAGCTTGCTTGTTAGATAAATTACCAAGTTTGATGCTATCCCATAGTAAGCCATCCTCTCAAACACTTCATACCCTAAAAATCACAAAAAAACACGCATAATATCACCGTTGATTCAAATATGCACGATATATAAGATCACGAAACGCTTCATTTTACCTACTATGAAGGAGCAAGCTTTCCATCGTCCGGTTTCTGATCTTAAAACAGGTCTACCTTTTAAGTCAACTGTACCATCTTGAGTGTAATCTTGTTCCCTAGTTGCAGACCCTTTTTCTTCAACAATTGCCATGATGTTGGACAAGAACAACTACATGTGATAGCTCTCATGCAAGGTTTGGTAGCTTTTGGATATGCACAAGTTAAGGACGGGAAATTTGATTTTAGAAGTTTGGCTTTACCTACTACCAATATTTATATTTTGTCCATTTTGCATGAGCTAACAAACATTAATTTTAAGCCGAATATAAGAAATCCGCTAGATTTGTTGTTTTGCATTTCTTGTGTTTTCCACATTTTTCGTTTTTTTCTTTCTTTCTTAAGATCTGTCATCTTGAAAGTCTCGATTTGTTTTATTTATCTATGTTATATATTTTTCATTTATAAAAAAAAATAGATCCAAACTTTTTATAATTTATAAATAAGCATAAAAATAGGGGCGTGCATGGATTATAAACCAAACCACATATATGGTCTGATTTGAATCTTAAAACTATTTATATAAAATTAATTTATTTTTTTAAAACCGGTTTACAAGTGAATTGGTTCGGTTTCAAATCAGTTTTAAAATAAAAAACAGTTTTTTTAAAAATCAATTTTAAATCAGTTTCTCTCAAACCCAATTTTTTATTTTCTTTAAAGAAATCATTTTTAAAATCTATTTTATAAAAAAAACCAATTTTAAAAAAAAATAATTTAGAGAAAATTTTATATCAAAATAGTATTATCACTAAAGAATTTAATCTCAATGTCTAAGAATAACTTTATCATTCTAAAGAATTTAACGACAAAATTTAGTTTTCTCAATAATCACGTGTATATTTGGATTTTAATAATTAAAAATAAAAATAACCATAAACCATTCCGTTTTATTAATTAAATATATAAATTAAGTAATATCTCTGTAGTAAGCAAGCCCCAGTGTCATATTGTAATTTTCACTTATAAACCAGACATTTTATATCATAAATTCTTCTTTATTATTTTTATACGACTTTTTTTTATTTTTTTTATATTCAAAGTCAAGAAATATGGTTATAATACTCTGATTTATTTATGATATATATAAAAGTAAAAGTAAATTACTTGTTTTAATATATATATATATATATATATATATATATATATATATATATATATATATATATATATATATATATATATATATATATATATATATATATATATATATATATATATATATATATATATATATAAAATTTTTATTACATATACATTATTTTAATTGTTATTTATAACCCTGAAACAGAAATAAAATAAAGAGTTTGAAAAGTGGATTAACTATGGTTTTAAAAAATGGTTATCGATTTTTAATGGTTTTAGTCAAATGAATTTGTACTAGTTTTTAAACTAAATAATATGGACTTTTAAAATCAGTGCACAATATCATCTTCATTTCATTCAAAATTAGTCGATATCTTCTCTAATACTATTAGCATACTTTATGAAAGTTCAAAAACGTTGGAAGAAAATCGGTTACCTGGTTTTCACTTTTTCAAGGAACTTTCTGTTTCTTCCCATCATCATCTGTTTCTTAAACCGACACATCAGCTCAACCGATTTCTAATGGAAAGAGAGAGTTGAAAAAAGAGATTATACAGAGGGAAAATCCTCTTCAATAAATTTCTAACCGAATTCCAAAGAGTAATATCCAGAATTACCCCTTAACAAACTAAATAATATTTTGTTGATTTACCTCTCCACCACCCCAATGTTAGTTTGTTGATTTAAATATTTTGTTTTTTTAATTAGAAAAAAAAGGTTAATTTTAATAGGTTGACAAATGTTAATTGATTAATAGCTTTATTGATTTTATTTTTATATATAAAAATTGTTAAGTGATTGAAGTAAATTATTAATTAGGGTGATTAGGTGGGATAAAGGGTGTGTGCGGTAATTATTTTTTTACAATAGGTTACTTGTGAGTCTTATTTCTCTCACAATTTTATTAATTATTATTATTATTATTATTATTATTATTATTATTATTATTATTATTATTATTATTATTATTATTATATATAAAAATTAATAATTTAGTAAAAAATTTAAATTAATAATTTAATAAAAATAATCACATACATCACACACACCATGAGACCACACCACCGCACACACCCTTTATCCCACTTAATCACCCTAATTAACTAACTAATCAGTCTTTTTGTAAATAAATTAACTTTAAGCAATCTTTTTATAAAATTAAGCTAATAACCCTTTTTAAAATCAACCGTTTAAATAACCAAAATTTGTTTAGTAACTTTTTAAATAAATAATAATAATATATCCTTTTTGCTTTAAAATTATTTCACACTTAAAACAACTTTTAAAATAAATTATAATAAATCTTTTTGTTTAATCTAAATTAACTTCTATCTCTTATGATATTATCGAAAATCATTTTTGTTTAATTAACCCTATTTATTTAAAATTAATCCATATCTAAAACCTTTTTGCTAATAAAATTAGATTAATATTTTCCTAAAATCAACTTCATCAATTAATCTAAATTTTTTATTAAATTATTAATTTAAACTTTTTAAAATCAATCTCTCGAGAATTATTCAACGCTCACTTAAAACCAAATCTCATCAAAATAAAATATTTTCTCATCAAATTAATCCAACGTTTCTCAAATCAATTTTACTTTAAGATTCAATCAATCCCAACTAAAATAATATCCCATAACTTAATCAATCATCGTGCATGCTTCCACTCACATATGCACAATTCACACACCTTAGCGCTTTCATGCGTTTTTGTATGTTTATTTATCAACCTTATTTTTCGCAATTTATTTATTGTATTATCTTTATTGCATCACATTCTCGCATTGCATTTCGTCCAAATGAAGAACATGCGCATGATCTAAAACAATTGTGCGTATGCATCATTTGCATCATTTTTCCTTGATCCTTGATCCCATTCAAGTTGATCTTCTAAGATAGATCCTACCTCATAGGAAGGACCTTTGTCTTTTATTTTACAACATAGGAAAACAATCAACCCAATACAATATTCAAACCATTAGAGAAATAAGATGTAAATCATCTTAAGCGAGATACAACTTCTCATGCCTGTCGCTACTCAAAAAATGTGAAACATCGAGAAAACCCTAAGAAAGGAACGGATAGACGGGTTCGGAAGCCGGTTATGCGAAGGAAAGGTATTAGCACCCCTCGCATCCATCGTACTCGATGGGAACCTTTTGTTTGTCGATGTGTGAATTTATTTGCTTAAATATTATGCTATAAAAAGAGTGTTCCAAAGGGTAGAGAGAGAAGGGTTTGGAAACGGGGAAAAGGAGGCAACAGGGAAGAGAAAGGACTCGATAGGACTTTGCGGTCCTAGGCCTACGTATTCTCAACAGATATGAGAAAATTAGAGTCGACGTAGTTTAGAAAACTACGGATAATAGGGGAATGTGTGCTCGGCAAGGATTGTGGCCTTTGTGCCTACGTATTTAAATCTAATTTAAGGATTTAAGAGGTTTTGAGATAAAGAAAATTAGGCCTTCATGGCCAAAATCTATTATTGAGGTTTTAACCGTATAGGGATTTGAAATGATGGTCTTATAGGTTTGAGGTTGATTTGAGAGGAAAGGAAATTAGGCATTCGTGGTCAAAATCTGTTGTTGAGATTGTTTAACCCTATAGAATAAGTGATTTGTGATAACTCTAATGACTATGGGGTATTTGTAAGAAATTATAGGAATTAGATGCGTAAATATGATACGGGATTGAACATATATCCCTTAATTTTAAAGGTTTTAGGCATAATCTTAAAACAATGATTAGATAATTTAATTGTGTTAAAATTGTAAATTTACTTGAGATAGTTATAGTGTTGAATTGGTTGTAATTTTCTGAGAGTTTGGGTTTTTACAGAATCAAAATCGGAGGTCCGGAAGGCCTCCAACGGTGAAAAACACAGAAAATTCTGCATGTTGTCCGTCACGACTGTTCATATTTTTGGTCGAAATCGTTTTGGACGTAACTTTTGATCCGTAAGTACGTTTTGGTCCCCGTTTGAAGCGTTGAAAAAATAATGGACAGAGCTATAACTTAGTATAGATAAGAGAATTGGTTTCCTAATATTTTTATATCTAATATTTTTGGGAAGTCACTTATGTTCTTATGCAATGTTATTTTGATGTTTTGATGCTGTGATTTTCTTGATGAATTACAATGAGTATAAATGTGATTCATATGTGATTAAATGAATGTATGATGAATTACTATGAGTATAATTGTGATTCCTATGTGATTAAATGAATGTATGACGAATTACTATAAGTATAGATGTGATTCCTATGTGACTAATACATGACTGCGTGATGAGTATCCATGAGTATAATTTTGATTCTTATGAGATTAATACATGATTTCATGATGAACTCCCATGAAGAACTGTGATGATTTGTGACGTTGATTCCATGAGGTTTTGATGATTCTATGATGACATGATTTTTATGATTATTTTGATGAATGATGATGCACCTAATGAGATTATTATGAGGATAATATTGACGTGTGCATCATGCATTCATGTGCGTTCCGAACTTTGGTTCACGACCTTAGTTCTTGTGGCTTTAGTCCCATTGTGCGAATGTGAGTTATTTTGTTGTGTTTCGGTACTTGTGTAGAATCGATCCTATTATTATAGATCTATGAAGGGTTGATGGCCCAATGTCCATTGAATTTTGTTGATTGGTACCACATGCATGAGTCTTGTTGCATTTGCATTTATGTGACAATTGGTGTAATTTATAATGTTGTGGTCTTTGATGTTCCTTGATGATTATGATGATGTTGAATATGAAAATGACGTCATTTTATATATTGATTCTTATATTGATTATTATGAATCATTTTACCCACCCTGCCTTTTTGAATGTTGCCTCAACGTGTGTAACATGCAGATGGCCAGGTTTAGTCGTGGATGTCGTCGAGGAGTTTTGAAGTTTTTGGGTCGTTGGCCATTGTGGTTGATTTAGAGGGTCTTGCTCTAATAGTGTAACATCGGGTTAGGGTCTTTGAGTCAAACTATTTTATTGAGTTTTCGTTATGTTGATTTCCTTGCGGTAAAAGGAAAACTTTGGATTTTTGCTTTTTTGAGTTCCGCTACCATTTGAGCACTTTTGAGTAATTTTGAGAAAACCTGTTGCTTACGAAGCATTGACTTTGATTTGAATATGTTGAAAAATGTACGCCCTTTGAGGTGATTTTTATGGTGTTTAAAATTTTACTCTGATAAATTCTATTATTTTGCCATAATATTCGTGGGGTAGAAAAGGGTGTTACAAGAAGCATCAGAAATAGTCTTGGTCAGAAGCCAGGAGAATATCTTATGGTGTTCAAAAGTCAGAAACCTCTACTTATGATAAGTAGAAGAATTCTCATAAGGGAAAAGATAGGTATGACAAGAAGAAGATTCAGTGCTACTGTTGTAAAAAGTTTGACCATTTTGCTGATGATTACTATTCAAACAAGGAAAGGAAGTCAGAAGAAGCAAATATAGCCAAAAGTTCTGATGATGAATTTGTGCTACTGATGGCTTCTGAATCTGATGATATGGATTTGACAGACTGGTCGTATATGAACACTGGCTGCTCAAATCATCTTACCGTAAATAAGAAATGGTTGGTTTACTTTTACTCTGGTAAGAGGATAAAGATCAGATGTGCTGATGATAAATACCTCAATGCTGAAGTTATGGAAAATGTCAGAGTCGTTCTGAATAATGGTAAAACAGCATTGATTCAGAAAGTGTGGTATGTACCTGGCATGAAAAGCAATCTGATAAGTATGGGACAACTAATTGAGAAAGGTTTCTTAGTTACCATGAAGGACAATCTTCTGAAGTTGTATGATTGTAATCAGAAGCTGATTATGGAGTAAGAACAGGGAAAGAATAGAACATTCAAGGTGAATGTAAGAACTGCAGACTCTGAATGTCTTAGTGCAACAAGTGTTGTGAAGGAAAGTGAGTTGTGGCACAGAAGATTTGGTCATCTGAATTTCAGAAACTTAGGGCATCTGAATTTGAAGAAGCTGGTACATGGAATCCCTATAATTAAGAAGCCTAAGAAGTCATGCAAATATAACCATCGCATCAAGCGAAGTTCTGCAAATCCTCCAAGGTATCAAATATAACCATCGCATCAAGCGAGGTTCTGCAAATCCTTCAAGGGATCAAATATAACCATCGCATCAAGCGAGGTTCTGCAAATCCTCTAAGGGATCAAATATAACCATCGTGTTGCGGTGAAATTTGGATGTCAAGCTATTGATTAACTTGAATCATATTTCATTTACAACCGGACTTTAATTTATCCAAATAGGAAAGGTTTAAAGAAAGAAAAACCTATAAAAATGCAAAGCAAAAGGACAAGGCCTAAAGCTGAGCAAAGAGAGATCTAAAGGTTCGGGGGTTGGTTATACCTAGGGAAGGTGTTAGCATCCTAAGTATCTGTAGTACTCTACAGGAACCTCTTGTTAATATTTGTGTTTGCTAAAGTTTGCTTGTTAAGGAAAAAGTGCTAAGGGAAAAAGGTATGTACAAAATTTGCTCGCAAAGACATCGCATCTCGTGCCTACGTATCCTTACGGGAATGGAATCAGAGCAATCATAGTTCCCCAAGCTAGGGATGAGGATCTCTTGACTATGGTCAAGGTTCCCAAAGGGAAGTAAGTATTCATAGTGAAGTACTTACATGGAGTGCGGCGACTCCTCTTCTAAGTTAAGATTGTTATGATGGAATGTCCACGGCGGGACGGTAATCATGAGTACGACGACTCAAATCCTAAGGCTAGGATAAAGGGAAGTAAAGGTTGTCCACGGCGGGACGGTAAACATGAGCGAGGCGGCTCGAATCCTAAGGTTAGGATAAAAGGGGAGAATGTCCACGGCGGGACAATTAAAAGTGAGTACGGCAACTCGTGTAAATGAAAAGGAAGTTTGTTGTTATATACAAGCAAATTAGTTTAACCTCATAATTTAGGAGAAAGGTATGTACAGGTAAATTAGTTTAACCTCATAATTTAGGTTATATAAAAATAATAGATAAATATATACAATTACACAGTTTATTGCTTATTTACATGTTATTTTTGTATTTTAAATTGATTAAATATATACAATTAAGGTTATATAAAAATAATAGATAAATAGACAATTTATTGGGTCATTATCCCTTTTTAATAATTTTGTGAAATTTGACTTGGTGTTTAATTTTTGTTTTCTATTATTAAATCTGGACATGATATCGACCTGGCACAAAATGTTGTGCACTATTTTCCTTTCTAATTGTCATCATTGATGATTTTAATGCTTTGGCCTTGCTTATAGTGTCTCTGTCTCATGTTCATTCTTAATTTAGCACTTGCCCTTGTTATTTTAAATTTTAGTTTGAAATTAAAATTTAAATAGTTATTAAATTAAAAAGTTTAATTGTTATGCATTGATAATATAAAAATATTTTACACAGTCATTCAATAGAAATATGTCATTATATTATATTATATAATTAATTTAAAATTTTCGATATGACTTGCCAAAATATATGACCGTCATTGATTAATAATATAAAAAAATTTTACACGCATCACATTTTTTTCTAAATTAAATAGAAGTGAATTGTTGGTTCAAAATTTAATATCTAACATAAATATTTCTTTATGTTTTCTTATAATATATTAATATGAACAAATTATTAATATTTAAAAAATAATTTTTAAAAATATAAAATATACATTTTTGCCGAAATATTTATTTTTATATATTCAACTAATATGAGTATTATGAAGAACCCCAAAAGAAAACTAGTATCTAATGTGTATAAAAGGCTTATGATGTACGAAAGCTAATTACCATCATTATTCATAATTTAATTTATTTGCATTTATTTAATTAACAACTTCATAGGCCCTTAAAAAATGTAAGAAGTTTATTGAACACCAATAAAATGTAATCACGTGTAATCTAATAAAAGTTACTTGTAGATAATAATATCTTATATAATTTGAATGGAAAATAACAAGGTATATAAATGACACAAATTTAAAAGCACCGCAAAATCTAAACCAACTTAAAACAAAAACAAATACAACACAACAAGAAAAAAAAACACATCCAAGAAAAGAACACATTCAATCACTTTCGAAAAACAATCATCCAAAAACAGCACTATCACTAGCATAAATGATAAATAAAAAAGACAGTACGGCCAACGTAATATTTAAAGCTGGCCAAAACAAATTATCTTGCACGTCAGTTTCTCGTCACTAATATAAATAAATTTTACTGTATTTTAATTTATTGTTAGATTAAATTTATCAATTGTAAAATATATTTAAAAAGTCAAATTTATTTATAAATATTTCTTTGAACGTACTGTCAAATGGAGTCTACTCAATTGAGGAAATAAAATTTAAAAACGGGCATTGCAGAAATACCAAACAATTGAATGTCATATCATTGTTAAGTTCAACGAAACTCGATTACCCTCATCCACAATAATCTCAAAGCCTTCAAAAAATTGATAATAAGTCAAGTTGGAGCTATCCCTCTCCCTTGTTGGTGCAAAGATAGAATAATGAAAATAGGGAAATATTCTATTAAAGAGAATGACGGCAGAAGAAACAGGATTAAGAGTTACAATGATTGTCACCCTATTTATAAGCTAAAACTAGGGTTACTAGAATAAGATAAAATACTAAAATACCCTCTAACAAACTTATGGGCTTAAGAAAATAATATAATAAAATATGAATTATTACTAATACCATCCCTTAATTCATATTCCATCAAAACTTGTAACACCAATTCCATCCCTTAATCTGAGAAATTGATCAGTCTTGATAGCTTTCGTCAGAACATCTGCCAACTACTTCTGAGTGCTGCAGTGTACAACTTCTAACACTCCACTCTGAACTTGATGTCTCAGAAAATGATACTTGGTCTCAATATGCTTGCTTCTCCCATGCAGCACTGGGTTTCTGGCAAGGTTGATTGCAGACTTGTTGTCAATCATCAACTTCAGAGGTTTGTCTACCTTAATCTTCAGATCCTGCAACAGATTCAGAATCCACACAGCTTGGCATGCAGTAACAGCACCTGCAATGTATTCAGCTTCACAGGTTGACAACGCCACAACAGGTTGCTTCTTGGAACACCAAGAAATGGGACCTCCCAGAAATTTGAACAAGTACCCAGATGTACTTCTTCTGTCAACTCTGTCTCCACACCAATCAGAGTCTGAATAACTCAGAAGTTCTGACTCATTATTTCCTCCAGAGGGAAATAACACTCCATACTTCAGAGTTCCTTTGATATACCTCAGAATCCTGACAGCAGCTTGGTAATGGGACCACTTAGGTTTACTCATGAACCTACTAACCATCCCAACTGAGTAGCAAATATCAGGTCTGGTATTGCACAGATACCTCAGAGAACCAACCAACTGTTTGAAGGTTGTAGCATCCACATCCTTTCCTTCAGAGTCTGAATCCAGTTTCTGATTTGTATCAGAAGGTGTGACAGCCATCTTACAATTCTTCAGATCAAATCTCTTCAGAAGTTCTAATTCATACTTGAGCTGATGCAAAATGATACCTTTCTCAGAATATCTGAACTCCATCCCTAGAAAGTATGTCATTTTGCCTAGATCAGTCATTTCAAATTCATTCATCAGAACTTTCTTGAACTTGGCTATCTCCTGTTCAGAACTTCCAGTCAATAGTATATCATCAACATATAAACATACCAGAGTCATATTGCCTTCAGAAGTATGCTGAACATAGATACCGTACTCCATCTCACATTTCTGAAAGCCTTGCTTCTTGAAAAATGAATCAATCTTCTGATTCCAAGCTCTGGGCGCTTGTTTCAATCCATATAGAGCTTTGTATAATCTGTACACCATCCCTTCCTGATTCTTTTTCACAAATCCAGGAGGTTGTGACACGTAAACTTCTTCTTCTAATGGACCATTCAGAAATGCAGATTTTACATCTAAATGCATCAGAGGCCAATTCCTGTTAGCAGCTATTGCAATCACCATTCTGATTGTTTCATGTCTTGCTACAGGTGCAAACACTTCAGAATAATCCAGCCCAGGTTTCTGTAGAAATCCTCTGGCTACCAACCTTGCTTTATGTTTGCCAATTGAGCCATCTGGCTTTAACTTCTGCTTGAAAACCCATCTGACGCTGATAGCTTTCTTGTCTTTTGGAAGTTCTGTCAGCTTCCAAGTCTTGTTTCTCTTTATAGCATCAAGTTCTTCTTTCATGGCCTTCAGCCAGAGCTTCTGCTTAAGAGCCTCCTCTGTACTTATAGGTTCAGAGTCTACTAACATGGCACACTGAATAACTTCTCCTTCAGAGTCTACTTCAGTGTCTTGCAGCATGTCAAATTCTGCAAATCTTCTGGGCACGCTTCTGATTCTTTGTGGTCTCTGAACTTGTTCAGAGTCTTGAGCTTCAGAGTTTCTAGCTTCAGATGATTGACCTCCAGAGCTTTGACCATCTTCAGAGTCTGCCATATTTCCAGAGTCTGAATTGCCACCAAGATCTGGATTGCCATCAGAGTCTGAATCATCAGAGTCTGGGTCATCTGGGTCACCTTCATCTTCTGAGTCTTCTTCAGAGTTTGAATCAGTATCAGAGTCAGAGTCAATATCAGGGTTTACTTCAACTTCAGAAATTCTTAACTCTGGCCTTTCTTCAGAGGTTCTAACATCAGAATCAGATTGAGACTTATCCCAATTCCAAACTTCTGATTCCTTCACAATCACATCTCTGCTGAATTCAATTTTATTGGTTTCTGGACAATAGAGCTTGTATGCACCTGTACTGTGGTACCCTATCAGAATCATCACTTTGCTTCTATCATCCAGCTTCTGTCTTCTGGCTTCTGGAACATGTTTATAGCAAACAGAGCCAAATACCTTCAGATGACTAACACTTTGCTTGTCTCCAGTCCACTTCTGCATAGGAACTATTTCCTTCAACTTCTTCGTAGGACATCTGTTGAGTACATACGTTGCAGTGGCAACAGCTTCTCCCCAGAGCTTCTGAGGAAGCTTCTTCTCCTTTAGCATGCTTCTCACCATATCAAGCAAAGTACGGTTTCTTCTTTCAGCAAGACCATTGTGTTGAGGGGTATAAGGAGCAGTAACCTCATGCTCAATTCCATTCTCCTCACAGAACTTCTGGAACTCTTTGGAGTTATACTCACCTCCACCATCAGTTCTAAGAATCTTCAACTTCTGACTACTCTGATTCTCAGCCTTCATTCTGAACTTCTTGAATTCATCAAACACCTCGTGTTTGAACTTAATAAGGGATACCCATGTCATTCTTGTGAATTCATCAACAAACAACACAAAGTATTTATTTCCTCCAATTGATGCTACTGGAAATGGACCACACACATCAGAGTGTACAACTCCCAAGGCATGTTTTGCTCTTGGAGCAACTTCTGATGCAAATGGCAATCTTGGTTGTTTTCCTTCCATGCAAACTTTGCATGACTTTTCAGGCTTCTTAATTGCAGGAATTCCATGTACCAATTTCTTTGAATTCAGATGTTGTAAGCTTCTGAAATTCAAATGACCAAATCTTCTGTGCCACAGCTCACTCTCCTTCTCAGCACATGTTGCACTAAGACATTCTGAGTCTGCAGTTCTGACATTCACCTTGAATGTTCTATTCCTTCCCTGTTCTGACTCCATAATCAACTTCTGATTGCAGTCATACAGCTTCAGAAGATTATCCTTCATGGTAACTGAAAAACCTTTCTCAATTAATTGTCCCACACTCATCAAATTGCTTCTGATGCCAGGTACATACCACACATTCTGAATCAATGCTATTTTCCCATTGTTCAGAGTCACTCTGACATTTCCCATACCTTCTGCATTAAGATATTTGTCATCAACACATCTGATCTTTGTTCTCTTTTCAGAGTCAAAGTCAACCAGCCATTTCTTGTTTCCAGTAAGATGATTTGAACAGCCAGTGTCCATATACCACCAGTCTGTCAGATCATCAGATTCAGAGGCCATCAATAGCACAGATTCGTCATCAGAACTTCTGGCTATATTTGCTTCTTCTGATTTCTTCTCCTTGTTTGACCAACAATCTCTAGCAAAGTGACCAAACTTCTTACAACAGTAACATTGGATCTTCTTCTTGTCATACTTCTCTTTTCCCTTCTGAGCATTCTTTTGTCTATCAGAGGTTGAGCTTTCTGACTTCTGACCACCATCAGATCTTCTCTTGGCTTCTGACTGCTTCTGATACCTCCTATCAGAAGTTGCTTTCAGAGCCTGCTGCTCTACTTCCCTTTCAGAAGTTCTCTCAGTCAAACGCAACTCTTGCGCTTCTAGACTGCTCTGCAGCTCTTCAATTCTCATGGTGCTCAAATCTTTGGAATGTTCTATTGCTACCACAATGTAATCAAATTGAGGAGTAAGGGATCTCAATACCTTCTCCATGATTGTTTCTTCAGAAAGAGTTTCTCCACACGCCTTCATCTCATTAGTGATCAGAATCACTCTGGAGATGTATTCAGAAACTTTCTCATTATTCTTCATGTTGAGATTCTCATATTGCTTTCTCAAGGACTGAAGCTTCACCTTCTTCACTGATGCGTCACCACCATAACATCTCACCAGAGTGTCCCATGCAGCCTTTGCTGTTGTAGAGTCTGCAATCTTCTCAAACACGTTTACATCCACACATTGATGAATGAAGAACAATGCTTTCTGATCCTTCTTCCTTACTTCCTTCTGCGCGTTTTTCTGTTCATCGGTTGCATCTGCTGCTACTGGAACATAACCATCAGTGACAAGATCTAGAACATCTTGAGCACCAAATAGTACACGCATTTGGATCATCCAACGATTCCAGTTTTTACCATCAAATACTGGAAGTTTGGTGTTCATGTTGCCGTTTCCGTTCATCTTCTACTTTGCACAATACACTCAGATTTCTCACACAGTGTTTCCCAACCCACAGAATAAAATTCTGATCAGATTTTGTTCAAGATTCAACACGAATCTAAGAATCAAAATCAAACACACAAGACCTCACGTTCACTCGTGTTTCCCGTGTTTCCCAATGAATCTGAACCGGAGCTCTAGATACCAATTGTTGGTGCAAAGATAGAATAATGAAAATAGGGAAATATTCTATTAAAGAGAATGACGGCAGAAGAAACAGGATTAAGAGTTACAATGATTGTCACCCTATTTATAAGCTAAAACTAGGGTTACTAGAATAAGATAAAATACTAAAATACCCTCTAACAAACTTATGGGCTTAAGAAAATAATATAATAAAATATGAATTATTACTAATATCCCTAACCACTTAAAGACCCGATATTATATATATATATATATATATATATATATATATATATATATATATATATATATATATATATATATATTTTAATGGTAATGCATTCATTAGATTAAGATTAAGAGAACACAATTAATACAAATCTCATGAGACTTGAAATAGGACATATCTCGTTCAAAGTTTAAAGTCAGATCTAACTAAGACGCTACACATAGATTATTCACAAGCTAACAGGAGATACCTTATTTGAGTGTTTATATGTATACTGCTTAAATTATTTGACTGCAATGGTAGTTTTTTTCATCTCAAACTTAACAACAATGAATGCACCTCTCTCTTGTGTAGTTTCTCTTACACCTTCAATGTTGACAACCATTCGTTCATATCCAAAGCCGCCATGGATAGTCTACACCCTACAATCATCTCATATGTTAGATTTTTCTACTTCTGTTTATGTTTATGTGTTTTCTATTTTGTGTCTTTGTCTTTTGGAGTCAAAGTTTTTACTTTTGGTGTTTGACAAAAAGTCTTAAAAGTGTTTTATTTGTGTCTTAGGGCAACACCTACATTTCCTCTACTCATCAATTAATCTTTGAACATTTGATGAAAGCGGACAATCTTAAGACCAAAGATAGTCACACAAACAGAAACCAAAGAAATCATTTGTAATTGGATTTGAATATAACTCAAGCAGTACATATATAAACACTCAAATAATTAGATTAAAATTAATAATCTAAAATCGGAGTGTTACAACTCTCCCCCACTTAAAAAGATTTTCGCCTTCGAAAATTGCTCGACACAAATAACTTAAGAAGATAAACTTTATTATCTGACTTTCTATCTCACATATCACGATTCCTCCTTGCTCTAAGACACAAGCCCTCAACAAGTCCTCCAAAGAAGGAATAGTTTTCTCAATATGTATTCCTGATGCTCAACCTTCGACTTCTAGCAAGTCAAACAAGAGTAAACAAATTGTGCAATGTCTATTTTTATTCATGGCCACCAGAAACATCTTCTTGAGACTTTTATACATTGTAATAGCCCAATGAGGAATACATAAACTGCTCTTGTGACTTTCCTTTAAAATCATTCTCTCAAGCTCCAACACATCAGGTACACAAACTTTATCTCGAGTCTTTAAGATTTCATTCTCATCAAATCTAGAGTCATCATCCCCATTCAAGTTTACATCAATCTTCTGAAACATGAAGAAAATCTCTAGTCGACTTCAGCATACCTAACCTCACACTATTGGGAGTCACCTCACATACCAAACTCAGATCGCCAAAATTCTCGATTAAATCCAATTCTCTAACCATCAATGCCGACATGTGCAATGTTTCCGACTCAAAGTATCTCCTACAACATTACCTTTACCAAAATGGTAATTTGAACCAAAATTACAGTCCTTACAAAACTCTAACCTATCTCTTCTGTCTCAAATTTAGCTCATTCCAAGCAAACAAGTATTTCAAGCTCTTATAATTGTTGAACACCTCAAACCTTAAACCTTATATGTAGTGCTTCCACACCTTTAGCAGCAACACCACTGCTGCCAACTCTAACTCATGGGTAGGATAATTCTTCTCATGACCTTCTGTTCTCGCGAAACATAAGCTACTACCTTACCATCCTGCATAAGTACACCACCTAGACCCATCTTGGACGCATCACAATACACCATAAAAGGTTATTCGCATCTGGTAAAATTAGAACTTGCACCATCGTCAACCTGTCCTTCAGTTCTCAAAAAGTTTCATCGTACTGAATTTCCCAAACAAAAGTTTGACCCTTTCAAATCGACTGAGTCAAAGGTAGAGATAACTTCGAAAAATCTTTGATAAATCTTAAGTAATAACCAGCCAGTCCAAGGAATCTCATGATCATTAGTAACTGACTTGCGAGTTTCCCACTGTAGCACTTCATCTACTTTAGAAGGCTCTGCCACCACTGGAATTTATGTGAGACACTATAGGTAGATCACTAATTACAGTATTTCTCTCTGTCTCCAAAGAAACCAATATCATAAACACATATGCACCCTCTTTCACAAACTGATCCACTTGCTTAGCATAATAGACAACCTTTCACCTCCTTCAAACTCAGTTTCACGCTCTGGAGGCAAGTTGCAAATATCTTCAGGAAAAATATCAGAAATCACACACCACTAGTACTTCACTAGCCGTCACATATGTTCTCTATTCTCCGAGAAGCAAACAACAATAATACCTGATCATTCTCCCTCAAGGACATCTCAACTTGACCGGTAGGCAGGAATCTCGAATACACATCCACTTCAATTTTGAAAAAACCACACAGCTTCAATATCACCCGAACTCTTGCAATCAACAACTTACTAAACCAATTCTTCATGCCTGCAGCAAAGTAGAGAAACATAAGCTTCTCCCTCACTTGTTTCAATCTAGGTCCTACTAAAAAGTGGTAAAGGAAACTAGCAAGTACGGATAGTGTTTCACACACATGTCACATACTAGGAAACAAACAACATTACAAAAACCTGGCCGGATGGACCGACCTGCTCTGATACCACTATGTAACACCCTAAAATCCAAAATTTAAATTTTAAAGAAAAAATCACACATAGGATGTTACTTCACCAAACACTCATGCATAAACATGCAACTTTAATAATTTGCGGCAGAAATTAAAAGAAAAAATAATATAGTCTTAATTAAAACATCACTCAAAAACTCCATGAATATGAGTTACAACTCAATACATCAAAACATAAGTGTCTTGTTCCTCGATGTTACAGAATCAGAGTATTATTCAAACTAAAATAAAAATAGTAAATGCTAAGAGGGCATCAAAGTCATCCCACAGTCATTACAGGCTGTCACTCATATCGATTACCTGTACAAATATTGCACATAACCATCCAACAAACAAAGAAGGGGCGAGTGTCGTAGCTCAAAAAATGAGAGCACGACCTCGCGAAGCACAACCACAAGCTCACATAATGAACTTAAAAAACTCGCCACCAAATTTTATTTATTCCTAAAGATAGAAAGGAAAAATATTGATTAAACCCCTAAACGAAAGGATAAGGTATGGTCATCGCAACTATTATCGGGTTCGGAAGTCGGTTACACAAGGGGAAGATATTAGCACCCCTCACATCCGTTGTACTCAATGGGAACCGTTTGGTTAGTCGTGTGTGTTAGTGTTAGTTTAGACATGATAGGCTTCTCAAGTTATTGAAAGGGAAAAGAAAGGGACAAAAAGGTTATTTTTATTAGGGTGCTCGCTAAGAATTCGCAATCTCGTGCCTACGTATCCTCATAGTGCAATAAGAAAATCAAAGCAATCGTAGTTAAGCAGATTATGGTTTGTTGGTTGATTTTAGGATGACAAGAGCTCTAACCATGAGAACTACATCTCAGATCATCATCCTCGGGAAATCGTTGACTACACCCCGCTCTTTTTTCATCCTTTTATTAAAAAGTGTTTAATAATTGTTGAGTGTATTTTATCTTTGATTTAAAAAATTTGCTTGATGTTGGATCAAGGACTTGCTGATCGTTGGAAAAAAGGGTTTGAAGTGAAAGTTTGAAAATGATTTTAAATTGTTTGAAGTTAAAGTGGAGAAAGGTTGATAGCGATGCAAAACCAATCGACTTACAAGTTGGGTGTGAATTTAAAGTGGGATGGAATTGGTTAAGGATTTATGGTTATTGGAAATGATATTGGATTGGTTTTATTTATGAAAATTGATTGACGTTGGATCAAGCTTATTTGTCTTCTTTTAAAAAAGGATTGATTTTATTCTTGTATTAGAAACTACCTAAACGCAAAGCAATCAAGGAGAAAGCAATAAAAATTATTACACGTCATGGGAATGGGGATACATTTTGCCAAGTGGGGATAGTACCAAACAATATATCAAACAAATGCATGTAAATGAAAGTGTAAGGTGCAAAGCAAGTCTCATTGTAAGAAAGCCCAAGAGTAGGCTATGTGAGGTTGATGGCGATGTTAAAAGCGATCGACTTACAAGGGTGTTTTGAAAATGACTTGATATTAAATCAATAATTAGTTTGAAAGTGGTTTAAGCATACAAAATCAAGATAACATGGCATAAGCATGTAGCATGAACAATGACATAATCAAGATAAAATCAAGCATCACACAACTAAATTAGTCAAGCAATATAAAAATTATTAATTAAATTAAGTATAAATATTTAATAAAATTAATTAATATATTAATTAATTAATATTAAATAAATACATTTAAAATAATTAACAATGTATGTTTTTTGTATTTTGAATATTAGGGAAAAAAGACAATAAACAAAATTAATTAAATTAAATATTTAATAAAATTAATTAATATATTAATTAATTAATATATTAATTAATTAATATTAAAAAAATACATTTAAAACAATTAATCAAACATATTTTTGTATTTTTAAATATTAGAAAAATAATAAACAAAATAAAATAAATAACAAAAAAAAGAAATAATAAAAATAAAAAAAAAACAAAGAAGAAGAAAAAAACTAGCACGAGCCTGAAATAAGTGTAAAAGGAGGGGGTGCATAAACTGAAAACAGAAGGCCCAATAGGTGAGGAGGCCCAAGGCGCTGGGGGGTCCAATGGACCCTCAGTCAACAGGTTAAAGCAAGGGAGGGATAGTCAGCAGGGTTGACTTAATCCCGAAACCTTAGATCTCGCAGGCATGCTAATTAGGCAGTAAAGGGAAAGGGTTTAAGATCTTACGGCAAGGAGAACCTCGTAAGATCTTCAAGCATATCCCAAGTGTTACTGGCAGTGAAAGGCCACATGGCCTGGAACCTTAACACTTAGCAGCGGTATGTCGTAAGGAAAGAAAGAACAATAAAACAACAAAAAAAAACATGTTAGTATTCTCTAATCAGCTCTCGTCGGATATGCAGCGGCGCGCGGCCGCCGCAACTGTCTTCTCTGGTGAGCCCACCCTAAAATACAATAACTCAAACACCATTTCTATTCACTCTTGGACAAGGATCATAAAGTCGGCCTCAAAACATCCGAAAACTCAACTAAACCCACAAATCGAAGGCTTTAGCACAAAAAACCTAAACCAACTAAAATAGAATTCAGTGTAAAGACACGTGCCAAACGAACAATCAACAGAGGGATATGAATCAACATAAAAATTTCTACGTGACAGCGATTGCAAAAGGCAAAAAAGGGGCAACAATTACCTAATCTGAGGAAGTCCGACGTAAATCCGTCACGAAGGTAAGTAACTTCTTTCTCCTCTGAGTTGCACGCCTCACCTTTTTCTTCCTTTACTTTTATGTTTGTCCCTTCTTGCTGCATTGTTGTTGTTATTGTGTGTAGTTTTAGAGCTCAAATTATCTCAGAGTTTCAATGAGAAACTCTAAGTAATTTTTATGGATTATGAGCTTTGAATGAATTAGGTTTTTTAGGAAAAATATTTTTTGCTCAGTGGTGGTTTTGACTCCTATATGAATGAATATTAGTGATTTATGGTGCTCCAATTTAGGGTTTTTTGGTGAGATGGAAAAAATGTACGAAAAAATCCATTGGTGAGGGTATAATTCTGAGTGGAGGGATGTGTAGTGGTGCGAAAACAAATTTCTTAAGGTTTGAAATTTTGTATATAGTGTGATTACCAATTCTTCTAAAACGTGTGGTCCTTCCCTTGATGTTATTTGATGATTGCTGCTAATTTTTTGTTCTTATTTCCCATGATCACATTTTTTTGTGTACTTGTAAATTGTGTTACTTGTAATGTCACTACTTTTCTCTTTTTGATGTGAAATGTTGGTTTTAGAATCAATCCTTCTTGATGTAATATTGTTGAATTAGTCTTTATGCTCTTGATTCATGATGCTTGAATGGTTCTATGACATTTTTTATGATTATGTTCACAACATTTGGTCAATGGCAATGTATAACCTGCAAATCCTCTTTTACAGAATTTGACTTAACCTTTTGTCTTTATTTCTTGCATATGTGGCAGCTGGGAACTGAGGCAATTCAAGGGCTAGCTTAGTGTTAGAGCTAAAGTAAAGCGGCAAGAAGCAAAATGTTAGTTTTAAAGGAATTCCCTCTGGGATTTATATCGTCTCCACAGGGATCGGTGCGATACAAACGCCGTTCAACTGTCTCTATATTTTTAAGCTTGTTGTTCAAAAGTTTTGGTTTCAAAGATTCAAGGAACCATAAATAAAAACAGAAAATATAAAGACAGAAAATATAAAGTAAAGACTGAAATATAAATGGAGCCTTGTTGGCATTGGATCTCATCAATTGATAACACATGCATTCTTCTGATCATGTTAAACACAACTCAATCATTCTTCTAATATCCTCACGTATCACCCACAACAGAGGTAATTTCTAATGCAATGTCGAGAGAAAAACCGTATTGTCTCATTTGTGACGTCTCACGCAACAAAAACTCAACACAGAGCATTAAGAACTGATATTCACACAAATGTTAAGCCTAAATCTATGTCTAGAGTTTAGGACCTAACAGGTAATCATCCTAGATCCAGATATGAAGAGTATATGTCTATAGCGGTTCAAATCAAAGATAAACAGGTAAATAAAGACGACACCCATATCAGATAAACAATTGTTTCATATAAAATACAATGATCAGAATATGTACATACACTTAACCCTTTTTACATGTATTCATCTAATATGCCAAATGTATGTGAACATCGTTCTTCACCACTATTATCACGCACCCGCACAATATCATATTAATCTTACTCATGTTACCCATGCTACTTAATCAACATAATACAATAGAAGATACAATAAATATCAACTTACAAAACAATGTCAAAAGTTTGTTCATTGATAGATCAAAATCTTAGATCAAAGATGTGAAAAGGTTTTGTCAAGACCCACAAAAGAAATCCAAGACAATCAATCAATAGAGAATCAAAACTAATTCACAAACATATATTAGATGAAATACATAAGGTATCAAAAGATTACATCCAAACCCCAACAAAAGATCAAAGATCTTACCTCCTCCCTCTTAGGGTTTTGTATTTCTGTCTCTAAAATAAACTTGAAATGAAGAGAGATAAGTTCTGATGTAAAAAATATGCATATCTCTCAAAAAACAAGAAAAGTACTTATATAGTACATTCAGGATTTGTCTTGTTCACACTGTGAACAGATCTTTCGCCTAGCGAACATCAAATTAGGCACCTGAGGTGCCTCTGAACAGTTAAACCGCCCTTGAGAAGTATCTGAAGTTCGCTGTGCGAGCAATTCTTTGCACTGCGAAGCCTTCACTAGCTTCTTCGCACAACGAGTTTTAGTCTCTTTTCTCTCTGAGTGAACAATACCCAGTACCCAAGGGTCTTCACTGGCAAGTTCGTTGTGTGAAGTTGGTGATGATTTTTCTGGGGAAGTTTGTTGGGAGCTTCGCACAACGAGTTTTATGATGTTTTTCTGCTGTCTTGGTTTCCTTGCCCAATTTCTTGTGTCTTACTCTTCACTTATTTTGTGCCCAATTCCCGCTCAATAGCACACAAATCAAAGCACCCAAGACATTTTCAAACAATGAAGCATATCATCGAAAACATAGGTGATTCAATTCAATTCACCTACAAAAAGAATGAAAGATGCCAACATTTGATATGTCAAATAAGCAAAGTATGGCATCTAACACTTAGCAAGGCATGAGTGTGTATAAAAGTTGTTGTAAATTGGTATTGTTGAAAAAAGTTACGATGCATATTGCGTAAGGAGTGAAAGATGTCTTGCTATTATCCGATTGTAAAAGTTACTAATTAATCTTTTCCCCAATGGTGGTCAATAGAATCCTTCCCTTGAAGTTATCAATCTTTCCCCCAACGAATTTGCAACCGTTTCTCCAGTATATATTAATCCCCTGTGACATCATTTCTCACATGATCCTTGTCTTGTCTATCGTATCATATCATAAGCATATTCTTTGCATCTTATGGCCAAAAATTGTGCATTTTTGTATTTAAGTCTCTCCAATCTTGTCAAGACGAAGATTTCAATCTCCGTATCTCTGGATATAAGAACCTTAAATAGAAGCATCTATCACACTCTAATTTTTAACCGTAAGATTCCACCTCATTTGCATCGTTTAGCATGACATTTATCATTTCATGTGTGTGTTTTATGTATTAACTAACCCCTTTAAGGATACAAAAATATGTGTTTTGTTTTTGCTCTGATTATAGGCTAGGGTTTTGCTCTCATTATAAGCTATGGTTTTGCTCTCAAGAAGCTCAAGAGTTTGACCAGTCAAAGGATCATGGGATCCTCAATATCCCAATCCCTAATTCATTCAACATTGGCTAAGGGTCTCATCATATCAATAATCAAGTGAAATATTGCATTGAATCAAGATCAATAAGTCTCAATTAATTGTGTGCACCCAAAATAGGGTTTTAACCTAATTTAGTCCTTGGTTTGACGTTTGAAGCAAGTCATGATCCAACACCTAAGATATGTTTCAAGGACCTCAAATTCATCATATTAGTTCATTCATATGATTATATTAATCCAATAAGTTTGAATCATGAGCAATGGGAGAATTCAAGATCATCAGATAAAAAGTCAACTATTCCTCAAAGTCAAAGTTTGACTTTTGAGATTTTTGTTCAAACACGGACTCCTCAAGTCAAGGATCATGAGAATATGTGATTTGGAACATGACCAGTCAAGAAAATCAAAGAAAACATCCAAGGATCATAATTTGGGGAAATTAGGGTTTCTTATTTTCACCCTACTTCCCAAGTCCATAACTTCCTCCTCAAGCAACCATTTGCTTTGATATAAAGATCAAATTGAAGGTCTTTCTAAATACTTCAACTTTTTCGTAGGGGGTGAATTCTAAAAAAATGCATGGATAAAGAGATATGAGGCCATGAAGTGGAGGGTTCACTACTTTTTGAACAAGAACACTTAGAAAAAATTTCAACCAATACTGCCTATGTCAAGTAGTTGACTTTGCAAGCATTTTTCATCATGATCCCAATTGAATCAAGAAAAGTGGTAAACATGAAAGTTGTAGAGGATGTTTCAAGTTTTTCAAAGAGTACAAGAACATAATTTTCTCGTGCTTGAGCTAGGAGTTTCTAAGACATGAAGTTGGCCCTTCCAAGCTAAATTCTAGGTCATCTCCATGGTAAACCTCATGGTCAAATCCATAGCCAGACCTACATGATCTTACTTTGCATACTATCTTGCTTCTAAATCTCAACATGATTTGAGAATTACATTAGTTTTTGATGCATTACATAAAGAGTTGAAGCATTGTCCAAAGTTGGATGCCATTTATGGAATGTCTTGCATAAAGCTTCGTGTCCGTTCTTGTATTTGCCAACCACTTGTGCATTGAGCCTCCAACTTGTTTCTTCAGATCAAAAGCAATCTTTCGTGATCATGAGTGTTGCACCCCAAAATTTGTCTAACCTTTCTCACTTGGTTTATGTTTCATTGCATTAGCATACCATTGTTTTAGCATTATCATAAACATTGCATTAGCATTTATGCAGGGGATCAAGTGTGATATATATCAATAGGAGCCTATCTAGAGGTCTTATTCAAGCTTGAGAGGTCACCAAGGTCATCAGAAAGTGGGTGGGTGTTTTTGAAAAGTTTGGATGCTGGTATGTGGTTCATCTCCTAACTCGGGAGCCAATTGAAGACCATCAGTGGGTTGTGAAGCTTTGATTATGGATAAAGTATGTGGATAGAGCTCATGGAGTACCTTGAGGGTCATGGTGGAGCTCAATCAAGTCATTATGCTAAGTGCAAGCAGTCACAGTTGAAGGTGTTGCAATTAGGGTTTTTATCTGGTCAACCCTAAGTCAACAGTGCAATTGAAAGAGATTAAGACTCAACTCTAAGTCTTTGTAGTCATGGTATGTTTTGTTGAGATACATGAGTTGTTATTCCACGATCAATCAAGAAGAATCCAAGGTGTGAGGAGTTGCTAAATTAGGGTTCTCAGTGTAAAATCCCCTGTTTAGTGCCTAACTTCAAGACCACCTAACTCAAGATGTGATATTCATATTGTCGCTACTGCGAAAATCGGCGCCGAATGAACAGAAGAGTCGCCACCGTGCGTTATTTATCCCAACGGAGGGAAAGGAAACGCTCAGAGTAAACCTACCGCAAAGACGGGAAAGGAATGGTCATCGCAACCAAATCCTGGATTCGGGAGTCGGTTACGCAAGGGGAAGGTATTAGCACCCCTCACGTCCGTCGTACTCGACGGGATCCACGCTTGCTTGGTTTGTCTAAAGGATGCAAAACAATCTATCTACGGCTGCTAAATCTAAACGGGAAGGAAACAGACTCGCTAGAGTATCGCACTCTATGCCTACGTATTCTCAAGAGAGAAAGTCAGAGTCATCGTAGTTCGGGAAACTACAGGGAATTGGCTCGCCAAGACTTCGCGTCTTATGCCTACGTACTTCCACACAGCATGAAAGATCAGAGCTTACGTAGTTCAGGCTAATTACGGCTAGACAAGGTGTTCTCACACAGGAGTGAGAGATTAAGTTGTTTTGAGAGGTACAGGAACCTACGGGAATTAGAAACTACGGTCTGGTCTCAAATGCGCAAGGGCAAGAGAAAGGGAATCAATCAGTCGTCAGCGGGAAGGTCTCGATCGCACAGTAGCGAGAGAACAGATAGGTTAGTTGTTAGGGTGCTCGCTAGGATATCGCATCCTATGCCTACATATTCTCATTAGATATGAGAAATCAGAGCAGCTGTAGTTCAGCCTAATACAGCTAAAACCTAGAAAAAGGGAAAAGGGAAAACGGGAGCTCGCTAGGATACGGCATCCTATGCCTACGTACTCTCGTCGGGCACGAGAGATCAGAGCTAACGTAGTTCGACGGGAAAACGAATCTCAATTGCACGGGGGCAAGAGAAGGGAAATAGGGATTTGCTCGCATGAGGCGAGAACAAAGAGGAAGCAGGCCTACGCCTAAACGGGAAGGAACTCGGGACACACACACAAGAACCTAAGAAGAAACTCCTCAGCTGACACTTCCTTTGTATCTGATGATGCAGCCCACAACACTCGTTGGTTGCCTGAAGATTTGAATACGACAATGATAATGAACGAAGCAGCTCCGGGGATCATGACGTACGCGCAAGCTCCATTCCAATCTTCTCCTCTCTGGATCTCTGATGATGACGCTTGAACCAGGAACAATGTGACGCTTAGACCGTCATGGTTCGACTTATACGAGAAATCGAACTCTAAGAGGTAGCGTATTAATATCCGTGTCAAAGACAAGATGGAGAAATGATATCGAAAATCATTCTCCAATTGAATCGTGTCACACGGCCAGCCGACAATAAAATCGAGAATAAAGCAGATGGAAACGAAAATAGGAGAGAAAATAGGAGACAAATCCACTAACAAATGGAAATAAAACGCTGCTCCTAAAATACGGCAATTAAATTCCAACAGAAAATATTCTAAGAAATATTAAAGAAAATGCGTATAGAAAAATAAAATCCTATATTATTCTATGTTAAAAATCTATGATAATAGCTATATATTCTATAAAGAAAATAGAAAAACTATATTAAATCTATAACACCCTATAATATGCTTTTAATATCTCCAAGAAAAAGGAAAATATAAAAGAAAATAACATGCAGCAGGGGGTTTATTAGATTTCTGGGGTGTAAGATGCAGCAAAAACAGCTCATGGGCCCAGCCCATAAAGAAATTCAGAAAACAAAAGGAAATAAAAAACAGGGGGGGTTTATGGCCAAAAACGGAGGTGTGAGCAAAAACGCCTCGTTACTGGGCCTAGCCCAACTACACACGGAGGGGGAGGTGAATGAAGAAAAACGGAAGGTGCACGGATTGGAGAACGCAAGTTGGGCCCAAGGCCCTCTATCCTCTCCTTCTTCCACTCGCTCTCTTCTGAAACCCTAGGATACTATCGTTTTCCCCAAACACTGTTCACGTCGTCACCTTCTCTTCTCAACCTCCCTCTTGTTTCCTCTTCTCTCTTCCAAAACAAAGCTCCGTTCAAACACATTTCTATCTCTCTCAACATTTCTATCGTCCTCAACCTCAACTTGTTTCAACCTACAACGAAGCGAATGAAGATCTGGACGAAGGGGACGAACTCCAATCGAGCGTTCTTGAAGGAGTTCTTGAAGGTTCTGGCGAAGAATCTCCGATGAGCGTCTTTGAAGATTCTTGATGGAGATCTGGAGATCTTGAGAGGTTCATAGATCTGAAGCTTTCTGGCAAAACTTGGACGGATGAAGATTTGGGATCTGGAGAATCGCCATTGATGAAGATCATGAAACAATCTGGAAAAAGTAGGAACCAGTGGATGAACATGTTGAAGGGTTCGTGAAGATTACTGGAGTTTGTTGAAGGCTCCCTTGAAGGTTTTGCAAGTGGTGATCAAGATGAAAAATCTTTGAAGATGTTAACGGATTCTGGAAATTCTAACCGCATATCTTGAAGGTCCTTACGAAGAGGAGGAAGATCTTGATGGACTTATCAAGAACGGATGATTGGCTTCTGAAGAACCACACGAACGTGGACGAAGAATCGATGAAGATCTGGATATACTTTGAGGCTTCTTGAACTGTTGATGAAGATCAACAAACAATCTGGCAATGAGATGATCGGAGGATCTGGCAATGAGATGATCGGAGGAGTCATATGAGTTTTCCGGTGGATTAATGATGAAGGTTTGAAGATTCTGGGCGAAAGTACTGGAAAAGTGATGAACATGCATGAAGTTCATATGAAGTTTCCGGTGGCTTCTTGCATTTTTCGGCGAGTTCATGGAATTACCGATGCTAGTTGGATAAAGGTGATGGAGGTTGTTGATGAATGATCATCAGTGAGTTTCAGATTTCCGGCGAAAAAACGGTCACCGGTGACTTTCCGACGACGGTTGTGGCTGACCCCGCGACGGATGCATGGCCGGCGGCGAGGGGGACGGTGAGACTGAAGAGAGCCACGTGGCTCACATGCAGTGTGTGGGGAGGACGCGTGGGGGATTGTGGGCCACGTGTAGGAGTTCTGAGAGAGTGGAGAGGATGAGGTGGAAGCTTCAGAGGGTGAAACGTGGAAGTGAGAAATGGAGTGGCTAGCCGAGAATGAGACTCGTGGCACTTCTTATATGCTGCCAAGTGCGAGTTGGACCTGGGCCCAGAAAATGGACATCTGGCCCACTACAATTCAGACCTGAATAACACCTAATTAATACCTGATTAAGCCTAATTAAAAACTCAATTAATACTAAACTAAACTTAAACTGCAATTAAAGCCTAATTAAGACTACTCTGACCCTAATTAAAGCTAATAAGACCCTAATTAACATCTAAAAAACTGAATTAAAAACAAGACATTAAATCCAAAGACTCAATTAAGATCCTAATAAAACCTGACTAATTAATGGACTGAATGAATCTAATTAAACTCTAAGCGAAAATTAATATTTATGAAGACTAATTAAAATCTGAATTAGACTAACTAAAAACCTAGTCAATTAATTCTAAACAAATAGACAATTAATCCTAAACTAATAATATTCTAATTAAACCTAAAGAATCTAATTAACCTCTAAAAATTAATATTCAAATAATAGAAAAACATATTAATATCTATTAAAACCTATTTAAAAGAAATCTATAAATTCTAAAAATGATTTAAAACTATTAAAAATGTTAAAAGAAATCTATTTAAATTCTAGAAAATCTATATTAAAATCTATAAAAGGCTATTAAATCCTAAAAATGCTAACAAAGGCAAACAACCAACATAAAAAAGAACGAGAGACCAGATCGAAGCAAACAGTAAACCCAGACACCAAGAACCTCCAAAATCACTGCGTAAGCTGAAAACACCCAGGAAGCGCGTGACTTCTCAAAATAATCTCCGATTATCCGAACCGGTCTGAAATACCCGAAATGTGAAAACAGGGCTGTAATCCCGATAAAATCAATATGAATGAGAAAATGCACTGTGTGCGGTATGCGAATGCGAATGCGAAATGCGTCGAACCATAAACCAAATATGGGACCCGGTTGGTCAAATTTTAGGGTGCAACAGCTGCCCCTATTCAAACGACTTGGACCTGAATGGTTGAAGAGCGAGCAACTTTCAAACATTCAAAGGTAGAAGACGGTTGAATACAAAAGAACCCTGAAATTTGTCAACCGCAAAAATAAACTGCAAAACTGCCCGAGAAATAGCTTCCAATGAACTGGAGTCTGGTTGTTACGGCAACAACTTGTCAATTATCTGATAAATTTTCTTTTTTTCGTCAATCACCTGTGTGACGCCACGGGTACTGAATCTTTGAAATAATGCTTCAGAAAGCAAACACCTTGACTCTCATCTGTTATGGGATCAAATCTTGTCACCTCACAGTTCACGGCGAACCTGAGAAAAACTCTCCTGGGGAAATTCTGAATCGACTGCCAGGCACCCATTTTCGACAACAGGCGGCAGCTTCAGAAGTTTGATATAATGTCAATCTTTCTTCTCCTTTTTTTTTCCAGTGCCGACGTAACAACCAAATATGAAGAAATCACTCCGCTGGGGGAGAAGAGAAGCTTAGCCAAACAACTCCGCAGGGGAACACATTCGAAAGCCAATAGGTAACCAACCTGGTCTATGTTTCGAAATGCGTATGTTTGAAAAATGGTGCAATGTCCATATACGACATGGAAATGCGTTTGTTGTAAATGCAATGCCCCGTATGGCATGAATATGCTATGCGTTTTGGATAGATGCAAATATGACGGTATATGCAAATGCAAATGTAAATGCAAGATCGAGCTGCCAGAGAACACCAGGTCTGAAACCACTTGGCAAAATAAATGCCGAAGGTAAAGTCAACTCCACTGAAGGTAACCGGTTATCACAAAAACATCCCAGCAAAATAAATGCTGAAAAAGGGAAGGACGGCCCCGCACGACGATATTCTTTCTAAACCACTGGTAACCTGGACTATGTAGGGATTGACCGAATTGGGGTTGATTGTAAACGACTCACTGTTAGGGAATGCCCCTTCTGTCACAGACATCAATTTTAATCTACTGAGAATACTCCTGATCCTACTCCGATGCGGGATAAAATACAATCTCAACTTTTCTGGGGAATAATACGTGACTTTCGTCTGCTGGAGAGGAGTAGTAGTCCTGATTTAACAACATCCACAAGGAATTCAAAACATTAATCAAGAACTGGTACCAATCGAGCTTCGTATCGGGGAATGTGACAACATGCGAGTCACTGGGAATTACCGTGTCAGATATATTTTTTTTTGGGCTTTTTCTGGTTTAAGGATAATAATTGGTTATTTACAAAACGGAAGATAGGGAAATACTAGACGAGACTAGCATTCAAGGGTAGACTACCAGACGAGAACTGATAGCAAAATAGATTAGGTTATTGGACGAGAATTGATTTATGATTTGAACATCAGACGGGGCTGACTGAATCAATAGATTAAGGAACAAATGACCAGGCGAGAACTGGTTGAAAGCTGACATGCACCAGACGAGAACTGGTACAACAATAGGTTAAAGAAACGGTGACCAAACGAGAACTGGTAACAATAACGTACACCAGACGAGAACTGATGTAACAAACAGGTTAGAGAACTGATGACCAGACGAGAACTGGTTAAAAGGTAACATGCACCAGACGAGAACTGATGCCACAATAAACCACACCAGACGAGAACTGATGTTTACGGAAAGGTTGGCCATACGATAACGGATTAAACGAAAACATGTACCAGGCGAGAACTGGTATTTAAAGAAATGTGGGCCAGACGAGAACTGGTTACCGGTTTGCCAGGCGAGAACTGGACTTTGGAAACGACTTGGTTACGAGATTCTGACACGTAACGGGTTTAAACTGTTTTTTGATAAGAGTAACGACACGATTCCCCGATACTCAACTCTGGCTGGGGATAAACAGACTCGCTTGAATAACTTGCCCCAGTGCAACTCAACTTGCCCCAATCTAACTCTTGGGAACATCACTCTGAACAGCTTGCTACAAGACGACCTTGAGATTACTTGCCCCGATATCTATACGACAAAAGGGTTCAACCTCAATCAAACAATTATCAACCCAGTTGGTCTCACTATCTCTGAAGTGACTTGCCCCTGAATGAGCGTACAAGCGACTTAACCTGATCTGATCACACACTGGAAGGTTCTGCCCTTAAATCACAGCATTCTGTATAATCTCCCCTGATTGGCTCTCGAGAAGATTCATTTTGATCAACTGCTTCTCAAATAAACTACCCCTGATCCATTGAAGCTTCGGGACTTGTCCTCAGACTAACTGATTCTGAACTTACTAGAAGTCAATGCCCCTGATTCACAGGGTTCCGCAACATACACCATTTTGATCCAGACTGCTGAATTATTCAGTCCTGTTTGATTATTCCCTGTTGGAATTTCCTTCTTGTCAACTACTAGCCTGCAAGTAAAATTGTTTAATCTCGAATGGTAATTTTAATGCAGTGTTCATGCAGATTTTGAAAAATTTTGTGTTGTCACTCATTTATGTGTCATGATCGTGAATGACGAATGAACCAGAGTTCAAACGTAGTGCTGATGTGATCCGTGAAAAATACAACAAGGATATGATTAGCAAATCAAGAAGGAGTCAGGTAACTCAACCTTATCGTAATGCGCTTTCAGAATAAACCCTACCTCAATTAGGTCTTTTAAGGGTTGTATCGTGGTCGGGTTCACGGTTCGTGAAACAAAGGATATTTGGCTCAAATCATGATTTGTACCCACCCCTTCTACGTGATGATCTCCGATCCTAAAGTTCAGTTAACTTGGCTCGAGCGCTCGCCTCTTCAAGAGGTATGTTGAATGGTAAGGACCATAGTTAAGGAAACTCACAAGGTTTTCGGAGTAACAGTTACTCCTTTTCATTTTCGGTGTCTGTATCCACACGACTTTGACAACTTCACTGGGGATTTTTCCTATTGATATCCTTTCTTTTTCATTCTTTTGATTCCCTATTTTTTTTTTTTTGCCTGGACTGACTCCTTTTGAGTTCTTTTTCGATTTTTTTCTTTTGAAGTCCAGCGGGATGCCCAAATTTTTGCCTAAGTATTAGCTTTCCAGCTTTTTCTTTTTCTTTTTACTTAGTGAGCTTTCTGTTTCTTTCTTTTGGAACAAAGTCGTGTGACACTGATTGTCTTGATTGCTCCGAAAGGATTGTAACTGTCTCACTCCTGGTTGGTGAGGTTTAACCATTGTGGTTGGCGAAGTACGACCTCTTGAGAGGCATAAACTGTAATTGGTCCTCGAAAGACAACACTCCTCTGTAAGACTTGAATGCTCGGTCAAGCTAACTGACAACTACCCTGCCCCGGGTTAAGACGTGAGGGTTTAAAAGTCCGAAAAACTTCTACTTCCTGGCTCGAAGTGGTTAACAAAGGACTAACTCCTTATATCTCCAGTGTTTGGGGGATTTGAAACAATGCCTTGTACGTCATCGGCAAGGTTTTATCTGAACGCATACGATCATCGGTCATGAGTATTCAGTTTCGTCATCCTCCCTCCAATATTTGCTAATCACAGTAATAAGGTGGAGTAAATAAAATGCAAGTGTCGGTGCAATGCAATAAATGAGCGACAGCGACATGATTAATTCAGAAAAATGCATAGTCACTTTATCAATATTACCATTCGAAACAAACAATATTTAACAGCAAGTAGTAACTAACAGAAAAGAAACTATAGATGCAAATGATATAAAAGTCTGAGGACTGCCAATACTGAGGGCATCTGCCTGTCTGGGACACTGGCTTCTTGAAAACAACTCCGAATCTACGAGCTTAGACAGCTGCGAAGTTGGTATGAACAAACAGAAATCCTTCTCTAAAGGAAATGCAATCTTGGTCGATCAACTGTTGTACCTTTGCCTAAAACGCTTTACAATCTTCAGTTGAATGTCCTGGGGATCCGCCATGGTAACCACACTGAACGTGGGGATTGTACCCAGGAGGGTAAGGCTCTATAACAGGCTTAAGAGCTTTCGGTTCCACTAAAGAACTCTGGATCAAAGATGGCAGCAACTGGCTATACGGCATAGGCACTGGGTGGAAAGGAGCATTCCTTCGTTCCAAGTTGTTACGAGGCCTGTTTTTATTCTGGCGCTGATTCTGATAACCTCGGCCACAAGTTCGTTGATTTGCAAGAGGAGCGACACGATGTTCCTGATAGGGTGCCCCAGGCACAGTTGTCTGTCCAACATAACAAGGTACAGGAGATACTGATCCAACAGATTTCACCAATTCATCTCGAGGATATCCAACATCTGGCATGATTGCATTGATCACAACTCCTTCTTCAGTTTGGTAATCATAAAGAGATTCAGCTTCACTAGCCTGACCGTCTGAAATAATCTGAATTTTCCCGATTTTGATGGCATGCTCAAGGCGTTCTCCCAGTACCACCAAGTCAGAGAAACTTAACGGAAGTCCAAGCATTCTTTCGCAGTACGGACTCTGCAGTGAGTCTACAAACATGCTCGTTAGCTCTCGGTCTAGAAGCGGTGGTTGTACTCTGGCAGCAAATTCTCTCCATCTCTGCGCATACTTCCTGATGGGTTCATTGTTCTCTTGAGATAACTCTTGCAACTGCATGCAATGAGGAGCTACGTCTAGGTTGTAATCATATTGCTTCAGAAAAGCTCTGGCTAAATCCACCCATGATCGAATCTCATTACTCTCTAACTGCATATACCAACGCAAAGATGCCCCAGTCAGACTATCCTGAAAGCAGTGAATCATCAACTTGTCATTTTGCACAAACGAAGTCATTCTTCGGTAGAACATCACTAAGTGTTGCTTCGGACAACTATCTCCTTTGTATTTCTCAAATATCAGTGCTTTGAACTTAGGAGGTAACACCAGGCCAGGAACCAAACACATGTCTGCAGCATTCAGATTAACAACATCTTTGACCTTCAAGGCTTTAACTTGTTCTTCCAACACTTGGAGTCTTCTATCACACTCAAGAGCTCTTGGGTCTACCGTCCTGGCTACTGGGATCTCTCTTCGGATACTCGGCACAGGGAAAACAACACCTTGACTGTTGATAAGAGGAGGTCGTTCATTGCGGACAACAAACTGCTCATGTTGATCTCGGTCCATAACAGGAGGTTGCACAAACTGGTCTGCAGTAAGGTTGTTCACTTGCGGAAAGTCTGCTTCGGAAGTAGAACCATACAGAGGGTTGGTCGTCATAGTGAACTCTGTCATGGTGTTAGGAGACTGGAAATTGCTTTCAGACATAGCTACTGATAACCTTCAACTGACTTCACTGCTCGATTCTGCTCAAATCTACTCAACCCCTTGGTCGTCTTCTAACAATCAACAGTTGCTCAGGCCAATCACCGGATAATCACCTTTTGAAATCAAACAACGGCTGGATAAGAGCTCTGGCTAGCTGGAGTATGACATGCAATATGATGCAACACATTTATGCAAATGCAATACAATATGCAGCAAACATGGGATCACAGCCCCCGCACAATCTCTGAATACTGCTGCGCTGCTGACGGAGTACGTTCGCTCTGAAGAGAAGACCAAAATAACGGGTAGGCTGGAAGTCAGGTTTCCTGCAAAACCCTCCCACTCACGGGTATGGACCTAAACTGACAGAAGTTCGACATCCTATGCGGTCATCAGCGTCACAGACTTTCAAGACTGATGATACGATACCCAGAAGGTGTGGCATCATCATATCCTAAAGAGGCCTCACTTAGCTGAATCCCAAATGATCGGTCCCCGGAGTCGACAATCCAACTAACCAACATCCCACTCAACCCAAAGGGTTGAACCGGAAGTCAACCAGAAGAACCTCGTCCGAGTGTGGATTTCGCAGGACACTATTACATGCAAAGCATGTACGCACCCACTAATTTCCACTCTAAGTCTAAGGTGCACTCAAGCCTGGGTCTGGCTTCTCACTCAAAGGAACATCCCTACCCAACAGCACAACAGCAACAGATAATAGCAATACAAAAATAAACACCCAATAGACAAGAAAACAAGTGCTAGGATTGACTCTCTTAGGGGACGTTGGATCCCACATGCATAAGGAACCATCGCAGTCCTCAGCAGCTGGGAACCGTTGGAGTCCCCAGCAGAGTCGCCAGCTGTCGCTACTGCGAAAATTGGCGCCGGCTGAACAGAAGAGTCGCCACCGTGCGTTATTTATCCCAACGGAGGGAGAGGAAACGCTCAGAGTAAACCTACTGCAAAGACGGGAAAGGAATGGTCATCGCAACCAAATCCTGGATTCGGGAGTCGGTTACGCAAGGGGAAGGTATTAGCACCCCTCACGTCCGTCGTACTCGACGGGATCCACGCTTGCTTGGTTTGTCTAAAGGATGCAAAACAATCTATCTACGGCTGCTAAATCTAAACGGGAAGGAAACTGACTCGCTAGAGTATCGCACTCTATGCCTACGTATTCTCAAGAGAGAAAGTCAGAGTCATCGTAGTTCGGGAAACTACAGGGAATTGGCTCGCCAAGACTTCGCGTCTTATGCCTACGTACTTCCACACAGCATGAAAGATCAGAGCTTACGTAGTTCAGGCTAATTACGGCTAGACAAGGTGTTCTCACACAGGAGTGAGAGATTAAGTTGTTTTGAGAGGTACAGGAACCTACGGGAACTAGAAACTACGGCCTGGTCTCAAATGCGCAAGGGCAAGAGAAAGGGAATCAATCAGTCGTCAGCGGGAAGGTCTCGATCGCACAGCAGCGAGAGAACAGATAGGTTAGTTGTTAGGGTGCTCGCTAGGATATCACATCCTATGCCTACATATTCTCATTAGATATGAGAAATCAGAGCATCTGTAGTTCAGCCTACTACAGCTAAAACCTGGAAAAAGGGAAAAGGGAAAACGGGAGCTCGCTAGGATACGGCATCCTATGCCTACGTACTCTCGTCGGGCACGAGAGATCAGAGCTAACGTAGTTCGACGGGAAAACGAATCTCAATTGCACGGGGGCAAGAGAAGGGAAATAGGGATTCGCTCGCATGAGGCGAGAACAAAGAGGAAGCAGGCCTACGCCTAAACGGGAAGGAACTCGGGACACGCACACAAGAACCTAAGAAGAAACTCCTCAGCTGGCACTTCCTTTGTATCTGATGATGCAGCCCACAACACTCGCTGGCTGCCTGAAGATTTGAATACGACAATGATAATGAACGAAGCAGCTCCGGGGCTCCTGACGTACGCGCAAGCTCCATTCTAATCTTCTCCTCTCTGGATCTCTGATGATGACGCTTGAACCAGGAACAATGTGACGCTTAGACCGTCATGGTTCGACTTATACGAGAAATCGAACTCTAAGAGGTAGCGTATTAATATCCGTGTCAAAGACAAGATGGAGAAATGATATCGAAAATCATTCTCCAATTGAATCGTGTCACACGGCCAGCCAACAATAAAATCAAGAATAAAGCAGATGTAAACGAAAATAGGAGAGAAAATAGGAGACAAATCCACTAACAAATGGAAATAAAACGCTGCTCCTAAAATATGGCAATTAAATTCCAACAGAAAATATTCTAAGAAATATTAAAGAAAATGCGTATAGAAAAATAAAATCCTATATTATTCTATGTTAAAAATCTATGATAATAGCTATATATTCTATAAAGAAAATAGAAAAACTATATTAAATCTATAACACCCTATAATATGCTTTTAATATCTCCAAGAAAAAGGAAAATATAAAAGAAAATAACATGCAGCAGGGGGTTTATTAGATTTCTGAGGTGTAAGATGCAGCAAAAACAGCTCACGGGCCCAACCCATAAAGAAATTCAGAAAACAAAAGGAAATAAAAAACAGGGGGGGGGGGGGGTTATGGCCAAAAACGAAGGTGTGAGCAAAAACGCCTCGTTACTGGGCCCAGCCCAACTACACACGGAGGAGGAGGTGAATGAAGAAAAACGAAAGGTGCACGGATTGGAGAACGCAAGTTGGGCCCAAGGCCCGCTATCCTCTCCCTCTTCCACTCGCTCTCTTCTAAAACCCTAGGATACTATCGTTTTCCCCAAACACTGTTCACGCCGTCACCTTCTCTTCTCAGCCTTCCTCTCGTTTCCTCTTCTCTCTTCCAAAACAAAGCTCCGTTCAAACACATTTCTATCTCTCTCAACATTTCTATCATCCTCAACCTCAACTTGTTTCAACCTACAACGAAGCGAATGAAGATCTGGACGAAGGGGACGAACTCCAATCGAGCGTTCTTGAAGGAGTTCTTGAAGGTTCTGGCGAAGAATCTCTGATGAGCGTCTTTGAAGATTCTTGATGGAGATCTGGAGATCTTGAGAGGTTCATAGATCTGAAGCTTTCTGGAAAAACTTGGACGGATGAAGATTTGGGATCTGGAGAATCGCCATTGATGAAGATCATGAAACAATCTGGAAAAAGTAGGAACTAGTGGATGAACACGTTGAAGGGTTCGTGAAGATTGTCGCTTGTGCGAAAATAAGGTGCCGGCACAACAGAAGAATCGCCACCTTTCGTTATTTATCCCTCAGAGCGGGAAAGGAAACGATCGGAAAAACCTGACGAACAAGGGTAAGACAAGGTCATCGCAACCATTGTCTGGGTTCGGGAGTCGGTTACGCAAGGGGAAGGTATTAGCACCCCTCACGTCCGTCGTACTCGACGGGATCCTCGCTTGTTTGTTTACTTGGACGGGTTGGTTTTATTCTATCTACCTATCAAGGCTGGCTGAAAAAGAAAAGAAAAATGACTCGGCAAAGCATCGCGCTTTATGCCTACGTATTCTCATCAGAGAATGAGAAATCAGAGTCAACATAGTTCGGCCTACGAAGGGTTATGGGGGAAGGTAGCTCGCCAAGACATCGCCATCTTGTGCCTACGTACTCTCAACAGGCATGAGAGATCAGAGCTCACGTAGTTTGGGAAACTACGGTTTATTTCCTGTTTTATGAAAGAAGTGTTTTTTATTGTGTTTGCAATTTCAACCACACTAGAGACTATGACCTGAGAGTGAATGCGTCACATGTCACCCAAAGGGTACCATACTAAACATCCAGACTGTGGAAAAGACACTCTCCCACAATCCTTTCTCAGATAGCTTAAGGCTCGTAACGTACGAGAGAAATCATTCATGATTACTGTATCTTAAACTGCTTTGAGATGAGAGGAGAACAGGCCCAACTAGGAGGGAGACTATCAAGTCCTACTGTTATCATGCCATGGATTCATCCTATGGTTGAGGTTTGAACAGGGAACTCCTAGAAGTTGTCATGCATAGGTTTCAACCTAAGATTCTATCATCAAATCCTTATCAAAGGAAATGAGAGTCCTAAGGGATCATGTCAATGATACACCAAAACAGACAAAGCATCAGCTTAACAGTAAAATGCATGCAATGCAAGTGAGGGAGGAAATGTGTGTGGGGCTTCAGCCTCCACAAGCTCGTCTCAACCTCAAGCCAGTCATGAAATAACAGTAATCATACTGAAAAATAAACAACATGCTATCAAGCAATAAACAGTAAGCTGCAATCATACAGATAAAATGAAATGAAATGCCATCAGGCAAACCAAACACATGGGCAAGGGAGCTAGGCTCTACCGAATACCCGCAAGCAAAGCCACGCAATAACAATACAAGCAGAGGGAGCAACTCAACCTCTAATGCAATCATGCTCTTAGACTGAACTTATTCTAGGTGAACCTAGTCTAATGCAACAGACAAATCAAACAATACAGAAAGGAAAACAGAAGAAAGCCTCAGCTCCTCCAGCAGCTTCTCAGTCTTCAGACTTCAGATATCAAATGCTTTCCAGGTATCAACCCTGCAGCATGAGTATCAACTCATCTTCTCCCTTGAGCTTCAGCTTCTTTGATCGGCTCCACCTTCAGGCTTCACTATCTTCAGGGATCTTCAAGTATCAACTTGATCTTCACAAAGTCTTCAGACTGCAACAATCTCCAAGGAATCATCCTCTTCAAAGCTTCAGCTTCTATCTTCAATGACTCAAATGCTCCAGCAAACAAGATTCAGTCAACAGGATGAGGTGAGGATGTTAAAGTGCTCCCTGACTTCCAAAGGATGCCATTGAGGACTTAACATCAAAAGGAGAGGCTCTCTCAAAGTTCTACCTCAGAGGGCAAAGTCACTAATCCCTCCAAAGGAGAGAGGTGAATACCCTTAAGGGACTTTATGTCATAGAGAAGGAAGGAGGTGAGCAAGACACTCCTTGTTTATTGAATGGAAGTATTCTATCTAGAGCTCTACCTATGCACTTATGATCCTATAAACAGAACAAACAAAAGCTAACTAAACTCCACTTCAAGGTCTTCAAAGTCTTCAATGATGATCCACAAGGTCTTCAACTCAATCTTCAAAGCTCACACACTCAAAGGAGAAGGAAAGAAAACAAAACAATACAAACTATGCCTTTAAGCAACACACATACTAACCATACATTCAAAAATCAATTGAAAATACTAAAATACTATATAATATTCTAGTAAAATTCTAGGGGACTCTATACATACTTACCCTTCACCCATATATTCCCCATGCACTAATTTGACCTATAAACCCCCAAAACAAAATTGTTCAAATCTACTTATGCAACCTAAAACCCTAATTGAGTACACTAAGACTATGCTTAACAAACTAATCAAATTTTAATCTACAAATTGTGAATTAAATCCTATAGGAACTATGATTCAATATCTAACTATGCCAAAAAGAATGGCTCAAAAATCCTAAGGGAAAGTCCTAAAAGAAATTATACAAAATTAAGTATCAACTAAATCAATTAAAAATACTATTTACAAGAATAATATACTAAAAATATTAAAAGAAAAATAAAATGGAATTTTACTTATTTACATTTTTCTAGACATGATTATGAATATGTGAAAAAAAAACAAGAAGTGAAAAATATTAATTTTTGAATTTTATATGATTTTTATAAAGTGCAAGAAAATTAAAAGAAATTAAAATAAGAAAATGAAATAGAAAGGGGAGGGGGTGCCAATAGAACTGCGCCCTAGTTATTATCTAAGATGGGCCCAGGAAGGGGGGTGCGCCTAGCATGGCGCGCCTGGGCCCAATGGTTATCAGAAAATAAAAAGAAAATTAAGAGAAAAACATCAAAGCTGCGGTGCAAATAGCGAGTCCTTTACGTTCAAACTTGGATTGGGCCCACGGTGGGGGTGTGGGTATCAAGACTTTGCTGAGCCCAGGATTCCTTACTAATTTAAACGCGGCGTTTTGATGCTTAGGGTTTCCCTCCGCTTCTTGTTTAAACCTGGACCGTTAGATGAGATTATTTAGTCAATGGATCCAATGGTAGTATCATCATCTTCTCCAACCAGCCATTAGGGTTTCTGAAACTCTGGTCCATGCACGATACTTCCACCTCCTCTATCTCCTTCGTCTGGCCATGAAATGACACACTATAAAAACCAAACTTGCCCCATTTTCCTCCCTCTACACGACCAGGCACGTGATTTTGTCTAAAACCCTCCCCAAAACCAAACCCGATCGCTAAAAGTCTTGGGTATCACTGAATTTCATCTGATATGCATGATCACCATTCTTGTTGAAACTATGCTAGCATGATCTAGAGGCTATGGTGAACATTCTAAACATGATATCTTGTATTAATACGTCCTGACATGTGAGTTCTTGATTGATGAACAGAAACTACCATGGAACCAACCTTCAAGAACAACCCTTAAACTACTCATGAATCATCCCCTAATGGTCTCTATCACGTATATCCTAACCACATGATCTAACAATGGATAAATAGTGGGATTCTAATGAAATTGCATACCTTGCAAGTGATGATGGCAATGGTGGTTAGCCTTCAATTCAAGCCTTGGTACTTGCCTCAAGTGATCTTCAATGGCTACTAATGCTTCTGTTTGCAATGGTTCTTGCTCAAACCTCTTGAATCACTCTATTCACACCTTTATGCAAATTGGAGGAAAGCTTTGGATCACACGAGCCAGCCACTAATTCCTCTGGTTCTTGCTTGCCAATTTCTCTATGATGATGGTAGAAGATGATGATAACAAGAATTATGATGATTGATGAAGTTTTAATGGAGTTTGAAATCAAAATGCACCATGGAGTTATGGAATCAAACTATGGTATGCAAGCACAATCAGTCACCAACCAGGGCATGGATCATCTCTAGGGCATATATAGGTGTCAATGGAAATGTGTGGAAGCTTTGAGAACCTTCCAAGAAGTTTCTAGAATGTATCATGCAATGAGAATTTGAATTTTCTATATTGAGTAAATCTCATGCAATCTCATGATAAACCATGCAATCCCACTTAATTTCTCCTCAAATGATATTATGATATGAAAACAAGGCCTTACAAACCCTTATGTAGCATTTCCTTACTTTTCCTTTTGGTGCCTTAAGATGCAAGAAACACATTTACAAAGGAAGTCCAATTTTTAAGCCTAAACTCAAAAATGTGGCTAAACCATTGTATTTAGAATGATGTTGGGAATCAATTTGGTATATTGAATGACCCATATTGGATTTGTAGATCTCTCAAACCAAAATTCCATTTCAACTTTTTCAACTTATAAGCCATTTACAAGCCATTTGCACCACTTTTAAAAATCCATGCTCTAAGCTTTTCCAAACTTTCACACCCTCTTTTCTAACCTTAAAATCCCATTTTGAACAACTTTTATGTTTTGAGTTTTTTCATTTGAGGCTTGGAAATAGGAGATATGGCATTTGCTTAAAATGACTTATAACTGCCAAATGACCAAAATACCCTTGGCTTGTCAAAACCACAACTTGAGTTCTACAAATCCTATCAAGGACTTCTAGTACTTTCTAGAAAGCTAAGAAGATGCTCTTCAACATTCATGCTGACCAAGAAATCATAGGAATCATCCTACTAGGGAAAAAGTTGTCTGCAAGTTGGGTGACTTTCAAGGACCCAGATTCACACACCTCAGCTGACCTGTAATTTGTCAAAACCATAATTTGAGCTCTGCAACTCCTACCAAGGACTTCTACCCCTCAAATTAAAGCTAAGAACAAGCTCTACAACATTCATGTTGTGTGGAAGATGAGATGACAATCACATCTTGAGCTAAAACTACCTGGAAGATAGGGATCAAACTAGGGGATTTTACACTGTCCATCCTTAGAAACCCTAGCTTAAAACTTCTCAAACTCCTCAATCATGATGAGTTGGTCTAGGAATCATCCTTATAGTATCTCAATACATCCTTCCATGATCCCATGGCCCTTGGATTAGGTCTCAACCCTCTCCAAAACATCAGCTGACCTAGGATTGACCCAGTCAAAACCCTAATTTTACCATTCATGGTTGAATCTTCTGAATTCTTGCATAATGACCTCTCTGGGCTTCATGATGGCTTTCAAGACATCTCATAAACTTTCTCAAAGCATCAAGTTCACTCTCATAGTCTCAGAATCATCTGGGGATCACCCACAACTCTCAAGTTATGAGACACACAACCTTGGTTTCACCCAATTCTCTGAGGATCTCCTGAACTTTCTGATGAAGGTATCAACTTTCAAACACTTGATGGGTAAATAAATGTTGGTCAAATTTTGGGGTGCAACAGCTGCCCCTATTCAAACGTCTTGAACCTGACTGGGTGAAGAGCGAACGGCTCTCAACCAATCAAGGTGCGAGACGATTGAATACCGGTAAACCCGAAAATTTGCCAACTGCACGAGCACACGATACTCTGCGGGGAACAAACCTTCGAATACTGTAATACTAGTTGCTCAACAACTAGGCGGAGAAATACTGATCTGACATCGCTGTCAGTTATCCTTATCAAATTCTTCTGACATTGCCTTCAGACAACCACAACCCCCAACCTCGCCGCTGGAAGACTAAACCATCTGACATACCCAATATCGCCGCTGGAAAACTGAGTCTGACATCGCCGTCGGACACAAACATTGCTCTGAGAGACACCCGACATCGTCGTCGTACAAACATCACCTCTGCTGGGGATTTAAAGAGTCTGACATCGCCGTCGAACATAATCTTCTGACATCGCCGCCAAAACAGACATAATCTGACTTCACCGTCAAACAAACATCCAACATCACCGTCGGAAACCAATATAATCTGGCCTCACCGTCAAACAACATTCAACCTCGCCGTCGAACAAACATCCATGATCTGACCTCGCCGTCAAAACAAACATTCAACCTCGCCGTCAAACACAAACATGATCTGACCTCGCCGTCAAAAAAAACATTCAACCTCGCCGTCGAACACAAACCGAACAATTCTGACCTGGGGTTCACCCCTGGTAGATGGAACAACAGGTACACCTGCGTATTTGAAACTACTCTGCTGGGAATGAGTGACTTAACCGAGCACATTCTGATATGGGGTTCACCCTCAGAACCATAACGAACATCCGACTACTACTGCACACTGCCCACCGTAGACCTTCAACATCAAAGCTATATGAAACCCTGGCCCCTGGCCACTTCCAGCTTCAGCTAGAAACGATCTTCAAGTACTTCTGAAGATAAGCATCCTTGGCCTCCAAGGATGTAAACTCTGCAGGAGGTATCTTCGACTTCTGTCTAAAGAAAATGGTCCTTGGCCTTCAAGGATACATGGACCTGCCTTCAGGCAACTCCGCCTCTGCTATAGAGTATCCGAGACTTCAGTCAGGGATATACTTCGGCCTTCAGTCCGAAAAATGAATCCTAGGTCATTCATGACCTTGGGGATAACCTTGCCTTCAGGCACCTTCGCTTCAGCTTGGGAAATCTGTGACTTCAGTCAGAGAAGTGGTATCGTGAGCCATTCATGACTCTACAGGGATTCAAACACTTTGCCTTCAGGCGAACTCCGCTTCAGATGGAGAAACATCTTCGACTTTAGTCAGAAGAAAAACTATTCACTTGATCGCAATCAATCACCACCTCAGGATAACTGACTTGGTCTTCAGGCCAACACGGATCACTCTGCATACAAAAGCTGTATCTACAAATTTTTGAACTTTGTCTTCAGACAAGCGCTGATTCATCAACACGGAAACCTGAATCCACAGGAACATTCTGGTACCGCCTTCAGGCGTTTACGAAATCAATCTTCAGATTAGACATCACTGTTGGAGTGAACATATCACACTGCTAAGGACTTCAAGAATCATCTCGAACAAGCAACTCCGTCAGGCACCTTCAAGAGTCATCCTGAACTGATGACCTTTCTGGAGACTTTATTCTGCTAGGGATTCCAGGAATCTTCCTGGGCAACTCTTGCTGGGGACGCTACTGGGGAGCTCAAGAATCATCCTAAACAAACAACTCGGGAAATTGCGCTGAGGTCTTAAGAGTCACCTTAAGCAAACGGCCCTGCTGAGGAATTCAAGAATCGTCTTGAACTGAAGACTTCGCTGGGGATCTCAAAAATCATCTTGAGCGAGCGACTGTGGGGATTACACCGGGGTCTTAAGAACCATCTTAAGAAAACGACCTCGTTGGGGAGAATATTAGGAATCATCCTGAGCAACTGATCCTTCAGTGGTACACCTGTAAACAAGAATGATAATAACCTAGATCATGCGTATGATGCCTATGCTTCGGCGTCATGCCCCACATGGTGGAAATGCTATGCGTTTATGCTAAATGTTATGCAATCATGCACAATGATGCGATCCCGTCAGCAAAATAAATGTCGAAGGGGGAATTCTCCTGTCAAGGAGAAAGAACCACTCAGCTAGAGGAATCATCCTGCTGAGGAGAACGTGGACACGCCAATATCAATCAGACTCTGTCTGGGGAATTGATCTTCTGTTGAATGCTGCAGGGAAAACAACTTCAGCTGATTACGGCAGTGGACAAAGCTGTACGAGAACCCGGACCTGCTGATATCAATCGCGAGAATGAACTGCGCGGCCGTCTCAGATACTTTTCTGGGGATAACAGCTCTGCGGGGAAACAACTTCAGCTGCTCCATACTCCACTGGGGAAGAGGGAATCATCCGACTTCGAGAGAGACTACGGTTCTGGTAGGGAATTTCGATTCCGCTAGAGACTTCAGTCTGGCACCATCAGCTACTGCCTCCTTCGGCATACGAATAGCTTCCTACAAGACTTGCACTTGTGACCCGGTGCGGGGGGAACACCTGCTGCGGCGACTTTACTGGGGAAAACACGAGCTTCGGCACCCGAACATTCCTCTGAAATCTGCACTTGTGACCCGGTGCTGGGGAAAGAAGACATCGTTCTCCGGTGCTTGACTCAGTTGATGAGGTGACGTTCCTTCAAGATGCGCCTGCTTGGGGAAGAGAATCATCTCTGCCTGGGGAGATATATCAATACTCACTATCCTGCGTTCAGATTCTGCGGAGGAGAGACTACTGAACGCTGCTGGAGAAGGGGGACTCACCCTGCTTCGGGGATGCGCACGGCACACCGCCTGGAAGGTGTGTCGCTACTGCGAAAATCGGCGCCGACTGACAGAAGAGTCGCCACCGTGCGTTATTTATCCCTCAGAGCGGGAAAGGAAACGCTCGAAGTAAACCTCGCAAAAACGGGGAAAAGGTATGGTCATCGCAACCATAGCCTGGGTTCGGGAGTCGGTTACGCAAGGGGAAGGTATTAGCACCCCTCACGTCTGTCGTACTCGACGGGATCCACGCTTGCTTGGGTTGTCTACTGGATGCAAAACAATCTATCTACAGCTGCTAAATCTAAACGGAGGGGAATTGACTCGATAGAGCATCGCACTCTATGCCTACGTATTCTCGAGAGAGAGAAAGTCAGAGTCAACGTAGTTCGGGACTACGGGGAAAAATTGGCTCGCCAAGACCTCGCGTCTTGTGCCTACGTACTTCCACTGGATGGAAGATCAGAGCTTTACGTAGTTCAGACTAACTACGGCTAAACAAGCATTCTCACACAGCAGTGAGAAAAAACAACTGGCTTCACAGGGTCGGGAACCTATGGGCAAAGCTACGGCTGAGTCTCAAATGCACTTGGGCAAGAGAGAAAAAGGGTACTCAATTAATCGTCAGCGGGAAAGTCTCGATCGCACAGCCGCGAGAGAACAACATGTTAGTCGTTAGTGTGCTTGCTAGGATATCGCATCCTATGCCTACATATCTTCGTCTGGTACGAAGAATCAGAGCAGCTGTAGTTCGGCTACTACGGGACCACAGCTCAAATCTCGTTTTATTAATCTTCTGAAAAATGATTACAATGGTTGCATACTGCAAATAAATCTCGTAGGAAACGCTATCCTATTCTATCCTGAAAAATCGAATGAAAATAGCCCCCTAACACATGGGCTTCTAAGCTATCCTAAAAGTCGTAAAATAAAATCTATGAAAATGTACTCTAAAAGAAAATGCACTTAAAAATATTAAATCGACACTTTAATATTTTTTCTTTTTCTTCTTTTCTTTTCAACATATTTTTCTCTATTTTTTTCTCACAATATTTTCTCTATTTTTTCTCACAATATTTTCCAATATGTTTTTCTCACTATTTTCTTTCTCAATATTTCCTTTTTTGAATATTTTCTCAAATATATTTCTTTTTTCAATTCAATTCTTTTTCAATTTTTTTCTACTTGTTTTTCATTCTCTTTTCTTTTTCTCTATCTCAAATATATTTTTCTTTATTATTTCTTTTTTTCTTTTTTGTATAATATGCTTTTTTCTATTTTTTTCTCTATTTCTTTTCTTTTCTTTAAAAGAATAAAAATAAAAAAAACAAGAAAAGGGGAGGGGGTGTAACTGGATTACAGGGGGGTGTACACAGCAGAAAATAAAATAAAACAGGAGGGCCCAGCCCAAGTTTCTTCAGAAAAAAACGCAGAGGGGTGCTAAGAGAATTGGGAGGGTGCTAGCAGGTGGTGTTGGGCTCAGGCCCAACGTTTGTCCAAAAACGTGAGGGGCGTGTGTCAAAAAAAATGAACTGGGCCCTGAGGCCCAATCTCAAACTTCTCCGTCTCCCTCTCTTCACTCTCATCTGAAAACCCTAGGTTCCTTCTTTCTTCCTTTCCTTCAGCGCCGTCGCCGCCACCCTCCGCTTCTGAACCTTCCTCTTCCAATCCTTCTCTCAGATTCTCTCTGACCTCCTTCGATCTTCCATCTCAACCTTGCTCAGTTTCCCTCATAGACTCAACATTCCCAAACAAGCTTCGTTCCGTCTGTGTTTCATCCACCCTGGATCTAGAAGTAATTTGAGTTTCCGATGAACATTCCTGAGGACTCTAGACTAAGATCTAGAGGTTTGGATGGACTTTCTGACGAATATTGGAAGGACACTGAAGAACTCGTATGAAGTTTATGATGAATGCCACCAATCTCGTTCCCAGGTTGAAGGCGCTTTAAGGAATCTTGGAAGATCTGCGTGAAGATCTGTAAACGCTGGTTGTTCTTGATGAGGAACGATGTGTGTTCTTTGTTGGAGCTTCTGGAAATTTGGTGCTGATTTCTGGGATTCTTGATGAAAAACATTAGAGGGATGCTGATCAAACAGTCGTTTGAAGGTTTCTTCACTGAACATTTTCTGGATGATGATGATCGTTAGAGGAGATGAGGGTTTGATCGGAGTCTGGGATTAAGATTGCTGCATGTTCTTGTGATGTTGATGAACTTTTCTGGAAATTCATTGAAGGAGCTGACGAACATGATGAAGGTTTCTGTGGGATCTTCATGAAGATGACGAACACTATGAAGGCTTCCCTTGTGTTGTTGAGCGATTGAAGGCAGTGGTGATGATGAATCTGGAAATTGGTTGAGCGTTGGATCTTGAAGCTTGAACGGTTGGATCTCTGGAGAACTCGGCGTGTTGATGGAGGTTGTTGATCGGAAACTGGAAAGGATGAATGCACGATGAAGAAGGGAGGAAGATGAATGGTTCTGGTGGTATGAAGATGGTTGGCCGGAATCTGGAATTGTGAAGTTTCCGGTGGGGTTTCACGGTGGCCGCCGGCCATGCAGGCCGGCCGGCAGAGATCTCCGGTGAAGGTTATGGTGTGGACACGTGGGGAGAAGTGGTGTGGAGTGGTGGCGTGCATGCCCTCCACGTGTGGGAGGTGGCAGAGCTAGTGGGAGAGGGAGGCGCATGTGCGCCACGTGGGTGAGAGAGGGAGCATCTGAGGGATGCGTGGCAGTGTGTGATGAAGCAAGGTGGGGCCTCCCTCGAGCCAACACGTGGCTTTGCTGGCTTTATACTGATGAGTCTTGCTGGAACGCTCTGGAAGGTTCTAGAGAATACTTGAAAATTCTGGACATTGCTAGAGACTTCTGGACCATTCAGGACGAATTGGACAAACGAATTGGGCTGAAGCTGAACTTTTTTCTGGACAAAAATGTATTAATGGGCCTGCGAATTAGCTGGGCCCAAAACGAAAAATGGGATAAAAAACTCACAAAAATCTGAATTGGATTAAAAGACTAATTAAATCTGATTAACCTAAACTAAACTCAATTAAACTAATTAACTCCTAATTAATAATATTCTAAAATCTATTAATGAAAAAGAAAAAATCTATCTATTTCTAAAAAAATTTAATCCCTATTTATTTATTATACTAAAAAATTCAATTATTCTAAAAGAAAATTTATATTATTCTATAATATCTACTAAATCCTAAAATCTATAAAAGAAAAATCTATTAAAGAAAAATCTATCCATTTCTATATTAAAAGAAAAACCATATGTTTCTATCAAAGTCATTTAATATCTAATATATTCAAAACTCAATTAATATCCTAGAAAATTCTATATTATCTAAAAAAAATCCATTAAATCCTAAAAATCTATTTAAAATCTAATATATTCTAAAAATGAATTAAATCTATTAATATTCTATGAAATGCTAAAAAATGATTTAAAAAGAATTAAAAATATCAAAAAAATTCTATTAAATCCTAAAAAATGATTTAAAAGCTATTTAAACCCTAAAAACGCTAATAAAATCCAGAAAAATCACAATAATTCCCAGAGGGACAAAATGAGCACCGAACGACACAAAGATAATCGGTAAAAATAAACGGGCACCGAAATAACCCAAAAATCAATTCTACTGATCAAAAACACCTGAAACACGAGACGAGAGCTGTGATCCCTGATAAAATCAAAACAAATGAACAATGCAATGTATGCAATATGCAGATGCGAATGCGATTATGCGTCGAAACATAGGACCAAATACGAGACCCGGTTGGTCAAATTTTGGGGTGCAACAGCTGCCCCTATTCAAGCGGCTTCGACCTGAGTGGGTGAAGAGCGCTCAGCCTTCAAACATTCAAGGTAGATGACGGTTGAATACAAATGGAACCCTGAAATTTGCCAACCGCAAGAATATACATCAAAGCTGCTTGAGGAATAGCTTCCAATAAACTGAAGTTTGGTTGTCACGGCAACAACTGGTCAATTTTCTGATAAAATTTTCTTCTCCTTTTCAACACCTGTGTGACGCCACAAGTATTGAAATAACGCTTCGTAAAGCAAACACCTTGATTCCCATCTCTGTCATGGGATCAAATCTGGTCGACTCACAGTTCACTGCGAACTTGAGGACAATTCTCCTGGGGAATTCTAAATGGAACTGCCTGGCACCTATTTTGACGAAGGGGGCAGCTTCAGAAGTCTGATATATGTCAATCTTTGTTGTTGTTGTTTTTTTCGATGCTGACGTAACAACCAAATGAAGAATCACTCCGCTGGGGAAGACAAGAAGCTGAACCACACAACTCTGCAGGTGAACAAATTCGAAATCTAATAGGTAACCATCTTGGTCTATGTTTTGACATGCGTATGCTTGAAATGATGCAATGTCCTATACGACATGTAAATGCTATGCGTTTTGTTTGAAAATGCGAGGCCCAGACGGCATGGATATGCTATATGCTTGTATAAATGCTATGACTATATATGCAAATGCTAATGCAGGCTCGAGCTGCCAGAGAACACCAGGTCTGAAAACCACTTGGCAAAATAAATGCCGAAGGAAACGTCAATTCTACTGGGGATGACCTGAAGTCACAGAACCATCTCAGCAAAATAAATGCTGGAAACGGGAAATCAAATCCACTGAGGATAACTGTCCTGCTGGAGAAATGGAAAGGCAACCCTGTTTGACAACTTCATTGGGGAAAGAAAACAATTCTGCTCGGGAATGCTCTCTTCAAACCATTGGCAACTGATTGCGCTCTGCGGGGATTGACCCAAACTGAGGTTGATTACGCGCAGCCCACTGCTGGAAATGCTCCTACTATCAAGGATATCAATCTTAATCTGCTGAAGATACTCCTGATCCTACTCTGATACGGGGTAAAAGACAATCTCGACTCTTCTGGGGATAATAAGCAACTTTCATCTGCTGAAGAGTGGCAATTCTGATTTAACAACATCCACAAGGAATTCAAACATTACTCGAAGCGCTGGCATCCGTCGAGCTTCGTATCGGGGAACATGACGACATGCGAGTCATTGGGAAATATTGTGTTAGATCTCTTTTAGGTTTTTTTTTTTGTTTTTCTGGTTTAGAATAAACATGGACTATGTACACAGTGAAAGATGTGGAAAATACTAGACGAGAACTAGCATTCAAAGGTAGACTATCAGGCGAGAACTGGTATAACACATAGGTTAAAAACACGATGACCAGGCGAGAACTGGTTACGTGATGACATGTACCAGGCGAGAACTGATACAACACTTGAAGAAACGGTGACCAAACGAGAATTGGTTACCAATAAACTGCACCAGGACGGGAACTGCTGCTTACAATAAACTGCACCAGGACGGGAACTGATGCTTACGGAAGGGTGGGCCAGACGAGAACTGGTTACCGATTTGCCAGGCGAGAACTGGACTTTGGAAACGACTGGTTACTGACACGCAACAGGTTTAAACTGCAGGATAATGATCCAACGACAACAAGATCTTCTTATTTGAAAGGTTTTCGATAAGGGTATTGACATGATTCCCCGATACTCAACTCTGGCTGGGGATAAACAAGCTGGTTTGAATGACTTGCCCCTGGTACACTCAGCTGGGGGATAAAAGACTGGCTTGCACAACTTGCCCCAGTACAATGCACCTTGCCCCAATCTAACTCTTGGGAATACCTGCTCCGAACAACTTGCTACGAGAAGACTTCGAGAATACTTGCCCCGACATCTGCACGACAAAAGAATTCAATCTCCATTTAAACACCTATCAACCCAGTTGATTTCAACATTCTCTGCGATGACTTGCCCCTGAATGAGCGTTCTAGCGACTTAACCCGATCTGATTATCTACCCGAAGTATCTGCTTTCAAATCTCAGCGCTCTGCATAATTGCCCCTGATTGGGTCTTGAGAAGACTCCTCCTGATCAACTGCTTCTCAAGCAACTGCCCCTGATTGCCTGAAGCTTCGGGACTTGTCCTCAGACTGACTGATACTGAACTTACTGGAAGATAATGCCCCTGATTCACAAGGCTTCACAACATACACCATTCTGGTTCAGACTGCTGGATTATTCAGTCCTATTTGATTACTCCCTGGTGGAATTTCTTTCATGCCGACTACTAACCTGCAATTAGAATCGTCTGTTCACGAATGGTAATCTTAATGCAATGGTTATGCAGATTTTGAAAAAGTTTGAGCTGTCACTCATTTACATGCATATGATTGAGAGTGACGAATGAACCAAAGTTCAAACGCAGTGCTTGCATGGTCAGTGAAAATACAACAAGGATGTGACTAGCAAGTCAAGAAGGAGTCAGGTTACTCAACCTTATCATAATGCGCTTCAAACTAACCCTACCTCAATTAGGTCTTTTGAGGGTTGTATCGTGGTCGGGTTCACGGTTCGTGAAACAAAGGATATTTGGCTCAAATTTTGATTTGTACCCACCCCTTCTACGTGATGATCTCCGATCCTAAGGTTCAATTAACTTGGCACAAGCGCTCGCCTCTTCGAGAGGTATGTTGAATGGTAAGAACCACAGTTAAGGAATTCACAAGCTTTTCTTCTAGAGTGATAGTTACTCCTTCTTCGCTTTCGGTGTCTGTGTACACGACTTTGTGATTTGCTGGGGAAAATTTCTTTTTAACCCTCTTTTTCATTCTTTTGATTCCCTAATTTTTGCCTGGACTGACTCATTTTGAGTTCTTTTCGATTTTTTCGATTTCTTTTGAAGTCCAGCGGGATGCCCTAATTTTTGCCTAAGTATTAGCTTTCTCATCTTTTTCTTTCTTTACTTAGCGGGCTTTCTTTCTTTCTTTCTTTTGGACCAAAGTCGTGTGACACTGGTTGTCTTGATTGCTCCGAAAGGATAGTAACTGTCTCACTCCTGATTGGTGAGATTTGACCTTTTGAAGGTATAAACTAATTGGTCCTTGAAAGACAACACTCCTCTGCAAGACTTGAATGCTCGGTCAAGCTAACTGTCAACTACCCTGCCCCGGGTTAAGATGTGAGGGTTTATAAGTCCGAAAAAACTTCTACTTCCTGGCTCGAAGTGGCTGGCAAGGGACTAACTCCTTATATCTCCAGTGTTTGGGGAATTTGAAACAATGCCTTGTACGTCATCGGTACGGTCTTATCTGAAAGCATCCAATCATTGGTTATGAGTTTCAGTTTCGTCATCCTCCCTCCTAACTTTGCTAGTCACAGCGGAAAAGTGGAGTGAAAAAAATGCAAGTGTCAGTGCAATGCCATAAATGAGCGACAGCGACATGATTAATTCAGAAAAATGCATAGTCACTTTATTATTATCACCATTCGAAACATACAACGTTTTAAAAGCAGGTAGTAACTAACAGAAAAGAAACTACAAATGCAAATGATATAAAAGCTTGAGAACTGCCACTGCTGAGGCGCCTGCCTGTCTGAACCACTGGCTTTTGCTGGGGAACACCTTCCGAGTCTACGAGCTTAGACAGCTGAGCGGTTAGGGATGAACAAACAGAAATCCTTCTCGAAAGGAAATGCGATCCTGATCAATCAACTGCTGTACCTTCGCCTGAAATGCTTTACAATCTTCGGTTGAATGCCCCGGAGAGCCACCATGATAACCACACTGAACGTGGGGATTGTACCCAGGAGGGTAAGGTTCTGGAACTGGCTTAAGAGCTTTCGGCTCCACCAAAGACTTCTGGATCAAAGATGGTAGCAACTGGCTATACGGCATAGGCACTGGGTGAAAAGGAGCTTTCCTTCGTTCCAAGTTGTTGCGAGGTCTGTTCTGATTCTGACGCTGATTCTGATAACCTCGGCCACGAGTTCGCTGATTTGCAATGGAAGCGACATAAGATTCCTGATAGAGTGCCCCAGGCACGGCCGTCTGTTCAGTATAACAAGCCACGGGAGGTACTGATCTCTGATAAGATGAGGAACCAACAAAATTCACTGATTCGCTTCGAGGATATTCAACCTTTGGCATGACTGAGTTGATCACAACTTCTTCTTCACTCTGATAGTCACAAGGGTATTCCGTTTCACCAGCTTGATCATATGAAGTAATCTGAATTTTCCCCATTCTTATGGAGTACTCAAGGCGTTCTCCTAATGCTACCACGTCAGAGAAACTTGCCGGAATTCCGAGCAATCTTTTGAAGTACGGATATTGTAGGGAATCCACAAACATGCTTGCCAGCTCTTGGTCTAACAGCGGGGGACGCACTCTAGCAGCAAATTCTCTCCATCTCTGAGCATACTTCCTGATCGGTTCATTGATCTCTTGAGACAACTCTTGCAAATGCATGCGATAAGGAGCAATGTCTAGGTTGTAATCGTACTGCTTCAGAAAAGCTCTGGCTAAATCCATCCATGACTGAATCTGATTCCTCTCTAACTGCATATACCACCTCAAAGATGCCCCAGTCAGACTATCTTGAAAGCAATGGATCATCAACTTATCATCTCGCGCAAACGCAGTCATTCTTCGACAGAACATCATCAAATGCAGCTTTGGACAGCTATCTCCCGTGTACTTCTCAAATTTCGGCACTTTGAACTTGTAAGGCAACACCAGGTCAGGAACCAAACACATGCCTACAACATCCAGGTTGACAGCATCTTTGGCTTTCAAAGCTTTCATTTGCTCTTCCAACACTCGGAGTCTTCTACCATCGTCAAGGGCTCTTGGATCTACCATCCCAGCTGCTGGAATATCTCTTCGGTAATTCATCACAGGGAAAGCAACACCTTGATTGTTGACAGGAGGAGGACGCTCATTCTGGGCAACAAACTGCTCATGTCGATCTCGGTTCTCAACAGGAGGCTGTACAACTTGGTCTGCAGCAACGTTGTTCACTTGCGGGGAATCTTCCATGGAATCATACAGAGGGTTGGACGCCATAGTGAACCCTGTCAAGGCGTTAGGAGACTGGAAATTGCCTTCAGACATAGCTACCAATAATTTCCAGCTGACTTCGACACTTGATTCTGCTCAAATCTACTCAACCCCTAGGTAGGTCTTCTGACAATCAACAGCTGCTCAATCCAAACTCCGGGTAATCACCTTCAGGAAACAAAGGCTGGATCAGAACTCTGGCTAGCTGGAGGATGATATGCAATGCAACACTGATATGCATATGATATGCAAAATGCAGCAAACAATGGGACCACAGCCCCCACACAAAATCTGAATACTGCTGCGCTGCTGACGGAGACGTTCTCTGAAAAGAAGACCAGAATAACGGGTAGGTTGGAAGTCAAGTTTCCTGCACAAAAAACCCCCCACTCACAGGTATGGACCTATATCTGACAAGGTACGGCATCCTATGCGGTCGTCAGCGTCACAGACTTTCAGAACTGACGATACGATTCCCAGAAGGAGTGGCATCATCGAGTCCTGAAGAGGCCTCACTTAGCTAACTTCCAAATGATCGGTTCCCGGAGTCGACAATCCAACTGACCAAACAACCCCCTCGACCCAAAGGGTAGAAAAAGAAGTCAACCAGAAGAACCTCGTCCGAGTGTAGATTTCGCGGGACACTAGTACAAGCAAAGCCGGTACGCACCCACTAATCTCTACTCTAAGTCTAAGGTGCACTCCAAGCCCAGGTCCGGCTTATCTCTCATCATAGAACACCCGTAACACCCCAACAGCAACAGATAGTAAATAAGCCCCAAACAAGCGCTAGGATTGACTCTCTCTTAGGGGACGTTGGATCCCACATGCATAAGAACTATCGCAGTCCTTAGCAGCCAGGGGACGTTGGATCCCCAGCAGATACTCGCATAGGGAACATTTGCTATTCCCCAGCAGAGTCGCCAGCTGTCGCTACTGCGAAAATCGGCGCCGGCTGACAGAAGAGTCGCCACCGTGCGTTATTTATCCCTCAGAGCGGGAAAGGAAACGCTCGAAGTAAACCTCGCAAAAACGGGGAAAAGGTATGGTCATCGCAACCATAGCCTGGGTTCGGGAGTCGGTTACGCAAGGGGAAGGTATTAGCACCCCTCACGTCCGTCGTACTCGACGGGATCCACGCTTGCTTGGGTTGTCTACTGGATGCAAAACAATCTATCTACAGCTGCTAAATCTAAACGGAGGGGAATTGACTCGATAGAGCATCGCACTCTATGCCTACGTATTCTCGAGAGAGAAAGTCAGAGTCAACGTAGTTCGGGACTACGGGGAAAAATTGGCTCGCCAAGACCTCGCGTCTTGTGCCTACGTACTTCCACTGGATGGAAGATCAGAGCTTTACGTAGTTCAGACTAACTACGGCTAAACAAGCATTCTCACACAGCAGTGAGAAAAAACAACTGGCTTCACAGGGTCGGGAACCTATGGGCAAAGCTACGGCTGAGTCTCAAATGCACTTGGGCAAGAGAGAAAAAGGGTACTCAATTAATCGTCAGCGGGAAAGTCTCGATCGCACAGCCGCGAGAGAACAACAGGTTAGTCGTTAGTGTGCTCGCTAGGATATCGCATCCTATGCCTACATATCTTCGTCTGGTACGAAGAATCAGAGCAGCTGTAGTTCGGCTACTACGGGACCACAGCTCAAATCTCGTTTTATTAATCTTCTGAAAAATGATTACAATGGTTGCATACTGCAAATAAATCTCCTAGGAAACGCTATCCTATTCTATCCTGAAAAATCGAATGAAAATAGCCCCCTAACACATGGGCTTCTAAGCTATCCTAAAAGTCGTAAAATAAAATCTATGAAAATGTACTCTAAAAGAAAATGCACTTAAAAATATTAAATCGACACTTTAATATTTTTTCTTTTTCTTCTTTTCTTTTCAACATATTTTTCTCTATTTTTTTCTCACAATATTTTCTCTATTTTTTCTCACAATATTTTCCAATATGTTTTTCTCACTATTTTCTTTCTCAATATTTCCTTTTTTGAATATTTTCTCAAATATATTTCTTTTTTCAATTCAATTCTTTTTCAATTTTTTTCTACTTGTTTTTCATTCTCTTTTCTTTTTCTCTATCTCAAATATATTTTTCTTTATTATTTCTTTTTTTCTTTTTTGTATAATATGCTTTTTTCTATTTTTTTCTTTATTTCTTTTCTTTTCTTTAAAAGAATAAAAATAAAAAAAAAACAAGAAAAGGGGAGGGGGTGTAACTGGATTACAGGGGGGTGTACACAGCAGAAAATAAAATAAAACAGGAGGGCCCAGCCCAAGTTTCTTCAGAAAAAAACGCAGAGGGGTGCTAAGAGAATTGGGAGGGTGCTAGCAGGTGGTGTTGGGCTCAGGCCCAACGTTTGTCCAAAAACGTGAGGGGCGTGTGTCAAAAAAAATGAACTGGGCCCTGAGGCCCAATCTCAAACTTCTCCGTCTCCCTCTCTTCACTCTCATCTGAAAACCCTAGGTTCCTTCTTTCTTCCTTTCCTTCAGCGCCGTCGCCGCCACCCTCCGCTTCTGAACCTTCCTCTTCCAATCCTTCTCTCAGATTCTCTCTGACCTCCTTCGATCTTCCATCTCAACCTTGCTCAGTTTCCCTCATAGACTCAACATTCCCAAACAAGCTTCGTTCCGTCTGTGTTTCATCCACCCTGGATCTAGAAGTAATTTGAGTTTCCGATGAACATTCCTGAGGACTCTAGACTAAGATCTAGAGGTTTGGATGGACTTTCTGACGAATATTGGAAGGACACTGAAGAACTCGTATGAAGTTTATGATGAATGCCACCAATCTCGTTCCCAGGTTGAAGGCGCTTTAAGGAATCTTGGAAGATCTGCGTGAAGATCTGTAAACGCTGGTTGTTCTTGATGAGGAACGATGTGTGTTCTTTGTTGGAGCTTCTGGAAATTTGGTGCTGATTTCTGGGATTCTTGATGAAAAACATTAGAGGGATGCTGATCAAACAGTCGTTTGAAGGTTTCTTCACTGAACATTTTCTGGATGATGATGATCGTTAGAGGAGATGAGGGTTTGATCGGAGTCTGGGATTAAGATTGCTGCATGTTCTTGTGATGTTGATGAACTTTTCTGGAAATTCATTGAAGGAGCTGACGAACATGATGAAGGTTTCTGTGGGATCTTCATGAAGATGACGAACACTATGAAGGTTTCCCTTGTGTTGTTGAGCGATTGAAGGCAGTGGTGATGATGAATCTGGAAATTGGTTGAGCGTTGGATCTTGAAGCTTGAACGGTTGGATCTCTGGAGAACTCGGCGTGTTGATGGAGGTTGTTGATCGGAAACTGGAAAGGATGAATGCACGATGAAGAAGGGAGGAAGATGAATGGTTCTGGTGGTATGAAGATGGTTGGCCGGAATCTGGAATTGTGAAGTTTCCGGTGGGGTTTCACGGTGGCCGCCGGCCATGCAGGCCGGCCGGCAGAGATCTCCGGTGAAGGTTATGGTGTGGACACGTGGGGAGAAGTGGTGTGGAGTGGTGGCGTGCATGCCCTCCACGTGTGGGAGGTGGCAGAGCTAGTGGGAGAGGGAGGCGCATGTGCGCCACGTGGGTGAGAGAGGGAGCATCTGAGGGATGCGTGGCAGTGTGTGATGAAGCAAGGTGGGGCCTCCCTCGAGCCAACACGTGGCTTTGCTGGCTTTATACTGATGAGTCTTGCTGGAACGCTCTGGAAGGTTTTGGAGAATACTTGAAAATTCTGGACATTGCTAGAGACTTCTGGACCATTCAGGACGAATTGGACAAACGAATTGGGCTGAAGCTGAACTTTTTTCTGGACAAAAATGTATTAATGGGCCTGCGAATTAGCTGGGCCCAAAACGAAAAATGGGATAAAAAACTCACAAAAATCTGAATTGGATTAAAAGACTAATTAAATCTGATTAACCTAAACTAAACTCAATTAAACTAATTAACTCCTAATTAATAATATTCTAAAATCTATTAATGAAAAATAAAAAATCTATCTATTTCTAAAAAAATTTAATCCCTATTTATTTATTATACTCAAAAATTCAATTATTCTAAAAGAAAATTTATATTATTCTATAATATCTACTAAATCCTAAAATCTATAAAAGAAAAATCTATTAAAGAAAAATCTATCCATTTCTATATTAAAAGAAAAACCATATGTTTCTATCAAAGTCATTTAATATCTAATATATTCAAAACTCAATTAATATCCTAGAAAATTCTATATTATCTAAAAAAAATCCATTAAATCCTAAAAATCTATTTAAAATCTAATATATTCTAAAAATGAATTAAATCTATTAATATTCTATGAAATGCTAAAAAATGATTTAAAAAGAATTAAAAATATCAAAAAAATTCTATTAAATCCTAAAAAATGATTTAAAAGCTATTTAAACCCTAAAAACGCTAATAAAATCCAGAAAAATCACAATAATTCCCAAAGGGACAAAATGAGCACCGAACGACACAAAGATAATCGGTAAAAATAAACGGGCACCGAAATAACCCAAAAATCAATTCTACTGATCAAAAACACCTGAAACACGAGACGAGAGCTGTGATCCCTGATAAAATCAAAACAAATGAACAATGCAATGTATGCAATATGCAGATGCGAATGCGATTATGCGTCGAAACATAGGACCAAATACGAGACCCGGTTGGTCAAATTTTGGGGTGCAACAAGGTGCTACACCTGCAACAACACAAACAAACAGACAAGATACCCTCCTCAAAGGGGCCTATCAAGGTTATTATCTCGTGACAATATTCAGGTAATTAATTGTTTCAACAATCAATGGGCCCAGGCCCGCAAGTTTATGTATGCGCATTTTATCAAAAAACATCGGCGTTTTCATTCGCAAACAAAACAGATAAATGTTAAACAGGCAAGCAGAATTGCTGAATAATATGTATTTTATTGATGGTGCAACCCCTGAATGGGCAAAAATGTTTTACAACAGAGACAAGCTCTTGGAATGAGGAAGCCGCGCAAAAAGAAAATATAAATATACATCAGTATATACAAATGTCGGCAACAAGGCATAGACGAACACCATGAGTTGATCCCTCTAAGACCCACTCGACTTCGATACTTCTCCGACACTTCAGCTTCGGAAAAGATTGATTCAGATAAACGGCCCTCAGGTCCTCCAAACCACTAAACAATGAAAGTCCACACGCGGAACGCAGTCATTTGCTTATTCAAATCCCTAACTTTTGCGTGAACCGCCCTTTACGGGTTTTCAGTTCACCGGGATACCCTTTTTTGCCGAAGCCGCCCAGTGTAGGTTTTCGACTTCGCGGGTGTACATTTTTCAATATATCCCTAATTTTTGCCCGAACCTTTTATTCTGTTTTTGGTTCGCCGGGATGCCCCTTTTTTGCCTGGACTCTTTCTTTTTTGTCCAGCGGGTCTTTTTCAAGCAAAGTATTTTTTAACTGCGTCCGCGTTCACCGGGGATGCAAAATATTCACCATCCATCGTGGATAACAACAAAGCTCCTCCCGAGAAGACCTTGCTGACGACATACGACCCTTCGTAATTCGGAGTCCACTTGCCCCAGTGATCGGAGTGTGGCGGAAGAATTTTCTTCAGGACGAGATCACCCGTCTGAAAGCTTCTAGGACGCACCTTCTTATCATAAGCTTTCTTCATTCGGCTTTGGTACAGGCGACCAAATGCAATCGATGCTAACCTCTTCTCGTCCATCAGGCTGAGTTGATTCAAGCGATTCGTAATCCATTCTGCCTCGTCGAGTTTCACATCAACCAAAACTCGCAAAGAAGGAATCTCCACTTCTAACGGTAGGACAGCTTCCATACCGTACACCAAGGAGAAAGGAGTTGCCCCGGTCGACGTACGCACCGTCGTACGATAACCGTGCAAGGCAAACGGCAGCATCTCGTACCAATCTTTGTATGTCACAACCATCTTCTGAACAATCTTCTTTATGTTCTTGTTGGCGGCTTCGACAGCGCCGTTCATCTTCGGCCGGTAAGGAGATGAGTTGTGGTGTTCAATCTTGAAGCTCTGGCACAGCTCCTTCATCATCTTGTTATTCAAATTCGAACCATTATCAGTAATGATCCGCTCGGGAATTCCATAGCGACAGATGATGTCCCTCTTTATGAATTTAGCTACCACCTGCTTGGTCACATTAGCGTACGAGGCTGCCTCCACCCATTTGGTGAAGTAGTCGATGGCTACCAGAATGAAACAATGACCATTGGACGCAGTGGGCTCGATCTTGCCTATCATGTCGATGCCCCACATGGAGAACGGCCACGGGGAGGACATGACATTTAATGGGCACGGCGGCACATGAACTTTATCAGCATAAATCTGGCATTTATGACATTTCTTCGCGAATCTAAAGCAATCTGACTCCATAGTCAGCCAGTAATACCCTGCTCTCAGGATCTTTCTCGTCATGGCATGCCCGCTGGCGTGCGTACCAAACGTGCCCTCATGGACTTCTTCCATGAGCATACTTGCCTCTTTCTCATCTACACATCTGAGTAGCACGAGATTGTGGTTTCTCTTATACAGCACTCCATCGGGATTGAGGTAAAAGTTTCCAGATAGCCTCCTCAGAGTCTTCTTATCCTGGGTTGACGCACCCGCAGGATACTCCTTAGTCATAAGGAAGGTCTGGATGTCGTGGAACCATGGTTTGTCGTCGGCAGCATCCTCGATTGCAAAGACAAACGCCGGTCTGTCAAGACGCGAAAGCACAATTCTTGGAGCCTCATTCCAAAAATTGACTTTGTACATTGAAGCCAACGTGGCTAAGGCATCAGCCATCTGATTTTCAGCCCTGGGTACATGATGAAGTTCCACTCTATCGAAGAAAAGAAGCAGCCTCCTGGCATAATTCATGTACGGTACCAAATTCGCTTGACGAGTTTCCCACTCCCCTTTAATCTGATTGATTACAAGCGCTGAGTCACCATATACGTCTAGATTCTTGATTCTCAAATCAATTGCCTCTTCTAGACCCATAATACATGCTTCATACTCTGCTTCATTGTTGGTAACTGGAAACGTCAGTCTCGCAGTAAACGGGATGTGGGATCCGTGAGGAGTCGTGATGATAGCCCCGATACCGCTTCCGTAGGAATTAACCGCTCCATCGAATATCAACTTCCACTGAGACTTTCTATCTGGCCCCTCATCGGGCAATGGCTCATCGCAATCCTTTGCTTTGAGAAACATAATATCTTCGTCAGGGAATTCAAACTTCATCGGCTGGTAGTCTTCGATTGGCTGTTCGGTAAGGTAATCAGACAATACGCTCCCCTTAATGGCTTTCTGGGAGACATACTGAATATCATATTCTGTTAACACCATTTGCCATCTCGCAATCCTGCCCGAAAGAGCCTGCTTCTCGAAGACATACTTGATCGGATCCATCTTTGAAATTAGCATAGTGGTGTGATTGAGCATATACTGTCGTAGACGTTTGGCGGCCCAAGCTAGTGCACAACACATCTTCTCCAGTATCGAGTATCGAGACTCACACTCAGTGAACTTTTTACTCAAATAATAAATGGCATGCTCTTTTCTGCCCGTCTCGTCGTGCTGACCGAGAACACACCCCATACTATTCTCCAGAACCGTCAGGTACATGATTAATGGCCGTCCAGCCACTAGGGGTATCAAGATTGGAGGTTCTTGAAGATACTGCTTTATTTTGTCGAATGCCTTCTGGAAATCCTCATTCCAAGTAATCGCCTGATCTTTCTTTAAAAGCTTGAACATCGGTTCACAAGTGGCCGTAAGCTGAGAAATAAACCTTGCAATGTTGTTTATTCGGCCCAAGAAACCACGAACTTCTTTTTCTGTTTTCGGCGCTGGCATTTCTTGAATAGCTTTTATTTTCGCAGGATCAACTTCGATACCTCGTTCACTAACAATAAACCCCAATAACTTTCCGGACCGCACTCTGAAAGTGCACTTGTTAGGATTCAGCCTCAGCCTGAACTTCCTAAGCCTTTTAAAAAGCTTCAATAAGTTGACCAGATGCTCTTCCTCCGTTTGGGACTTTGCAATTATGTCATCAACATAGACCTCGATCTCATGATGAATCATATCATGAAACAAAGTTACCATTGCTCACTGGTAAGTGGCCCCCGCGTTCTTCAGACCGAAGGGCATTACCTTATAGCAAAATGTTCCCCAGGGGGTGATAAATGTCGTTTTCTCCATGTCCTCCGGTGCCATCTTAATCTGATTGTAACCGGAGAAGCCATGCATGAACGAAAACACGGAAAACTGGGTTGTGTTGTCGACCAACACATCGATATGAGGCAACGAGAAATCATCCTTAGGGCTCGCCCTATTCAAATCCAGATAATCGACGCACATGCGTACCTTACCGTCTTTCTTCGGTACAGGCACTATGTTGGCGACCCACGGAGGGTAAGTGGTAACGGCTAAAAATCCTGCGTCCAACTGCTTCTGGACTTCTTCTTTGATTTTTACGGCCATATCTGGTCTCGTCCTCCTAAGCTTCTGCTTGACTGGAGGGCAATCTTCTCGCAACGGCAAGCGATGAACCACGATGTCTGTGTCAAGTCCGGGCATATCTTCGTATGACCAAGCAAAGACGTCACTATACTCTCGAAGCATCTCGACGAGTCTATGCTTGATATCATTCTGCAGCGCAGCCCCTACTCTGACATTTCTGACGAGCTCTTCAGAACCCAGATTTATGATCTCAATATCCTCCTCGTGAGGCAGAATAACCTTTTCCTCTTGTTTCAATAAGCGGGCCAACTCTTCCGGAAGGTCTTCGTCTTCATCAATCTCATCCTCGGCTTGATAGATCGGGCAATCGAAGTCGTAGTGAGCCGTAGAGGGTCCAGAGTCGATGTTGTCTGTTATGTGGATCCTGCAATAACAAGGGTTAAGTTTAAAGCAAGAATATGCAGGTTAGCACAAACCTCGTTGCCATTTTACTGTTTTTCGAAATAAACATAAAACAGAAATAACAGAGAACACAATATTTGAGTACGAAGAAAACGCCTTTTATTTATTAACAAAATGCATGTACATAATCCAACAAGGCCCTGACAATAAAACCACTATGCCCCGGGCAGGACATAGGGTTGTACAAAAATTATAAAAAGCAAATCATTACTCTTCACTTGTCAGTTGGATAATCTCCTTGATGGTCCAATTGTTGAGGCGCTCGCCCGACTTGCTTGGCTGAATCCAGGCGTCAAGATCACAATCGCTATCCCCGCTGTCCTCAGACGCTGCGTTGATGCTTTCGAAAATCACTCCGCCCTTGGTGAATAGGATCGGCCCCTTCCCACGAGACAAAGACAAAGAAGACGAAGCTTCAGCTTCAGGAGAATACCCCAATCCAAACTTATCCTGCTTGATTGGTATATCCAAAACATGCCCCCAGCCTGGGGTGGAACCGGCTTCGACGACGGCCCGCGCTTCTTTGAATGAGGAGAGATTCATCTCTTGCTTCTCTACGATGACAGGAGCTACCTCTTTCACCTTGACGGTTTCAAATGCTTGGCAGAGAGTTTCATGGATCTCGCCATCCATTTCAACATATTTAAAGGATGACAAGTGGCTCACCATAATGTCCTCCTCACCACAGACGGTCACTATGCTTCCCCCGACAACATATTTGAGCTTTTGATGCAGCGTGGACGTCACGGCGCCAGCAACATGGATCCATGGCCGACCTAAAAGGCAACTGTAGGCAGGCATGATATCCATGATATAGAAAACCGTATCGAACGTTTCCGGACCAACTTGAATCGGCAGGGTCAACTCTCCGAAAACGTGGCGCTTAGTTCCATCAAAGGCTTTCACTACCAGATCACTGGGCGTGCAAAGCAATCCACGGGTATCCAATTTCATTAATGCCTTCTTCGGAAGCACATTAAGCGACGAACCCGTGTCCACCAGGACATGCGACATGATTGTGCCCCTGCACTCTATCGAGATGTGCAAGGCGCTGTTGTGATCTCTCCCTTTAGGAGTCAGCTCTAAATCTGTGAATCCCAGCCCATTGCCAGCATTGACATGGGCTACCACCTCTTCTAGCTGATTTACTGATATCTCCTGCGGCACGTAGGTAGCGTTCAATACCTTCAGCAGTGCGTTGCGGTGCGCTTCAGAACACAGCAACAAGTTGAGAATAGAGATCTTTGACGGAGTCTGGTGAAGATGATCTACAATCTTGTAGTCGCTCTTCTTGATTAAACGCATGAACTCCTCAGCATCTTTAACTAGCAAATCCTTCTCTGCCCCAGAAGGGACCTCTTCAACGGCTTTGCTTTTACCCTTATCCACAGTGTCAGCTCAGACTACTTTCTCTGCTGCAACCTCTGCTGGCGCGAACACTCTACCGCTTCGAGTGATACCACTGACTCCGACAAGATTCTGCACGGTCGATCCGTATGGCTCCAGCTCTAACTTCTGACCATTGCAATAGACTTCGGCGCCGTAGTGCCATGGAACGGCGGTAGTGTTTTCGAATGGGATTGGCCCAGCCCTGGTGATAGTAATTGTAGGTGGTCGGGGCGCAGAAATAGTAATAGGGTGACGAGGGATGGTAATGGTGGCAACTTCATCTGCCTGCTTCAGCACGACCTCCCCTGATGCACTTTCAACGCTCCGGCTGAACTGCAGAATACCCTCGGACATCAGACTTTGGATACCTTCGACCAGCTGCTCGCACCCATCAGGAAGTGTAGCACAAGCCATACATAACTCTCCGCATCCAGGAAAGAAGCCCTTCTTCAGCAACTTAGCCTTGACAAAACTAAGTGGCGTCTTCAAGTCTTTGACATCAGTCAGCAAGTCTGCACTCTCCTCGGTGATAATGGCGTTCACTCCGCCTCCCCTATGATGAGGCATAGGGTTTTTGGTAACGTTGGGCACGCTATCAGAAAAGTTAATGACCTTGGCGTCCACCAAGTCCTGCACTTTGTGCTTAAAAGCTTTACAATTCTCAATCGTATGGCCTGGTGCCCCAGTATGGAAATCACAAGTGGCGTTGGCGTCATACCCCGGTGGTGGTGCCCCTGTTAAGGGAGCCAACGTCCTTTTTTGAACTAATTGGAGCTGAAGCAACGTTTGCAGAAGCTGCGCATATGACATAGGTGGAGTTTCAAAATGACGATTTGCCAGAGGAGCCCGATTCATTTATTTCCTATACCCCTGCTGATTCTGTTGCTGAGGCTGCTGCTGCTGCTGCGTGTCATACCCCTAATTTGTCCTACCTTTGTACGACCTCCATTTTGTATATTTACTCAATTACTCTCCTAAAAAAAATTCACAAAAAGTACATTATTATTATCACTTGAGTATGTCAGGTCAAACATATGGATAATATTGAATGGGGAATGGTTCAGGTCACCTAGTTGAAGCTGATTTTGTGCAGAGTTTTCAGTACGATGCATACTTGAAGGCATTATTTTTTGATGTCAAGGCAATAAGATTTTTGGGTCCATGGCAATAATTCAGGACAACTCCACTCACTGTTTAATATCAAGTTCGAATGTGGTTTTTTTTTATTCAAGACTAAATTGAAGTTAGGGTTTACTCCAGGAGCGATTCGAGTTTGCTTTCAACTCAAGTGATGACAAGAGTTTTAAAATTTAATTAAGACCTCAAGACTTAGTGACCACGAATTTAGTCAAATTTTAAAGGTTTGATAAAGCATAAATGTGAGAGTGCAAAAGTTAAGGATTTTCAAGAATGTGGCAAAGAATTTCAATCATCCTTTATTCTTACAAGAAAAATAACACACAAGGCCCAAATTTCTTATAAGGCCCATGGCATTTCAATGCATATTCCCTAGTTTTGTAGTATAACCAAATAATTGCAACAAAAAAAAGAATACAAATCAGCGAGGTACTTCACACGATCCACTTCCAGCCAACGTCTCCCAACGACTAAGAAGCCACATTGCAAGCTTGTATTTCATATATAAGTCCGCAACGGAAGTAATGTTCCCATTAGCTAGCAGAAATAAAATGATAGCCCACAAGCTTGAGGAAAAAAACATGTGAAGACCAAGCCACTTGACACAGGGACCCACACAAAGAAGATCCTCCATTTACCATAATATTAGAAGACAATCTCTGCAAGCAAAAGAAGAGAAAAATGAAAAAAAAG